>JAJJWW010009756.1:0-224477 GCA_023531295.1 Papaver armeniacum | reverse complement strand
GACCTTGAGTTTTGGAACTAAAATATGACAACCAATCTTGACATATGAGTGCTTGGTGGGTTCAACCGAGCAATGCTCAAACAATATCCCATTTGTCAATTTTAGTGACAAAAATTTAATATATATGGATAATACAAGAATTAAAAGATAAATATATTATATAAACATAACAGTCTCTTAACTCATTCTTCATATGCTTGATTCCAAGATTCAACAACACAATAACCTACACATATTCGAAAATGAATGTCGTCGTTGAAGCATTTGAATAGCAAAATCCTTACTCCTTTTAAAGGAAAGTTAAGTAGATATTCAATCCGAACATATTTGTTATCCCCTTTTGTAGTATGTACTATTATACATCATGATGATATTTTTCTCGCCATTAGTCAATGCTTTAGTCTTTCATCAGATATACACTTTTGTCACAAAAATGACAAAGAAACGAAAAAATGCATAAGCAAACTTACAAGAGTTATGCACAAGAGATTAACATGCCACATTTAGTAAGCATCACTAAAACTGAAACTACTTAAGTAATTTGTTTTAGACTCTTACTAAGGAAACAATCACCCGAACTAATTTTTTCCTTTGATTTAAGAAGTCAAACTAAGATCAGAATTAACTTAGTTACTTATCAAGATCCAATTATTCATAAATACTTGTATCTCATTTAGACAAGACAAAACTAAGTTAGATAAATAGTTTTTTTTATCAAGGACCGATTAGACTTGAATAATCGTACCTTGTTTTGATTAGTTTTTCTTATCAGGAATCAATTGAAATAAAGCAATTGAGTCTCCTTTTGTTACGTAAAAACAAAAACTAGTTTTGATTTCGTTTATCTTGAAAGGAACCAATTGTAACGATAAATTTGGTCCTAATTTCGTTAAGAAAAAGCAAGAATAAACATTAAATCATATTTTTATAACAGGAAAATGATTAACTAACACATAATTAAATTGTTACCTCATTTTTCTTTATGACAAACTAGGATCCGAACCGATCAAGTTTTCATATCAGGAAAGAGATCAAAATAAATTTCCCCTCGGTTTTCGCAACCACTCTCCCCACAAATATATGACGTTTAAGCACCACTTCAAAATAGAAATCTCCCATATGTGTTTTTATTCCCCTTCAATACACAAGAGTAACAAAAACAGACAACCTTTACCGGAGAAAGGTCGACAAGATTTTAGCTACTATGTGTCAATAGTAAAAAGCTAAAAACCGAAACTCATATGTATACTGAATACACAATCTATGAAACATGAATTGATAATATTATCATCATGACTTCACACATGAGTTTTTTCTATAATACTTACTTATCATTATTTGATAAAGCAGCCCAATAGGTTAGATCCGAAATCTACTAAATCAAAAAGTCACAAAATCATAAGAGATTGTTTATGGGTAAAAACTACTCCTGCAGAATTTGGTAATTTGTGGTGTGGATGAGGAATGAATTTAAACCTTAAACAAATGCACTGCGCGGTGAGTGCTTGTAGATTCGAGAGATCAATCTGCAAGTCCTACCTAAACCAAGAAATGGCCTGCCCGGACTTGTTTCGGTCACAAAGTGAAGGAGACGGGGTTGATATTAGGGAGGGAAGCGAAGAAGGTGTTGAGATTGTGAAGGTGTAGACTTGCTTATGACTTGCAACAGGAAAGTGAACAAGCTTACGATTGTTGTAAGCGTGGCTCGGGTGTTTTCTTGTTGTTTTCCTCTGTCGTTTGGAAATAGGGCGGAGAACCTATTTATACAAGTCATTGAGTCTTATTCACGTCTCTCGTGGGAAGTGGAGGAAGTGGAGTGATGGAATAGTGGATTTGTGCGTTGGTGATACACGACCAGCCTTGCCCACTTCTCCTGTTCATCTCTAACCATCCATGACTTCCTAACACGTTCTTGTGATGGCGCGTTGCACGCCGCACGCCGAAAACCGCTGACCAATACCCCATTATGTATCCCCAGTTTGTGACATGATTGATGTTCTGGAATGTGTGGATCGTGGATCCACGAAAGATAGCATGTAATCTTGAATTGAATAACTCGTTATTCAGAAGTCGATACTTGTGAAGTATCGTGTGTATTTTATGCGCATCGCATCATGGTGTGGTAAAGTGATGGGTAATGACACCTTACTAACCAATTAACTCCCCGACTGTGGTCAGATAACCAAGTCTGGTGAAGTTGGACGGATGAGATGATCTTTGAGACACCCATCTCATGACCGTTGATGAAGTTAGGGTTTTGAAGAGGTGCGCAGTATCACTCTTCGACTTGGTCGAAACCAAGCATGGGATACAACTTTGGCCTAACCGACCATACATGCGTGTAGATGGCATGATGGTGTAGGCGCCTATATCCCATTACCTCATGAAAGTATGATCTGGGTCACTCAATTCATCCTATGAAATCGAGTGGTCGAGATCGATTTGCGACAAAAACTAGTGCCGCAAGGGTCGCGCGTCACACCCTCTTCAGTGCACGTTCCAAGACGACCAATCTTGGTCGGTCTTGGCCGATTGGCTCGGTGTGAAGGTGGTAGGCTGATGTTTATGCCTATACCCGGATATCCCATGAAAACGTGATCCGAGCCATCCAAACCGTCCTGGCGAAGTTGAGTGGTCGAGATCGGCTTTCGGTTTGGGAGGTGTGACCACGCTAGTTTGAGCGTGCGTTTAGGATTAGCCAGGCATGATATGCCTTGGCCGATCGGGTTAGGAAATAGATGGGTCCACGGTGCTCATGCTGGTATGACCGGACCGGCTTAATCTAATCTTGGACCCTCCATTCATGCCGGAGAAGATGGACGCTCGTGATGCTCAAAACCCTAATTTTGGGTTTCAAAGCCGTGCGTCATCTCTTGTTTGGGCGACGATTTTGTCACGACCAAACATGGTTGGTCTTGACCGATTGGTCAAGTATGTAGGCGGGCCCACGGTGATCGTGTTGACATACTGGGCCCTTTGAATCTACATCTACACCCTCCATCTATACCTGCGAAGATGGATGGTTGAGAATATTTTGCGACACATGTAATATGCCGCAAACCCTAATTTAGGGTTTTCCGTCCATAATGCTTGGTATGAACGTTTTTTGGCAAGCTAGGCCAATGGCCGAATCGTGCGGGTTCCGCATTGGTTCTGGCAGAAAGGATATTCCATACCCGCTGGGGGTGATGGAATTGATCCGGGTCATCCAATCATGCTTATGGAGTTGGATGATCACGATCATATCCGACCGATACTTCAGTCCGGATGCTCAATCCAAGCTAGTATAACACACCGAGAGGGGCTCAATCGGGCTAGTATAACACACCGAGAGTCGGCCTGTACGGGTATTTCGTACATGGTTTCATTATAGTGCTTGGAGGTTCGTGTTACTCTGTAAGAGTAACACTCAGTCGTCATGCCACACTGATAATGAGTACTGGAAATACAAGGCTGATTAGAAATTCACAGGATGGGATTGTTGCCACATGCTCCAACCTGGAGGAATTTCACAGGATGGGATTGTTGCCACATGCTCCAACCTTGAGGGCACCAACTCCACAACTGATGAGATTGAAATCATTGGGGAATCTCCTAGGCCTATCTCCATCAGCTCAACCTTGAGTAGTGATAAACGCATGAAGCTCGTGGAACTTATCAAAGAGTACCAAGACATATTCGCTTGGAGATATGAAGAAATACCGGATTTAGATGAAAATTGGTCACCCATCATCTACATGTCATACCTTGATCCAAGTCGGTTAAACGATTTGTAGTTCGGATCGGAGTCTGCATAGAATTTAGAGACTTGAACAGTGTTGCTCCAAAAACGATCCTCCTTTACCTAACATCGATATGTTAGTAGATTCAACCAAATGACACGGCATGTTATCCTCCATGGATGGATGTAGCTACAACCAGATGAGGATGTACGAGCATGATGCAAGTAAGATAGCTTTTCGAACTCCTCTCAGAAATTTTTATTATACAATACTGCCATTTGGTTTAAAGAATACCGGTGCAACATATCAACGCTCTATGACGGCAATCTTCCACTGGAGCCGATACCTCAAGGGAGCAGCCTCAAGAAGATAACGATGTCCACGCGTTGGAGACCGAAGACGAAGTATCAAGCAATAAGGAAATTGAAGAGAATGAGTTATAAATTGTCAGAGTTCTACGAAGTTCAAGAGTTTATCATCAGCAGTTGGAGACCGAAGACGAAGACCAAGAAGATGAAGAAGACGAGCCGATCGAAGACGTTTCTATTGGATGCTGTGAGAGTGGCGTTATCATCATTGCAATCGGATGTGAAGGTGGTAAGTACTCTCATCCTCGATAATAGTGGTTGATTTCCTTTCTTAGAGATCATCAGAAAAAGTCTTTTATTTTCCACGATTTTGTGGAGTCTCCAGAAATTATTTCGGAAGGTCTCCTTCCCACCATTCAACGTGTGTAGGATTCTCTCTTCATTCCTACCTGCACACATGTGAGACCCATAAAAAAGCCGCCTTTTTGAGTGCAATTATCATAAAATCCTTTTAAGTGAGGCAGAAGTCGAGGCGAAATGCTTATTGATCGCTCTCAAACACGCGTTCTCTCATTATGGTGTGGTTATTTCTCACTCAACATTTAAGAATGAGAATATGTTCTTTGGTATTTCTAACTTCTTATTACTAGCATGCAGAAACTCTATGTCCTCATAGCTCTTTGGATGCTTGGGAAGCTGGAACGCTTTGAAGTTGGAGAAGGTTTTGTGGGTATATCTCTGGTAAACCCTCACGAGACTATAACTCGTCCACTAGGGACACCTAGGGGTTTAAAGGCCTATTGCACATGCTAAGTGCAACCGTATCCTCGACGACATGGAGTTGTTGTATTTTAGATAGTTTGCTCGAGGACTAGCAAAAGCCAAGTGTGGGGGAATTTGTTAAGTGCATATTTTGCATATATTTAGTGTCGAATCCATGCTAGAAATTGCTATATATTCTTGTGAATTATTGTATATTACTCTTGTTTTCTCCTATTTATGTTTTGCTAGGTGAATCGTCCAAAAGAAGTGAATTTGCACGTGATTGTGCAATAAAAGAAGTTAGCTACAAGTGGAGAAGGGCCAAAGACCAAATGGAACTCATTCGAACCTAGGAGTTCTTGATATCAAACTCGAAGAGGACGAAAAGACGAAGCCAATGGCGAAAGAATGGAGCCAATCCAATGTCGTATGAAGAATCTCGAAGCATTTGAAGTAAGCCGAAGTTGTCGAAAACTAGAGAACCCCCGTAATCGTTATAGGCACCCGAGTTTCTACTCAGTGGCTGCCACATAATATTAATAAAACTCACATTTTCTCCTTCGTGGATCGACAGCTTGAATGGGAGCTGTTAAAGGTTCGTGGTCCATTAACTGATGGCAGTGATGGTGATGGTCGTTGCTGTGTTGATGGAGGATAGGGAGTGGTCTCTGTCATGATCGAACATGGGGAAAGAAGCAATGGACTTGAGTTCTTTATAGCAGGCGATGAATGATTTGATCTGCAGAGTTAGTTGCTGCCATTAATGGTGGTGATTGATAATCGGCAGAGATTGAGTTAGGGAACGGTGATGATGCCATCGGTGAAGAGAATGGCAATGGCAATGGAGCTCGAGTATGGTATTTTTGTTGCCATGGATCGAAGTCGCTGCCATTGATGGAGAAGCTGATAATCACATGGAGGTGACGCTGTGCTGCTGTGAACTTGGCAGTAGTGACGATGATTAGCTGAGCTCGAGAAGAAAACAGAGAATGGGGTCGCTGCTGTATGAATGGTGTTGTTGCCACCGGTGAATGAGAAGATGGAATTGGCAGTGATGATGGACTGTTATTGGAAAGGAAGTGAGAAGCTCGGTTTCGTGAGTTTGAGAAGCTGAGAAAATACAGGAGCTATGGTGGAAGAGTTGAAGCAAGAAGAAATCCAGGGAGTTGGTAATACTGTTTTGACGTCGATGGAGTTTGGCAGAGGTGCTCGTAATGGATGCTAATGGTGGTCAGTGGTGAGTCTGGTGAGTGGTGACGAGTTCGATGGAAGATATACTCGAGCTGCGATTTACGAAAACAGGGAAGATGTGATATATAGTGGTATTCGAAGGGAGTTATTGGCAGTAGACGATGAGAGGTGTTGCTGCAGTCGAATGGAAGATAGTGGAGGATAGACGAGTTTGTGGTTTTGATGGAGATCGAGTCAACAACAGGGGAAGAGATGAGGCAACAATGGAGTCAACAGTTGAGCTCGAGATAATTGGATGCTGTGCTTAGAAAAATCAAGAGGTACAGGCAGTGATAGCTCGAGCTATGTTGTAAAAGGCGCTAGGCAAGGCGAGGCGCCAAGCCCAGCGCCCTAGCGCCTTTGGCGCCTAAGGCGCCCAAAGCGAGGGCCTTTTTTTAGAAAAAAACAGAGTTTGGTATAATCTGGCGCCTGGGCGCCTTTTTTTCCCAGGCGCCTAGTGCGCCTTTGGCGCTTAAGCGCCAAAGGCGCTCGCCTTTTACAACATAGAGCTCGAGTATGGTGATGAGACTCAAGGATGGGAGGACGTGGAGCTCTAGGTTGCTGAGAAGACTTGGTAGAGAATGAAAATGGCTTGCTTTGCCATTGTTGATGGAGTCTTGAAGCGTGGTTTACCGTTAATAGCAAATGACGATGGAGTAAGTTCGGGGAAGAAGGTGGCAGTGATCACTGGAGTTGGTATCTGTTGTTTGCTTCCGGTGATGTTGACTGATAAAGGAGATAGCTCGATTTGGAAATGGAAGGAACGGGTGATGAAACTGGAGCTTGGCACTAGTTATGGAGTCGTGACTGGTGGTAAAGTGATCGCTGGAAGGAGCTCGATAATGGATGATTGATGGTTTTCACGGAGGGCCTGGTATAAGTGAGTTGCTGCCGGACGAAAAACCCAGGGAATAAAAATACTCACTGATAGATGAGTGTACGAGGGAAAACAAGACATGAATTGAAATCCCGGGACTTTGAAAACTCACGGCGACTTGTTTGTCCATGAGTCTGACGAGAGAAGTTAAAAATTCAGGGAAAATAATTTTTCACGGAGGCTCGTGTTTCCGTGGGAAATCTGAAGGAATAAAGGAGATTAGGTCATCGTTTTGACAAACCGACAAGCCATTGATACTAACGGCTGGGCTTTATGATGGTTTGCACGCGGTCCATTGGTCGTGTGTACATATTTTACACGAGAGTGAGCTGATTTTGGGAATTAGGCAAAGTTTTGGCAAGTTGCCGTATGGTTTTGATCGGGATTGGCGCACGGGCACTTCTACTACTTGGATATCTATATAAGAGACACTTCTTAACCTAAGAGAATATCTCTACATCTCATAATACACTTTTGTTCTTCATAAAATATTTTAGGGTTTACCCCTTTTAGGGGAAACCGAGAAACGGTGTAAACATGAGAGGCTAAACTTTATTGATTAAGGATGAATTCAATGTTCTAGCGTGAAGCTTATTATTATACAAGTTTGTTCGGAGTTTTAATCACATCATCGTTTGTTTTCACTATTTGATCTTTATGAGTAATTATTGGATTGATTTGGAGTGCACGCTAGATTGATTTACTAATTGTTCTATTGCTAGTATTGGGTTAGGAGATAAGTAATCGTCGAATAATTCGTACACAAGTAGAAATCGCAAGACCTTGCAAAGGGATTCTCGGGAGCAATTGCGGGTGAATACAACACCAAGAAGTGGACCTTGAGCTAAGAGTTTAACTACGGGATCAACCTAATTCACAAAGCCTAAGCGTTCGATCGGATTACACCTTGAGTGAGCTACTACTTGGTGGTTCGGTTGGATAGAATCGATATTGGAGAGCTCCGTATCCATGGTAAAAGGAGTTTTGAGGATAGCACCGAGCTAGCCGCTTTCCTACGGTTGGTGATGAATGGTTCTAACGAAGATAGATAAGTATACTAATCCGCTTATCGCTTGGTAACGGCGAAGGATTCCTTGATCATATCTTTCTTTTATTTGTTATTCTTTTATTTCACTTTAAAACAATCCCCTTGTCTTTTATTATTTTGCCGAACTAAATAACATATCAATTACACAAATACTCTGTGGGAACGATCCTTACTACCGCTATATTATTTATTTAATTAGTGGGAAATATATCGAATAATTTGTTGTGGTTACGACACGCATCATATGCCTTGGCCGATCGGGTTAGGGAATAGATGGGTCCACGGTGGTCATCTTTGGTATGATCGACACTCGCTTAATCTAATCTTAGACCCTCCATTCATGCCGGAGAAGATGGACGCTCGTGATGCTCAAAACCCTAATTTTGGGTTTCAAAACTGTACGTCATCTCTTGTTTGGGCGACGATTTTGTCACGACCAAACATGGTTGGTCTTGACCGATTGGTCAAGTGTGTAGGTGGGCCACGGTGATCTTGTTGACATGCTCGGGCCCTTTGAATCTACATCTACACCCTCCATCTATACCGCGAAGATGGATGGTTGAGAATATTTTGCGACACATGTAATATGCCGCAAACCCTAATTTAGGTTTTCCGTCCATAATGCTTGGTATGAACGTTTTTTGGCAAGCTAGGCCAATGGCCGACCGTGCGGGTTCCGCATTGGTTCGGCAAATGGATATTCCATACCGCTTGGGGGTGATGGAATTGATCCGGGTCATCCAATCATGCTTATGGAGTTGGATGATCACGATCATATCCGACCGATACGGTCACCCGGATGCTCAATCGGGCTAGTATAACACACCGAGAGGGCTCAATCGAGCTAGTATAACACACCGAGAGTCGACTGTACGGGTATTTCGTACATGGTTTCATTATAGTGCTTGGAGGTTCGTGTTACTCTGTAAGAGTAACACTCAGTCGTCATGCCACACTGATAATGAGTACTGGAAATACAAGGCTGATTAGAAATTCACAGGATGGGATTGTTGCCACATGCTCCATTCTAGGTGAATTAAGTGAGGGGGTATCCAACACTTATTAATGGCTTTATCTTTTACAAGACGTCAGCGCATAGTTGTATGGCTTTTACAATTTTAACCTTAAATGAAAATCCACCATCAACAGAGATAAACATATTATGAGATTGAAGCATTAGGGTTAATAAAAACCAAAAGTAAATCTCATAAACCGAAAGAAAAATAATGAGATATTGAATTGGAACAAGCAATGCAATCGTAACTATCAAAAGAATGATAGAAGGGATCTAAAATAAAAACTTAATTATTCATATTGATAGTTTGAATAAACTTTATACCAATATATGAGTATGGTCTGACTCAATTTGAGTTTAGTGGGACAACCTAATGGCTGGGAAATTAATGACCCAATCATCATTTACTATAACTATGTCTAATCTGAACTTAACTTTACCCATACCATGTTTATTATTGGTTCAAGTGAAAGGCTTGTCATTAATAGTTTAAGTCACTTAAGTCGGCATCATATATGCAATTCACAATAGGTGCATGGTGAGGTATAACTAGGGGCAGCATTTCTATCAAATCTATTCGTAGGAGGAAGAATGACATTAAGGTCTCCAACCAACACCCACGGTTGATTCACTTCTAGACCTAATGAAACTCCATTGAATTTTTTTTCCTGGAGCTTGTAGGACGCATACACACATGAAAGATCCACTCTGGCTTTGAGGGATCATTTCTAACTAAAAAATGGAACATGTTCTTAGCATAGTGAACTATTTCAGATTCAAACCCATTTTTCCAAGGGAGAAGAAACCCTCCGGAAAAGCCAATAGAACGCTCAAAAGCAGAGTTACGAAAATCAAGACTTTTAGAAAGTCTGAGGATCTTGTCTGAGTTGACTTTAGTTTCTTAGATAAAGATTATATCCAGATTGTGAATTTTAGACAGATTTTTAATATGATTTCGGGTTTTGACATAATTAAAACCTTGACAGTTCCAAGAAATTATTTTCATATTGAAAAAAATGTAATGAATGGAAAATAAAATTAATATAGTATGTTATTATTTGTTTATTTTAAAAATAGGAAATTAATCTATTAGAGGTTCATACAAAATTTTGGTGGGTAGCCTAGCAACAAGCTGAGCACCAATACCTTTTGAATAGCAACTCCTAATCTGTATGTAGTATTGAAAGATGAAAAATGTACGTAATAATGTAGAAAAAGGTTTTTAGTGTATGAAAACACTTGGGGTACCAAAATACACCACCAACTTTTTCGTAGGCAATTAACTCCGGGAGTTAAACTTAAAACTCAATCAAGGAAAGTATCTAGAGTTATATCTCTATCTCTCTTGTGATTTGAACATTTACAAAATTGAATCCGTGAACCTAATTACAAAGAGAGTTCTTGGACGGTACCAAAGACCACCCAGGATTAATCAAATCTTATCCAACAAACTAGGTCGGACATATCTAATGTGAATGATCAACACATAACATGTGATATTTCAATTATAAAGATAAACAATATAATGCGGAAAAAGAAATAACACAGACACCAGAATTTTTGTTAACGAGGAAACCGCAAATGTAGAAAAACCACGAGACCTAGTCGAGATTGAATACCAAACTGTATTAAGCCGCTACGGACACTAGTCTAATACTAATTAACTTCGGTTTGGAATGTAGTTGAGCCCGAACTCAGTCTCACACTGATGCAGGTAGAGTCGCGCTCCTTACGCCTCTTGAATCCCAGCAGGACTTTGCGCAATTGATTCCCTTAGATGATGTCACACCAACTAAGAGTCGTTTCAACTTAATTGAAGACTTTAAATTAAATATGCCTCCCACATATTAATCATATATAATTGATTTACTGATTTACGATTGAAACGGATGATCAGATCAAACATATGATCAAGGTTGTAATAACCCGTCCCTCCACCGATATTGTCCCCACTTAATTAAAACGGATGATCATATCAAACGTAGGACAAGGTTGTAATAACCCGTCCCTCCACCGATATTGTCCCTGATGGTATTTTTCAATGATGTTGTAGTAAGAAGGGTTGTCATTCACTCAGACTTGATGAGATTGATTTTAATATTTAATAAAAGAAAAATATATACAAATATTGTCACAGGATGAAGAGATGTGCTGGGACTCAGGATTCGGCCAAACTCATAACAAAAGGTTCAAATATTAATTCTTTTTAACAATTATCGCTCAACAAATAAAAACATGTACTCTTATTTTTGCCAAGATAGATTCTCAAAAGATTGGTTGTAAATCCTAAGCATGATGTATCAAAACATTTAAGCTAAGCATACCTCATCAAATTAAATGACAACCAATTAATTCAAATCATATTTCAATTAACATTAATGCAAAAGTCTTAAAAAGAATTAAATAATTTTACCCATGTATGAAATTCGTCTTCCTCCGTCGTCCCAGTAATGGGTTCTAGCTCATCATGTTGAAAACCCTCTCAAAGAATTTATTTATGCTCAAAAATGGTTCACAAATGATGAAATGGGAGAAAAATAATAAAAAACGGATTTGTGACACTTATATTTGTTACAAACCAGCTGTTACAGAGAACGATAATGATAAACTGTTGTTGTATCTCTGCGACCCACGCCTGGCAGTCGTTTCTACTGTTGCATGAACGACTGTCTCGTGTGCGTCTTATGTTCTTCGTGTTCTTCCCAACAGCAGCAGCAGAAAAGTTCTCTGCAACTCGATTCTCGCCTCTGTCTTCTCCCAATTCTCTCCCAAACTCTCCATCTCCCTTCTACTCGACCCCAGCAAATTATATATACTCGACAGGACCAAAGATTACTCCTCATAACTCCAAAATATCTTCCCATTACTCGGCAGTCAATGATATTATTCTCGGGATATATTCTTTCTCTTTTTGTAGCAAAGACGCGTCTCAGTATCAATCCAAACTTCCTTATTCATCTATTTCACGCTCCTTCAGCGACCAGGCTCTATCCAAACACGAGCAGCAAATGTGTAATCCCGTGAATATCTCTTTCGGCGTATGTGTGCCATGTTTTATCCTCGCGAGTTGTCTAGACAATTTTAACCGAAACAATCAACCATACCACGCCTGTTACGCTCAGTCAAGTCATCCCATGAAATTTTAGACATTGAATCGCACTATAACTCCTCCAAATGACGAACTGAAAATCTGCCAGTCGCCTGCAAAGCTTTCCCGACAAAACTTAAATTTGAAACGGAGAAGAAGGTCAGACCTTATCCAACAGCTGGGTGCGAATATCAGTTGGGTGCCCCTTAGCAATTGGGTTACCCCTTATCCAAAGTGGGAGTCCGAATAGCAAATGTCCTCCGGGGGTGTTCCGAGCAACTTTTCGAGCCGAATTTTCCAACAATCTTTATTTCCAAAAAAATACCTACAAACACACAAAACACCAAAATAAGGACAAAAACAAGTACTAACAATACGAAACATTGAAGACAAATTAGACACATAAATGCGTATATTAGTCCCCACTTAGCCACTATGGATATCCGGAAGTGTGGGGTTTTCAACGGGCATCGATGCGGTCATCCAGCAAAAACTTCTCGGATGGTCACCTATCCATGGATTGCTCCCGCCCGAGCACGCTTAACTGTAGAGTTTTCTGCCAACTCTGGAGCCAATTGTGTTGAAAAGGCCTCGGTGTTAGGAAAGGACAAACCATTACTTATATTCCATTCGGCCAACAATTGCCGAATATAGGGGTATTACAATACCACCACCTTAAATTGGAGTCGTCCCCGACTCCGGAATATGTACAAGCTCATATCTCCGACGTTCCTTGCCCCTCATGATAAGCACCTGGACCAACCCAGTCCAACCCGTCTTCGCCTTAAATTGGAGCTGTCCGCGGCTCCAGAATATGTACAAGCCCATATCTCCGATGTTCCTTGCCCCTCATGATAAGCACCTGGACCAACCCTGTCCAACGTACCTTCCCACCCTCGGCAGGTGACCCATCGTCGGCTCTGATATCATTTGTAATAACCCGTCCCTCCATCGATACTGTCCCCACTTATCCACTACGGATATCCAGCGGTGTAGGGTTTTCAACGGGCATCGCTGCAGTCATCCAGCAGAAACTTCTCGGATGGTCACTCATCCCTGGATTGCTCCCGCCCTAGAACGCTTAACTGTAGAGTTTTCTGCTAACTCTGGAGCCAATTGTGTTGAAAAGGCCTCGGTGTTAGAAAAGGACAAACCATTACTTATATTTCATTCGTCCAACCACTGCCGAATATCGGGGTATTACAAAGGTGATGGAAATCGATAACAAATTGACACAAGTTTAATTATCCTCAAAATATGGACTTATGCAACCCGAAGTGCATCCTAGATTATTATTCACCTCACAAGTATAAAACTTGCGGAATCATAAAGTTTAGACGAAGAGAACTTTGTGGTTTCTATCTATCTTGTTCAAGTGATAAATCAACAATCGAACAAGATCATGATACTCAAGTTATCAAGATAAAAGATAACTGGACCTGGCTTCACGAATCCCAATGAAGTCATTGATAGTTGCTAAACCCTAAAAGGGTTTCTCAAGAGTACGACTCTAGATACAACTAGGATACACCAAAAATTAGTGTTAGGATTCAAGAATCCCAGTTTCCAAGAGTTCCCCTTATATAGACTTCAAAGCTTAGGTTGCTTTAGGTTTAAGCTAAGATAGCTTTGAAACCAAGCAAACAACATTCACCGTTAAATGAAAACTTTGAATCTTATTCACATAAACAAGATATCCACTCTGTTTAGGTAAACCGTAACTGAATCGTGTACAAAGACTATGTCCAACATGGTTAGCCAAAACTATCTAGTTTGAACTTAAAAGCTTAACACTCATTTTCATGAACACAAAGACATTGATCTTGATTCACAATTATGTGATCAAATAAGTTTAATGTTTTTATAGAGAATTGATCAAATGCAAATCATCTCATAGAAATAATTTAATCGCAATTGAATCATAGTCCACATAGTTGGTAAATGCACAAAGTACAAATACAAGAGTCATTCGTGAATCGGCTGAGTCTTTGTATGCGGACCGCTTTGCAAACTTATGAGCAAACCGAGTTCCGGAGTTGACAAAAAAAATTCAGTTCACGTACCGGTTTGAAACTTAAGTGCAAAACTGAGTTTCGGAGTTGACGAAACTTTTTCAGTTTGCAAACTGGTTTGGAAACCTTAAGAATTTACCGGTTTTGGAGTTCACATAAACTTTTCATTTTGCATACCAGTTTGGATAATAAAGTGGTTTAGGAACATAAAACTGTATTGGTTCGCATATCGGTTTGAATACTTAAATCTGGTTCCCCTACCACACTTCCAAAATGGTTTTGCGTAAGAATATGCATACCTATCCGGATCACGAAACAAACATATTTTCCCATGATGTGCATACGAATATGCGTATCACACAAATCTGTAAGTCGATATATAGCTACTCCGCCACGTGTATAATACGACATATAACAGTTTTGTCCGTTTGTAAAACTGATAACAATGTCTTGTATTTCGAATATAGTAGTTCTATATTTCTCTAAATCAATTCGAAACATTCCCGAATAACATCAATGACACATATCATTGTTCCAGGCTATTTTCGAATGATAAACTTGAATCATGATTTGGTTCCGAACAATAAATTGTTCTCCATCGAAATTGATCAAGTATGAACAAATGTTTATTAAGCTTAGTCATTATATTTCGAGAAATTTGTGAACTAAATAATTAGTTCTCGACTCGAAATCCTTGTTTGTGCAAGCTAGTCTATTTAGTTACACAACAAACGTCTCAAGGATAGAATAGTGAATATAACTTGAGAAATAGGTGGTTCAGTCTTCACTTGCCTTTTGTTGATGAAAGTCTCCAAAAGCTTCGGTTGATCTTCGCCTTCAAACGGCAGAAAACAAATGATGAAGGATATCCTAGACCGAGACTTAACTAATTGTAGATCAGAAATCAAGATATAGTTTTGACAACAAGCTTGAGATAGCAACATTTGTGAGTTCGACCAAAAATTACTCTAACAATCTACCTCTTTGTCAATTTTAGTGACAAAACTATTGATACATATGGATAACAAAAATAAATTAAGCTTCGAAAAACTCCTTGATCCATCATGCCTTGATTTCCTTGGTTTCTTCAAATCTCCTTGAACTCTTCGTTATTTCAAGTCGCAATGAATATGAACGCGTTCAACTCAGCATTGTTGTTTTTGAAGATCCGTAGCTATAACAACATTCATCATTATTCAGAAACATAGTATTATTATATTCTCTCCAAGTTTCAATTGTATTTCTACTCTGAAGTAATACTACGGTGATATGTTTCTCCCCCTTAATCAATACTTACATATTTTGTATAATACTATAGTTTAATGATTCACTCCCCCCTTACATAATGATCCGTAAACCATATGTAGTATGAAACTACTAAATAATTCTCCATCCTTTTGTCAATAAAATTAACAAAGGTACGAAAATTGCGGGATCATAATGAAAACAACCAAAAGATATCTCAAATTTAAGGAAGATATAGATACTACATAATAACATAGTTAAAATGCAACTCCTCATATCAACTTATTCAGATGATTTCACATAGTAATAAATACTTAGCGCTCGTCCTAGGAGATTAAAAAAAATACAAGCATCCCCTTTAAAATTCCACAACCACACTCCCCACAAAGATATAACAATTAAGCACAAGTTAATTTAAGAACTCTCCCCCATTGGATGCCATTCCCAAGAGAACAACATGAGTGACCTTGCTTTTGTGAAAAAGAAGGATTTTGGTGTACATTAACAAATCACAAGGATTTGTATCCAAAGTATCGACATAAATTAATCTCAAGCCCGGTTACGAACAAAGAGACGATTTTACTCGATTTTACTCAACATAAGAGAATCTTACGGAATGTGTCAAGCAGCAAAAACACAAAAGTCTGATCACAAGTAGATCAATACTGCGAGAAAAATCTCAAAGAGTTTATTCTATTTTCCGTTTATAAAAACATACAAATAGATTTAACTTCCGAGCATGTATGAAATATTAGTTGTTTCACGAAAACATAAAGGAACATATGTGTATTTTGCATAGCGCGCATTAAGGATATTTTTGTCAGAAAAATAACTTTAAGAAGGAAAGTTGCTAGTATTAATAATTTAGGGGGGAAGTCAATCACTAACTAATTCATTTAGAGGGGAAAACTCAAAAACCCCTTCAAAATATTACCAAGGTCTATGCAGTATTGAAATTAAGAGCACATGAGAATGATCAGAGCTCAAAAAAAATTTGATGAAAGAGTTTTGATTTGCTAAAGTTTGAAATCCAATCAATGTTACCTAGAGCTATGTTAAGCCTAGAATTTTTAGTTCAAAGGCTAAGTTGATCATTGGACTAGGTATAGTTTTGGCCACCATAATTCAGATCAGAAAGACCTAAATTGGAATTCTTTCTTTTAATCCAAGAATTGATGAAAGAGGAGATAAAACTAGTACTGGGATAATCATTCATATTAATACTGAGATCATCATGACTAACCATGGTTGAGCTAGTTATTTGCTAAGTTCTTTTAAGAATTTCCACTATAAGACAAGTAATAAGGCATATAGACAAGTATTAAGTGCCACATAGAGCCATATAGACAAGTAATAAGGCAAGTAATATGGACAAGTAATAAGGCATTAATAGAGTTTTTAATTTGTTCGTTGTAGTAAATAGGTTGTCGTTCACTCGGAAGTTGTTGAGATTAAATTTAAAGGTTCAACGAAAATAATAAACAAAAGCGAGAGTCACTGGGTCTAGGATTCCACCGCATTCATATGTTCAATTATTATTCTTCAGCAATTATCGCTCAATAAACAAAACAACAAGGACTCTTATTTTTTCCAATGTAGATTCTCCAAACATTAGTTATAAATCGTAGGCATGGGACATCAAACATCTAAGCAAGCATGACCCATCTAATAAAATGATAACTAATTTTTTCAAATCATAAAACAATTTAAAATAAATGCAAAAGTCATATAAAGAATAAAATAAATTCACCCATGTATGAAATTCGGCTTCCTCCGTCGACCCAGTGTAGGGGTCTAGTTTCTCATGATAAAAATACACTAAAAAATATAATTCATAGCTCAAATGGCATTTTTATTAAAGAAAACTAATAATTCTCCCAAAACTCTCGATAGCCACTCTATAACACCCAAACAACCTTTATATACTCGACATGACCAAGAATATCCCCTCATTACTTCGAAATCTTCTCCATTACTCGGCATTAGCTCGGAATATTTTTCTTTCCTTTTTCTGAAAATTACGGAGATTTTTCCCCATCTTCTACACTAAATAGGTTGTCAGAATCTTTCCATCAATGCAAAATATACTCTCAGGAATATTATCTGAACCAAAATTATTTGATTTAACTTCAAAATATCTTCTTTCCTGTTTTCTTCAAACCGAAAATATATCATTCCTTTTACGAAACAAAAGCATTTACCGCCACTGTTTTGATGCGAAGAATCAATACCAATCTAATTCCAACCAAATCTCTTCTAAAATCTTCCACATAAATCCGATAATATCTCAAGAGAATATACGGCCCTGTTTGAATGTAATCTTCCTTTTTCTTCAAAACCAACCAGATTACCATCCCTTAGTAATTGAGGTGTCCCTTAACCAACATTGAGAGTCCGAATAACATGTGTCCTCCGAGGTACAAAAACCACTTTTCGAGCAACTTTCTCCATAAGAGCTTATTTCACAAAAACACCTACAAACAAGTTTATTAGTGATAAAATGAGTCCTGACTAATGTATCTATGGGTGAAAATGCGTCGCACTTTCGTGCTCTTCCTTGCCAGTTTGCCTTTGAACAATCATTAGGGCAACAATTGATCTGTCGCTAGTCAAATCCTTATCAGTCACGGTGATGTCAGTTAAGGTTCTGGAAGAGATGCCATCATTATTTTCGATTAAGTTAATGAAATTGGGATTTGAGTTTCCTCCAAGTTAGGTTCCACTTGATTTCTTAGCACCACATACCCCATAATATTCCCAGATTGATTGATTTCAAGGTTGTTATTGGTGGTGGTGGTGGGGGGGGGTGTCATTGGTTTTCGCTTGCACATTAGTGCCAGGGATAAGCGTATAGGCAACTTGAAACTGACCATATATATTCATAGGATTTAGATCTAGCACAAGATTGTGAGTCCCAGTATTGCCGTGTCTTAATATTTTTCCCCTACGATCAACAATGTTAGAAATCCCAAGAGAAGTCTTTTTTGGAGGGAACAATTGGGATATACTCTTACAAATTAGGGGATAGTCATGGTTATATAAGGCTGAATTTTAGCTAAGGGGTATTTTTAATTTGGTATCCTCCTCAAAACCTAAATCAAAATCATACACCACTCCTTAAACCCTAAATCAAATAAAAAATTTCAATGCTCCTACTCATACAACCAAACAATTACAACGAATTGAAAAGATGAGGGTACACAAATACACCACAATCTTTTTTGTTTCAACCTATAAGTCCTCTTACCAAGTGTGATCGTCTATGGACAAAGTCGAGACAATACAACAACTTCGGTACTCACACTTTGTGTGTTCGTCTATGGATACGAGATCGAGACAATACAACAAACAAAGTGTGATACTTGATAATAGGTTTGGACTTAACCAAACTCTATAGGATCACTATCAAGTATAACATAGTTAAAGTAAAGTGCAATTTACTTTAATTATAATTAAACAATTATAATGCAAAAAGATAAAGTAAATGACACAATAAGATTTTGTTAACGAGGAAACTGCAAATGCAGAAAAACCCCGGGACCTAGTCCAGAATTGAATACTTTCATAATTAAGCCGCTATACAAAATCCAAACCAACTTCGTATAGTTGAGACCAAGCAACTACCCCTAGTTCACTTAGTTTCGCCAGTATCCCTACGATCCCGACTTCAAGAGTCACGCATTGGTACAATTCCTTTGGATCGTATTCCAAACATTAAAGGAATAACAAATTTGTTTGGTAACAACTTCTTAGATTCTTTTCAAGATAAGGATATCTCAAGTCATACGCAAAGGATCTTCCATTTAATCTAATAAACTCCTTTGCATGGTTAGATCAATCTAACTTTAACTATCTAAATAGTCAAGTCTAGATTCACACTCAATCAATATAGATCTCAAAGAGAAACTATAAAGCGATGTCGATCTCATGCAACTAATCAATTGAATAAATCCGATTCTAGTTGGATCCCAGCCGATTAAGGTTTTTGCACACAAAAAGATACAAAAACGAATAAGAAATCTTCTCAAATCTTCTTTAATCTTCAAATAACCAGCACAACACCAATTGTATCTCTTGTGATCAGTTACAAACAGAACGGACTCTGTTAACAAAGGATTTATCACAAAATGTCTTTAGATCTAACAACATTTCTAAATATCTCGTCGATACTTCGATATAGTTTGAGTAAATCTTATATAAGAAAAGAAGATTCTTAAAAATAAACAAACTAGGTGCAATCAAAGTTTCAACAACTGTTAGTCAATCAAATCAATCGAAAACTAATAACACTACAATTATCTAGTTTCCCACCAACGGTACTCATAGAGCTTCTTGATCCCACAGAAGTCTTTAAACGAGCGGTCGTAAGAGATTTCACCTAATTAGGATACTTTCCTCTCCGAATGGACGAGTCCACCAGAAACGACAAGAATGAAGTTTGCCTGGCTCTTAGGATAGTTTGCTAGAAATGCAAACTTATGTATTGACAGACCAAGGATGTTTGGACATCAAGGAATTTCCAAAACCGAAAATATTCTCAAGATATGCAATGAATGACAAAATTCAGTTTTCCTAATTCCAATAATTGCTTGTCCAATATTTTCGAAATCTCTCAATAGAAAATCTCCAATCAGTAATTAAAGCATATAAAACCAAAAACCTTAATTAAAAGATTCTTAATTCTTCTTGGCACAAGATCTTCTTGGATACTAAGGAATATCTTTGAACAATAAATGAAAAGGGTTATTGTACGTGTTCAAAGTATGTTGACATCTTTTTCACCGTAAATCCTTATTTCATATTCACATGGATTTACATTCTTGGAATCAGTCATACCACACTTCCAAAAAAGTTTATAATTGGTTTCCATGTATTCCAAGAAAACTATGTGATTGATCAAATACCAAATCACATACATGGGTTCACTCGGTTCTACCAATCACTAGGATCGGTTATACCTAATTATGTAAATTCTTGTGATCGATCACACCCGGTCACTAGGATTGGTTAATGATAGCAAAAGAAATATGCTTTTCCTATGTTCTAATTTCCGCAAGTGCACAGAGCCAATGAAGGCAGTGGCAAGCACAGTCTTTCCACAGGGAACTAGAGGATGCTAAGTTATTCTAAGGCCTTCAATCAAGCTTTCGACGATGTGACAAGTGACAAAGTTTTTGTTTAAAGTCTTACGACCGAGGTGAAGTTATGATTATGGTCTAAGTAAAGAAAGGCAAGGTGGAGTGTAAATCTGAAGGTTTGAGTGGTACTAGGATTATCAATCCACCACCGCTCAAGTTATGTGTCAACTAGTTGGAAAGTTCTCAATCCTATTGCATATAAAGACAATGTGTCAAGACTATCTCTTAAGCAAGGAGTTTCACCAAAGTAATAATACAATTCAACATCTAAAGTACCAAACCAGAGCACTAATTGTCTAAGTTAAGCACAATTAGTCAAGGGTTTGGCAATTAACTTTAAGCATGAGTGAGCACAATCAAAACAGGTTTAATCCTAGCTACAATGAATACATGATATTCAATGTGAAAGCAAAGTATTGAAGTGCAAGGATTGAATTTATCTTAAGAGTTAAGCACTTTAAGAACAATCACAGCATAGTTGAACAATGAATGCAAAGTTAGGGTTTCATGTAAATCCTAGCAAAGCAAATTTAGCTCATAATAAATATGTTAAAACAAGAGATTAAAATTCAAAAGCAAATGAAACTAAGAACCCTAAATTGAAAACTAAAACCTGACCCGCCTCTCTTTCCTCTCAAATCTCTCTTTTATATCAAACAAACACTCAATAAGCCTTTACACGAGTACCCAAACACTTTACTCGCTCCCATGACGCGTCTCGACCTCTCCGAATCGAGCATGCAAGGGGTGGTTGATGAAAACCCTAGCTTCCTCATCTCAAACCTAGCTTCTAGGTTAAAGAAAGCTATGTAAGAGAGAAATGAAGCAAGGGTGAGCGGATAAGAAGCTAGAGGGGTTGTTGGTGATAGCGTAGCTAGGGGATGGAGTGGTGATGACTCTGTAAAAAGGCATGGAAGAAGGAGGTGGAGGTAAGGTCGATAGGGTTTTCTCTGATGGAGGTAGCGAGGCGAAGAGAAAGGTGAGGAGAAATGAGGGTTAGCTCGAGTGGTATAGGTATAGGGTGCTTCGATGTGGAAAGGTGGACAGCTGAAGGATGATGGGAAGGCCTCGGCGAGCGTTGGATCTTTACAGGGGACGGATCCGAACGGCTCAGGATGAACTGGGGTGATCTGGTGTGGAGCGGAGACATCAAGGGTCGATGCGTAGGATGCAGCGAGCGTAGGATGCAGCGGATGAGATCTCAACGGCTGGAGTGTACGGGCTCGGATCCGGTCGCGGGTCGGGTCTAGCTCAAGCCCATGTCTTGTAGATGAGTTGCTACTTGTTGGGTTGCAATGTTGCGCGCTGGCTTTGGCCGGCCTCCATAGATGCTCGACTCCACTTCTTCTCGCTCTTGGGCCTCGCCCGAGCTTTATTTATTACCTAAAAACTACAAGGATCGGTTCCATATTCCCATAGTATTGCTTGTGATCGGTCGCACCAGTTACCACGACCGGTTACCAATTACAAGGATTTATTACACAACACTCGTGATCGGTCACACCAATTACTAGGATCGGTCACACCAATTACAAGGATCGATCATACCAACACATGGTGATTACTTAGGATCGTTACACCAATTAATAAAAACCAGTCATACCAAATCATAAGTCAGGCATTGTGATTAGTTATACCAAGTTTAAGATCGGTTATACCATCTCACACATATTGGTCAACCAAATATTTGCAATGAATAGCCGGACCAATAATCCTAATGATTTCCCTTTTGATTCACGAAACAAGATCATGAATGTACTTCCTTTAAACAAATGTAAGACACTGTTTCCTAGGATGAAATATTCACCATAACCCATTCACATAATCATAACAATATATACAATATTATGTCGATGTCATATCTACGGAGTTCAAAAGATAAGCGTTATACTTCATATTCTAATTCCCTAATACTATGATCATACAATTATGACCATGTCACATCACTAGGGCATTATACAACATGTATGTACAATATATATATCTTCGCGGTTATGTTTTCAATATAGCACGACTTGAAAGATACGTTAGGAAACAGTTCAAGTCAATATTACTAACCTCGAGTGGAAGGATGATGTCGTCGTTGTATTTCGTTACGTCTTCACATTCTTCAGGTCTTCGGAATAATACTTGTATGTCTCAACATTCCTAGACTTTCTAGTCTAACCTAAACGAACTTGACTCTAGTATTTAATCAAGCGACTTTAGATGAGTTTTGACACACTAAAATATGACAACCAAACCTGACATGCCAACGCTTGGTGGGTTCAACCGAGCTATGCTCTAACAAGAATATGCTGGGAAACCAGGACCACCGCGTTTTGTAGAAAAATGGTTTCTTCTCGGTGGATCAATAATTTGACTACACATTTTAGGGTTTATGAAAATCGAATACACAAAAACGAGATTGATAGAAGGTAGTATTCAAATTTCAAACGCAAAATGGATTTTCAAATTTTTGTTAATGGTAAATACAACGAGAGATTGAGATAAAGTGGATGGTTTGTTCCCACCTGATTTATGAGATAAATGAAATATTCAAATCTATTTTCATCTTGTGTAATGAAAGTGATATCTTTGAAAGGCGTGTTTCTAACGTCTTTATAATAAAATAAGAAACTGGTAGTAGTCAATATTGGTTTGAGTTTGAACGCAATACCAACTATAACAGTCAGTGTTAATTTGTTGATGAAACCAATACCGACTTAGTTAGTCGGAATTATTTATAGGTTGAATTCAATACCGACTGAAATTGGGGGATATTTGGTAATTTAGTCATTACAAAAATTATTTGGATAAGGGGTACTTAAATTACTTCATTTTTCTTAATTTTTTTTAAAGTATCCCCCAATTGTGCCTTCCTTTTTGCGGTACATTCATACTTAACTTCAATGAAACATCTGTCACCTGTATTTATGATGGTTTGCATGTTGTTATTGTTTATTGTTGGGACTATTTTCATGATAGTGGGAAAGTTGGTTAGGATGTTTTTATGGGTTTAAATTGGTGGAAGGGGTGAGATTGAATGAGGAAGTGGTATTTTATGGCTGTTGGATGACTTGGGTATTTATTGTTTCCTTTAATGCAACTGCTTGAGTATTTTGAGGGTCATTATAGGATTGTTGATTTTAGTGGATACGGGAGTCTGGAATAAACCATGATGGGTATGCGTGCATGTTAATTTGATATAAAAAACCTCGTCACTGCATAATTAGGTCATTTTCAATTTCAGAGTAATGTTTTTTTTTTTGTCATGGTCTATAATGAAACAGTGATCACAAATATTCCGGGATTGTTTTTCATAAAAGAATCTAATCTAGGAATTACATCGAGCAACATTAACAATCCCAAAACCACGAGGCATTGGGAATTGTAACATCAATCTTAACCATAATGCGCTGGATATTACCTTTAACCGGGAGAGAATCTTCTGGATCAAGCTCACCTTGTTCACATAGTGTCCTAACAATATTTTTGACATTCTCAAGATATTGAAACTCTAATTGCATGTTTTATAAATAGATACATAGTCCCTTCTTTGTGAGATCAATGGTGTTTGGGAACAATGGGATTCCATGGCTCAAGAACAAATAGAGATCCTTTAACAAACCATGGTTTATTCTATGATCCGCTTGTTTTTTGATTATAAGGGTGAATACATTGTTTTCAGGTTCAGTTGCTATGAAAATATATTTGATGGATTTCCAAAGTTTTTTTTGCTTCTTTATAAAGATCAGAGACAATGAAAGATTTTTGAGCATAGATCTTACCAAGAAAACAAAAGGTGTGTTGACATGCACATGTAAGGAAATCATAATCATAAAGATTGAGAGCTTGAGGAACTCTGGGTTTTGGTTTTAGAGTTGTTGAACTCATTTTTTATTGAAGTTCTTCCACCGTGGGGTTTTGATTCTGGGTGTGTTTTTATTTTATTTTTTTGCTAGAAATTTTTTTTATTGAAGTAACTCAAGATACATATATTTGAGTGATAAAGTGAGGTTTGTTGCTAACCATTCACCCATCACTTTATTCCTTTACAATACTTAGCTACTATATCAGCAGTGGAGTTAAAGTTTTTTGCAATATTTTGAAATTCAACAAACTGAAAAGAACTGAGTAGAGAAGTGAAATCATCTAGAACTGAGCTGTTATACCAACTAATTTGGCAACCTTTATTAAGTGAATAGGAGATACAATTACTTGTATCACTTAGAATGCAGATCTTCTCTAGACTTCTATTCTTGGCCCAATTGATTTCCTCCCATACTGCTAGACTCTTTGCTTCCTCTGCATCCCTTGTTACGGTGGTTGTACTTTGGATCCACTGAATTGACCTGTCAAATCAGTTGTCATAATTTCAATATCTGCATTGTTAGTGTTTAAATCATAAGGAACATCAAATAAAACTAAAACACGGTCAGAAGGCAAAGTTTCAGTCATTGGTTGCCTATGTGCATTAGGGATATCATTGCTCATGGGATTATTGATAGATGCAATGATATCTTGTTGTATCTCATTGACTAGTTTAATGGACTGCTTGACAGTGGTTTCTTTTTTCAGCCTCCTATTCTAAAAAATATACATAGATCTGTCCCTCCATATGCTCCATGTCGTGGTACTAATGGCTCAGTTATGATCTATAAAATGATTACTATCTAGTATCTATTTCACCCAGTCCTTAATAGGGATTGTTGAATTGTAATGCTGCAAAGGATGATTTCCCCATGGCACAAAATTCCACACATACATGGAGAAATCACAATGAAAAATGATATGTTCAACAGTTTCAAACTCATTGTTATAAAAAATACTGCAAGTTGTAATATGGTTTGAATTGTATGTACCTATTATAACTTTAGATGTGTTAGAGCATTGCTCGGTCGAACCCACAAGCGTTGCTAGCTATCTCAATCTTGTTGTCAAATTTAGTTGTCAAAAAATATCTTGATTTCTAGTCTACATTTAGTCAAGTCTCGGACTAGGATAGAAGTGCGTAGTTGAGAATCGGATATAACTGAGTTATATCGTTTGAAGGCGAAGATCAACATGAACTTTGGAGAACTTCAACATTAAAAGGTAAATGAAGATTGAACCACCTATTTCTCAAGTTTCCACCTTTATATCTATGAGGCATTTACGCATGACTAAATTAGACAATACATGCATAATAGAAATATCGAGGTCAAGTTTATCTACTTAAGAACATTTGTTCATACTTGATGAATTTGGTTTAGAACAATTTGTTGTTTGTAACCTAATTATGATTGAAGATTCAATCATTTGAAAATAACCTGGAACAGTGACATGTGTCATTGATGTTATTCGGGAATGTTTCGAATTGATTATTAGAGAGATATAAAACTATTGTTAATCTGGATATATGACAGTATGCATACTAGTTCACATACTGGGAGAACAAGTCCAGAGTCGCAGTACATGTACCCAGTACCGACGCGTAGCTATAGTTCGGAAATGACTTTTTGGTATGCCTACCCGGTATGCATACGATAAAAAGTTATTTGATCGTGAACCATGAAAATACGCATACCCAGTATGCAAACCGGAAAAGATATGTTGGTTTCAAAACCGAAAACAGTACGCATACCAAGTATGGAAACCATAAAAGATCTGTGAGTTCTTGAACTTTTTTTTTTGTCTTAAGGGTCTACATACCCAGTACACGTACTATGACAAAGATATTCACGAATAAGTACACGTACTTACCATGTCGAATATTTTCAGATGCATCAGAGTTATTCCTATGAGATAATCAACATTTGAACAACTCTCTAAAAACACTATTTAGATATTTTTGATCATATGTGTGACTCAAGAAAAGTCTTAAAGTGTTGTATGAAAATGGTTAAGCTTATCTTTCAATAGGGTAGTTTCAGCTAACCTTCATGAACATGTCGTTGTACATGGTTCGTTTACGGTTCATCCTAACTAGAGTGTATATTCTACTATGTTAATATCAAGTCAAGTTTTTCATCTAACGATGATTATCGATAGCTTGGTTTTAAAGCTATCTTAGCTTAGACCTAAACAACCTTGATCTTGAAAGTTTATAAAAGGAGAACCTCAAACAACTGAGATCTTTGAATCCCTGACAATATTCTTGTGTGTCCTAGTTGTAAACTAGAGTTGTCCTCTCCTTCAAACCTTTTAGGGTTTAGCGACTGAAAAGAATTCACTAAGGGATTCATGAAGCCAGGTCCAACTATCTTTATCTTGATAGTTTGCGTATCTTGATCTTAACTTTTTGTCGAGCTTGCTCCAACAAGTAAGATAGATAGAAATCACAAAGTATCTTCGTCTCAGACTTTGTGATTCCACAAGTTTCGACTTGTGAGGTGAATAATAATCTAGGATGCCTTTCGGAAGTCACAAGACTAGATTTTGAGGTTTTCTAGACTTTATCTATTTCAATTGATTTCCTACCACACCTTGATTTTGATCAGAACGAAAATCACATATATGCTTATTTGTGGGAGGCAGATTGGTTTAAAGTCTTCAATTGAGTTGAAGCAACTCTTAGTCAGCTAAGGGAATCAATATATTGCGGGGAGTCCTGCTGGGATTCAAGAGGCATAAGGAGCGCGACTGTAACTGAATTGTTGTGACAATTTAATTCTGTCTCAACTACATTCCAGTCTGAAGTTCTGATAGTAGTCTAGTGTCTGTAGTAGTTGAATACAGTTTGGTGTTCAAGTATGGACAAGGTCCCGGGGTTTTTTTGTATTTTCGATTTCCTCGTTAACAAAATTTCTGGTGTCTCTGTGTTATTTTCATTGTTTATATTTATACTTAAAATATCGCATTTTGTACGTTAAGCAATCAAAGTAGATACATCCATCATTGTTTGTTGGATACGACTTGATTGATTCTTGGATATTGATCTTTGGAATCATCCAAGTACTCTCACGGAATAATCAGGTTTACAGACTTGCTTATGTAAACATTTTGATTGTGAGAGAAAGGGATATAAGCTATTCATAATTCCTTGATTAATATTCATTAAGTTGAACTCTCGGTAGTCCATACAGGTTTCTTAAGAAAAAGTTGGTGGTGTATTTTGGTACCCCCACGTTTTCAAGATGATAATATGTTTTCATAGCATTTCCACATAAACAATTGTATCTTAGAGACATCAGGCAAACTCCATATAGATTTGTAAGTAGTGTCATTACTTTGCCTATGGTTGCTGGTACTAGCTATTCTATAGATAACATTGTAACATGACTTAATTGAAAAAGGCCCAGCCTTTATATAAAGCCAGATTAATCTATCTAAACCAAATATTGGAATTCTAGCATTCACAATCTTGGCAGAATTCTCCAGGGTGAAGAAAGAATCAATCATGTCCTGATTTCAAGAGGAAATAACCGTATGTGAAGTCACTAATCGTATACTCATGTTTAGGGTAGGAAATAAAAAGCAATTCATACCGTTGAGGAATCCAGTTGTCTCTAAACGCAATAATGTTGACACCATTTCTAACTTCCCATATAAAAAGTTTTTTTATTATATCCAGACCAAAGCATAGTCCAAACCCACGAGGAGTTTTTGGATTTATGATAATACATAGGATAACAATTCTTGAAATATTTGCATTTCAAGATAAGAACCTGTAGTTGCAGGAAATCCTACAATACATCCCTCACAATAATTTGTAATATTCAACACATCTTTAAGGTCAATAATCAATCTTTTTATTAATTGAGTTAGAAATTTTACAAGAAGGAAGTGAAATTAAGAATATAATTGCTAATCTAGACTTTATCTCTCCTCAAAACTTTCTCTCCACTCTAAAAAGATCTCTCTCTCCTTAAGCATGTATGGCTCTTTATATAGGACATTACATAGTGGATGACAGCTAAGTTGTCCTTTATTTTCGGATCTGGCTTGCGAATTCTCGCAAGTGTACAAATGTAAAATCTCGCAACACTCCTAAATCTCTCTAGGTCTTCACATCTTTCTCGTGTTCAGGCTGTCGTCATCCATTACGTCATTTTTATTACCAATCTGCGATATCTTCGCGATATGTCGTTCATGGATTTCGCAAGGGTATTGGTGTTGCGATATTCTGATCCTACATCTTGCCTCTTCTCATGTCTTCTCTGCGAAGGAGAGAATGTCATGAGAACTGATACTTCAAAATGCCGCAGCTGTTCATTTTTTCATATTTTTCTGTATTAACATGATTCTGTACTTTTACGAAGAATTTATTACACGTATCTCTTCTTCCATCCATTTCTTGACACGTCTTCTTCAACCGTTATTTCTCAACTCTACTCTTCACATTAAATGTGTTTGCCTTTTAGAGAATCCTTTTCTCTATATATATCTTTCTTACTCCTCTCTTCTTCTCTTTTACTTTCCTTCTTGCTTTCTCTGCAATTTTTCTTCTTCATCTCTCCGTAACTTCCGCTTCTGTTACTGTAAATCTTCTTCTTTTTACTTCTTTTGATCTTCAATTTTCTCTTCAATCCCATTCTGAAAATGCCTTCAGTTGGTCGCAGATATGAAAGTCTTCTGGAAAAAGTTCAGAAAGATTTTGAAGAGAAAGGTTTCATATTATCCACCATTCCCAATCAAGAATCTAAATCCATTCTTTCTGCCAAACTGTTTGCTGATCATCATTGTGATGATCAGGAAATCATAATTTCGCTAGGTCAGATTCTCGCTGGCCTTCCCATTCTCTATGACCCTGATCTTCCCTTGTTTTATGAAATTCTCGCGAGCCATCTACCAATTGAGCGAGGATTGTATCCACTTAATGCTTGAATTTGCCAACCGGGGTGCTGGTAAGGGGTCTCTTTACCCAAAAGAAGTCATGGATCCTGAATTTGTGGACTTAGAGATATGCGCTGAAAAATATACAGTAGAGAGCTTCTTCGAAAACTATGAAGTGATAAACATGAAGAATGATAGAACTCGCTGGGGTGCTCATTTGAAGAGGAAAGAAAATGTTGCCAGCGATAAAATACTTATGCAAGATATCGATTGACATTCTGGCAAAAACAATATTCCTCGCCACTCTAAGGACGATAGGTGGTGCGTCTTTCTGCTATCTTTGAAAGGACCTTATATTTCCGGTTCAAATGTGCTCCCTGCAAATCTCGCCAATTATCAACCTTGGATATTTAATTGGCCCGAGAAAGCGAAAGAGGTATACTTCTTAAATTTCGCTCAGCTTATGATCTTCACTCATTTTTATATCTATTAATCTTGTGAAATTTTCAGATTATGAAGCTAAGAAAAAGCTACAAAAGGAATGCTAAGGCAAGTACCCTAGCGGCGCTCCGTTAGATCACGGATAAAGCAAGAAATACTTTTTTTTGCTATTTTTAACAATATTGTTGCCTCTGTTTCTTATCTTCATTCGTGTGCGAAGGTTGGTGTTGAAGTTGTTGAAGAAGAAGAAAATTCTGAGGTTGCAAAGGCCAAAGGAAAGAGTAAGGGTCCTCTTCGCAAGGGGAAGTCCGCTGCCCCACCTTCAAAGAAGCGAAAGATTCATTCTCCCTCTCCTTCAAATCCTCAATCCAGCGAAAGCTCTGATGACGAAGATAATGATGATATTGATACTTCTCTCGCAAAGGAGAATTCTCCAACTGAATCTTCTATGGCACAACTGTCCAGCATCTTCTCTGACTCCATGCAATGGATTGGAGATGATCATCTCTCTAGTACGTGCAAAGCTCTCGCGAGTATCTGCGATGCTCCTTTACTATAGGGTGATGATTCTCTTCATGGGGTCTCCAAATCAGTGACTCCCAGCTTTCTAAATTCGCTTGGTGTCTTGGTATGTCTTTGTTCCCCTATTTCTTCATAATTTTGATTTTAAGTTATATCTTGATAATTTCTTCACTTTCTTTCACAGACCGGGAGAGCTTCCTTCGTTGTTGCCTCAGATATTGAGAAGAGGCGCGGTATTCTCGCAAAGAAGAATCTTCAACTTCGCAATAGAAATGAAGAATTGGAAGCTGAAGCTGCTACTCTTCGCGAGAAGAGTAAGCAAATAGAAACTGATTCTTCCACTCAGAAGAATAAGATATCCAGTCTTCAAAGTGCCAACCAACAACTTTATGGTATGAGACTTTTCTATTTTCCTTTGTTTTGTTCTCTTATTATCTTCCCTCATCTGATTTACCATTTTCGCAGACATCTATAACCTTTCTGATGAAGCCATTCTTCTTCATTCATTCCCCCGACCCTATGGATAACAATGCCCTTCTTGATCATCTCAACAATTCTTTGAATAGTTTTTCGAATGACAAGATTAAATCTCTTCCTCTAAATGAACTCCAATCCAAATTTCGCCTCTTAAAAATTGATCATAGATCCAGTTTGGGCTTAGCCAACCAATTTAAGCGTTTATATCTTAGTTTTAAAGAGAAAATTAATACTTTAAGAAAGAAAATCAGTGATCTCATAGATGACAAAGATCGCATCGCTAGACAAGGTGCTCAAGCATTAGCGAAATTCTAAAAGACTCTTCTTGAGGTTCAAATTGAACGGGAGGAATCTATCCGCAAAAATGCTATACTTAGCGAAAGAGAAAATCAAATTCGCTCCCTTCTTATTATAAATAATGACGATGAATTCGCTTGAGCTGCGAAAGTTCTAGATGATGCCAGAAATAATTTAGGTGTTAACGTTAGTCTTCAAGCTGAGCATACTACCTTGGTTAGAGATATGATTTCTGACAGAGAAGGTTGTTAATTGTTCTTCTTTATCTAACTGTTTGTCTTTCATGAAATTGTTGTTAAGTTACTGATTCATTGTCACATGTTCGCAGAAGCTGAACAGAGATTTCATAAAAGAATTGAAGAACTTGAGTCTGAGAAGGAGCAGCTCGCAAAGAACCTTTCTTCTCGGGATGATAAATATTCTAGATTGAAGAGGCAACTACAGATTACTGTTGCGAATTTTAAGAATGATGCTACTCTTTTTCGCAATCAGACTATTATGATGGTCTGCGACGACAACAATATCCCTCATTCTGCATACCCTTGCCTCCTTAAAGAAGTTCCCAAGAATGTGCCTTCTCTGGATATCTCTGACAACGATGCTAGCGAAGAAGAGGAATCTGATGAAGATGAAGAAGTAGAAGGATCTGATGAAGATGATGAACAAGAAGAATCAAACGAGAAATAGTTCTATTTTCTTCCTTCTCTTTTTGTAACATCTGTACATTCATTCTTTCAATCTTCTATTTTTGTAATCTTTTGCTGCGAATTTCTTGGATCTTCCAATACAAGCTCTACCTTTGTTGTTCCTTTCTGCACATGTTAAAAGAGCAATTCTTTTTTGCAATACAGTTAATCAATACATTGTCAATTTTTTTCATATTATGAGTGCGTAAATCTATCATATGAAGACAAATAACATGTTCTTATTCTATTCATTCCCATACTTGCCTCTGTTATTTGTTTTCAAATGAAAGATTAAGCAAGTTACTTTTGAATGGTAACATGCCTCGGTCTCGCAACTGTTGCTGCTGAATTTTCGCAAGTAAGTATTTCTTGGTTGTTTCCAAGATCCTCTTATATGTGGTCTTATTTTGCCTTCCTAGTTAAAGGTCTTACTGTGCCACCCCTTGTCATTGCGACAAAATCGCAGGACGTCTTTACACTTTCATGTAATGACCCATTGATCTTGTCTTACCATTTCTTTAGTATTGTTGCCTCTGCAGGATGTTTTTGTTGCGACAATATGACAGGCCTAAAAATTCTTGCGAACATAAAGCCCCATGACATTGTCGTCTTGCGACGAAATCGCTGGACGTCCTTACATTTTCATGTATTGACCCATTCATCTCGTCTTATCTTTGTCTTTTGTATTATTGCCTCTTCAGGATTGTCACACAAATATGACAAGCCTAAATTTTCTTGCGAAAATAAAGCCTCATGACATTTGCGTCTTAAGACACTTATCAGCTCCCTAATGGAGGGTGCCGCCCTTATCTTCCCCCTGGTTGCCCCTTCAAGGAGGCGTACCTCTACCATACAAGTTTGGCTCCTCTCATCCGGTCTTAACAACAACCAGTTGTTTTTGCAGCCTCTTATCCCTTTTGCCTATAGGGCTTATGGTTACGAGACTGCACCCTAAGTGGAGTTTTCTTTGGGCCGAGTGCAGCATACGCCAAGACTTTCCAAGAATGGCCGAGACACTTCAAATTCCCCAGGCACTCTTGGCTCAACCGTGCACCTCGGCGCCTTGATCATATGCTGACTCCTTAGAAGAGACCCTCAGTCGTCCAACCTAATTCATAAGCTTAGGTTGAAAATCCGAGGTACCTCTCCTGAATAGGCTTTATTGACCCCAAATCTCCATGACTTAGGTTCCAGGGGCGGTGTAACCTTTTCCATGAGCCATGTTAATAGGCACCCCCTTTTATAACGCACTTTAGGTCTTACATTTGCCTCTTGCGAAATTTTGATTTCGCGAACTAGGGTGTACGCCATAGCAGGTTCGCCCCTTTATGGTTATTTTGTTTCTTTTTCTGCATATGGCTCTTTTGCAATTTCGCAATCTCATCTTTATCATTCATTAAATATATTTGCTTCTTCTGCATATCAACTCTTTCGCAATCTCATCTTTGTTATTATTAGCTCTTTTTTTTAAGATCAACCATACATTTTTCTTTCTCCTCCCAATTGTTACTTCGGCAGTAAACAAGTACATTCATTCTTTAAGTCTCTTATTTCTGCTACTTTCTGCCTCTGCATTTTTGAGTTTTTCTGCCATTTTCTTATCTATTGCGAGCTTTTCGCCACTTTTTATCTTCAATATGCCTTGGCTTCGCGGTATTTCTTCTTCTCTCTGTGCTATTGTATCTACCATCAATCTTTCACTCATTTGCTTATCTTTGATGCTGTGTTTCCAATTCTTCTTCTTCGCAGCTCTTTATTCGCAAGATTCTATGTCGACTTCATAACACTTCTTCCCTTCAATCCAATCTCCTTTTATAATGCCAATACCACTTGGATGAGGGAACTTGATACATTGGTGGAAAGTCGATGCCATACCTAGAATCTCATGTAACTAAGGTCGTCCAATCAATGCGTTGTAGGGTGATTCTACATCAACTACATAGAATAAAATTTCAGAAGATAGCCCTTTCAGTGGAATCCGCATATGAACTTCTCCTTTAGGCTTATTTGCAGTTTCATTAAAACCATAAATTTTGTAAGTTGAAGGTATAAGATCTTCATCTTTCCCTCCCATAGTTTTATAAGTATGATAAAAAAGAATATTCACGGAACTTCCAGTGTCGATCAAAATTCTATTGATTGCCCATGAATTCTCAGCTTCATCATATTGATCATCATTAGGCTTTGGGTTAATCTCCAATCTTACCACTAATGGGTTATCGTGCATCTTTCCATCCTCAGGTACTTCTTCTGCGGTAAAAGAAATAACATGCTTTTGCCATTCTTTCAGTGGCGACGTCTTCGCAATGTTCATTATTTCTCTATTATCAGCATCTCTTGCGAAAACCCTGCTGAGAGTGTTATCATGAAAATTTTCAATTGTCTTGTACGAATGTACAATAGAGTTACAAAACAGGTTCTTTGCCTTTGTTCCAACTTCTATCACAAATGTTTCTCTTTCCTTTGTTGTATTTGTCCTGCGAATATCTGGTGGAGGTGGTAATGCCTGAGATTGAGTTTGTCCTGCTAAAAAGTGATTTAATTTTCCCTAATCTATCATCCTGAGAATGATTCTCTTTATATTTCTACAGTCATTTGTCGTATGCCCATGGAAATGATGATAAGAGCAAAATTCATTACTTCTGAAGCTTGGAGGTGTTTCACTCCCCATGTTCCATGGCGCGGGTATGTTTTCCATCAATATTATAGCTTCCCATATCTTCTCCACACTAGTATTCAAATGTGGCATTTTGATTTCTTCCCATACTATTCTGTGATTTCGCTGTCCTCTGTGATAGTTTTGCCTCTGACCTCCATAAGTTTCTTGTGGCTGATCGAGTCTTTGGATTTTTTTATTTCCTCCATGGTTATAGAAATTTCTTTCTCTCTCGAATTCTTCTTGATCGTGACTCCCCATAGATACTAACTTCTGCTGACTATCACCCATTATCCTCTCTTGTTGCCCTTGCGAGGTGCTCGCCACTGTATTTATTAACTTAGGTAATAAGCTTGCATTCGCTGTTTTTGAACTTGTGTTCGCAACTGGGTATGATTCCATCTCATTTTGCTTTTCCTCAAGAGCAATGTATTCCTCCTGAAATTCTCGCAACTCAGTCATCATGATTGTATTCTTGATTCTGAAAATTTGAATGTATAGAAGGTTGGTTGCGAACATAGCATTAATGAATGATAGAATGAGATATCTCTCATCCACTTGACCAGCCATATCACTGCACATTGTCTTCCACCTCATGGTTAGATGTTTCAAACTTTCGCCAATCCTTTGTTTTAACCCAAATACATCTTCAATGCCAGGTCGCGAGGAATTGTTACTTATATACGCTCCTAAGAATGTACTCTGCAAATGGTTGAAGGATGTTACGGTATTCTTGGGTAAACATTCAAACCACTTTAAAGCTTCCCCTGTTAAACTTGATGCAAAATATTTGCACAACACAACATCATAATTTTCCCATCGTAACATACATCTCACATAAGCTTTGATGTGTTGAACGACACAAGTTGTTCCGTCGAAAATGCTAGTTAGAGCTGGTAGATTGCACTTGGGTGATATTCCTCCTAATTGTACTTCTCGTGTAAATGGAGTCTTCGCAGCTTCTTCTATGCCTTCATCCAATTGTCTCCTGCCTCCTTCTTTTCTATTGTTTAACATTCCTCTCATCTCCGCTAGCTCTCTTAAAATTTGCTCATTTACACCAGAATTTGGATCCATGGGTCTTTTTAACGTTGTTTCCCTTCTTCTGCGTTCCTCTCTACCTTGATTTTCTCGTTCATCATTTTCTTCTTGTCTTTCCCTGCGATCTTCTCTTTCTTCTCTTTCATGAATTCGCACACTGTTATATCTCTCATTTTCTCTTCTTCGTTGCCTTTCAGCTCTCTTTTGTACTCTATCATATTCTTCATTGATATTACCATTGTTGCGATTTTGTAAACGCCTTCTTTCTCGATTATCATGATTTTTCTGGCGAACTGCCTCTAGGAGCTCTTTTTTCCTCCATTTCTGCTCTCAGCCTTTCTCTTTCGCAAGCTAGACGTGCTTGTTCTGCATAATGTCTCTCTATTTCTTCTTCAATTGTTCGCTGATTCCTTTGAATATCTCTTCCTTGTAATATTCTCCTTCCTTCTTCCTGATTTTCTTCACCATCTTGATTATTTTTCTATTGAGGTTGTCCATTCCCTCGATTTCTATCATTTTGTCCATTCTAGATAATTTCAGCACGTTGGATATAACGATCTTCCATTATTTCTCTTTTTTCGCGACGTTCTTCACCTGGATTTTGTACTTCCTCCTGAGTTTCTTCATTAGCATTTTCTAAAGGTAAATTTCGTCTTATTTCTTCTCGAACTGATCTTGAACTTGACCTTGTAGTGCTTCTTGACCTTCTATTTTGTAATCTCATGTTTTCCATCCTCAACTCATGATTTTTCCTTGTCAAATTTGCACTATCTTCTGCTTCTAATCGCCTTTCTTCATGTATTGTTTTTCTTAATGTCTCTAATGTTGCGATCTCTTCATTTCCATGAATTATTTCTCCAATTACTTCTTGGTCTCTCTCCTCTCGTCCATTGTTTCCTAACTGCTGCTCTTCTCCCCTTTCATCTACAAAATCCGATCGCCAAGTATGCACGCTCACTCTGTCATAATCCACAGTTCTATTCGGTATTGGTGTACGTTGAATTGGCGGTTGAATTTGATTTTCTCCATTGTTCCTTGTGTTCATTCTTGAAGATTCCCCCATTTCATCTCTCCCTTCTCCAGCAAGTCTCCTACTCCTCCTAATAGTTGTTGGTTGTTTTGATGCACGTCTTCTTCTAGCCATTTTTCAATCTTAGTGAATTGTTGAAAATTATATGAAATTCCTTTCCTATTACTCCAAATTCTTTCAAATCACAATATCAATCTTCAATCAGTCCCTGTTTCTAGCGCCATTATGTAGTTGCAGGAAATCCTACAACACATCCCTCACAAGAATTTGTAATATTCAACACATCTTTAAGATCAATAATCAATCTTTTTATTAATTGAGTTAGAAATTTTACAAGAAGGAAGTGAAATTAAGAATATAATTACTAATCTAGACTTTCTCTCTCCTCAAAACTTTCTCTCCACTCTAAAAAGATTTCTCTCTCCTTAAGCCTATTCGGCTCTTTATATAGGACATTACATAGTGGATGACAGCTAAGCTGTCCTTTATTTTCGGATCTGGCTTGCGAATTCTCGCAAGTGTACAAATGTAAAATCTCGCTAGGTCTTCACATCTTTCTCGTGTTCAGGCTGTCGTCATCCATTGCGTCATTTTTATTACCAATCTGCGATATCTTCGCGATATGTTGTTCAGGAATTTCGCAAGGGTATTGGCGTTGCGATATTCTGATCCTACAGAACCCATAATGCTTCAGGAGAATGAATTGAATAAAAGTCCAGGCAGTTTTAGATAATAACGCTGCATCGAAATGCTTTAGATTTCTAAAACCTATACCTCCCTGAGATTTATGGGAGCACACATTGCTCCAATTTATGAGATAGATACCACCTGGGTTACTTTTCCCCCACCAGAAATATCGTTGTTTTTGCTCCATTTTTTGAATGAGATTATCTGGTAGGAGGAAAGTATTCATGTAGTATATGGTAAAAGACTTCAAAATATTTTGGACCATAACAGATCTCCCAGCTTGGGTTAAATATTTTCCCTTTCAGTTGGGCACCTTTCTTTCAAAATTATCAACAAGATGAAAAAAGACATGAATCTTAGATCTACTAATAAATAAAGGTATACCTAAATTTTTGTCATCAAGTATTGTTTCTTTAACATTAAGAGATCCTTTCATACACAAATATCATGATGAACATTTCTACTAAAAAAAACAACCTGATTTTTGAGATTGATAACTTGCCCCGAGATATTATCAAAATCCTTAATGAGAGACATAAGATTATTGGATTCTTGATAGCTTTCCTTGATGAAAACTAGGCAATCATTAGCAAACAGAAGATGCGAGACTGAAGGGGTGTCTTTTGTTACTTTAAATCCATGAATCAACTGAAGGTATCTAAAAAAAGCTCTCATGCAAATAATGAAAAGACAAGGGTAGAGGGGATCCCCTTTGTCTCAAACCTTGGATAGTGTAAGTTTTTCATGGAGAGTCATTCAATAATATAGAAACATAAGAGATATTAATGCATTGGAAAATTAGGGCGCACTAGTGGTCAGAGAAACCAAATTTCTTCGATACATTAATAAGAAATGGCCATTTTATTTTATTGAAGGCCTTAGAAATATCTAGTTTAAGACACATGATACCACACGTATCTTTCTTAGACTTTTTTTTCTTCATGGAGTGTGAAAAAGATACAACAACCACACCCAACAATTCGTTTGGAAATATGAATATACAAACTCCAATATACTGTCAAGAGAATCAACTAGACAGTTAGACTCAATCTAGAGAAAAGTATATCAAAGAGTTTTATATCTCTATCTCTTAACTCAATCTGCAATCAGCAAATAGGAATTTGCAAGCCCGATTGAATATAAGAGAAATAACTTGAACGGTACCAAAGACCAATGTTCAAGGATCAATCAATTTCAATCGACAACCAAAGGTTGGATTTCCCAATTAATCGATTCAACGCACAACTTGTGATATTTCAATTATATAACAAAATATAATGCAGAAAAGAAATAACACAGACTCCAGAAGTCTTGTTAACGAGGAAACCGCAAATGCAGAAAAAACCCGGGACCTAGTCCAAATCTGAACACCACATTAAGCCGCTACAGATACTAGCCTACTACCAATGAACTTCGGACTGGAATGTAGTTGAACCCTAATCAATCTCACATTGCGCTCCTTACGTCTCTGATCCCAGCAGGATACTACGCGCTTGATTCGCTTAGCTGATCTCACCCACAACTAAGAGTTGCTACGACCCAAATTCGAAGACTTGATAAACAAATATGTCTCACACAGAAAAGTCTATAGGAATAAATAAATATGTCTCCCACAGAAATACCTACGAGTTTTTTTTCCGTCTTTTGATAAATCAAGGTGAACAGGAACCTATTGATATACCGGACTTATATTCCCAAAGAACATCCTAGAAATATCAAACTCCTCACAATGATATTAATTGTATGGTAGCGAAACAAGATATTGTGGAATCACAAACGATGAGACGAAGATGTTTGTGACTACTTTTTTATCTTGCCTATAGGAGAATAAATCTCGAGCTAATCTTAAAGAAGATCGTACCCAAAACATGATAGAAGATGCAAGATTAGATCACGCAACTACAGAGAAAAGAGTTGGGTCTGGATTCACACTCCCAATGAAGTCTTTAAGTCGTTAACCTGCAGGGTTTCGTGAAAAACCTAAGGTTAAAGGAGAATCGACTCTAGCTTATACAACTAGTATCACACAGTAGGTGTGGGGATTAGGTTTCCCAGTTGCTAGAGTTCTCCTTTATATAGTTTTCAGGGTTTGCAATCTAAGTTACCTTGGTAACAAAGCATTCGATATTCACTGTTAGATGAAAACCTTATTAGATTCAAGCTAATATCTTTCAACCGTTAGATCGAACTTAGCTTGTTGCACACAAATGAAATGTACCTTCATTTAGGTTTATGTAGCAGTACCTAAACGTGTACACCATGTTGGCTCAATAATAGTTAACCAAGGTTATCCATATGAATACTCTCATATCAACCTTATTCATCTTAACCATAACTAGTTCAAATGACTCAATTAAAACTAGTTAAAGAGTTGTTCAATTGCTATATTCTCATAGAAGTATACAAGAACACAATTGAAGCAAAATCAGTTTGATTCACTCGAATCAATACATGAACATTATAGCCACGGTTTGCAAAGAATGCATTCCTTAATATATAAATGTCTTAGTTCATGTACACAACTGACTTTAGAACTTTAACCTTCAAGTACGCGAACGGTACGCATACTTAAAATACCCGGACATAAATTGGGTTTCGCCAGTATGCAAACGTGTACACATACCACCAATCCCAGTAGAAAATCTTGGACATGAACCTTACGCCAGTACGCATACGTGTACGCATACTTAGGTTCCCGGACTTCTCAAACCAACATGTACGCATACTATGGTTCCCGGACATGGACAACATATGTGCAAGAGTACACAACATGTCACAATCCAATAATGGTTCAGTGTTCTAAACTCTTATTTCAATCATTGAAACTTTCTAAGAGGATGACAATAGTCGTTTTTACACATTATTAGCATCAAAGCAATTTTCAAGATATTGAAATAATCATAACGAAACATTCCAAGTCTAAGAAAAAGCATGTAAGATGTTACTCGGCAATTTTCACATGATCATCTTTTGACTTTCGTCAAGAATATAAGATGAACTTGGTTGAAGCGAAAGCTTGCCAACACATATTCCTAGAAATATGTAAGCGAGTTAAACTCAGCTAGAAATCTCAAATGTGTATAATAGAAAACTATATCGTAACACGACTTATGTCTCAATATTGGAGATAGATTAGAAATAGACTTTCTAAGTGATAGATGAGTTTCAGTCTCCACATACCTTTTTATTGATGAAGTTCCACAAGCTCTCCTTAGTAGTTCTTTGTCTTCAATTATGAACGTCGTGAAGTCTAATGCTCAATTGCACAATCTATCCTATTCCGAGATATCTATAAGTAGACTAGAAATCAAGACTTACAGTTTTGATCACTAACATTGACAAACAAGCTTGAGATAGAAACGCTTGCGAGTTCGACCGAGCATTGCTCTAACAGAGTGAACCATTTCATGGGAAAAAACTACATTATCCTGGATGTTCCTTCTAGGTACATAAGCCGCCTAGAAAGGGGATATGAGTTTACCTAGCAATATTTTCATCATGTTGACTATGATTTTGGATATAATTTTGCAACTTGTGTAAAAAATCTCCCGTCTCCTAGTTACCAGTTTCAGGAAAAGAGAAGACTGCGGCACTTGTGCAACCATGTCAGCAGACATTTCCTAAGTTACCAGGATCCAGCAAGCAAGCCAGGCCCTAAAGTCAACTGGAGAAGAAGGGTTACTAACCTTTGGAATAAGAGTAAATAAGGTGTGGTCATTTTTTTTTAAAGAAGATATATGGAATCAAAGAAAGATCTAATCATATTCCAAACATCTATCACAAGCAGCTCCATGTTTTCTTATAGAATCCGGGAGGAAATCCATCCGATCCCTGGGCAGTCCATGAAGTCATCTACTTCATAGTAGCTTTGACTCCTTGTACGGTCACATGAATCAAAAGTTTGTCATTGTCCTCTCCAGTTATGCAAAAGTTAAAAAACAGTTAAGGAAACTACTATCTTGGAATGGGTAGTGAGAAACTAGTAAGTCTTCCAGTTGAGCCATGTCATCTGTCCATTGGCCATTGTTAAGTTTAAGGACAAATATATGATTATAGTGTTTTCTTTTGTTTACTAAAGTATGATAAAAATTGGTATTCTTATCAAAACACTTAATATACTCCTCCCCACTTTTTTGAGCATATAAACCTTCTTGGACCTTTTGCCAATGTTCAAGGTGTTTTTCAGCTTGCCTGATAGACTTAATTGAGTTGCAGAAGATTGACTACTCAAAACTTGAAGATAATTGCTCAAATCCTTAACCTTCTGATTATGTTTCCAAAATGGGTTGAATTCCATTCGCTAAGCGCAAATTTAATATTCCTTAGTCTATTAGTGAATCAGTAAGCATGAAATCCCCTGAAGTTGGTTTTATAGGATTGTTTTCTGGGTATGTTGTTTAACATAGATTTTATGGGTGAGTGGGCGGTGAAGATGGTAATTTCTGAGATGAGACTTGACATGCATGGTGATACGAGATAAGAAATAAACCTTTACCCTCTAACCATGAATCCATCTCAGACGCTTGGAAGAAAGAATGTAATTTCTGATGATAGTTAGAGGTAGGGTTACATGCGGAAGACATCGTTGAGGGTACAAAAAGGGATGGAAAGATCGACTGTGCGTACGGAGCTATTTACCAATTAAAAATGCAATAAAGAATAAGAAGATCTAGGGAAAGGAAATGGATAAAGTACAACTTTGTCATCACTGATCTAGGGAAAAGATTAAAGACGGTTGTTTGTTGGATGATAAAAGTAGGATTAGGAAAATATTATGACTGATTAGGATAAACGTTAGACAAATTTGTTTCGTATAACTGCTCAGAGAAGTCCATAGTATCAGAAATCAACAAGGTAATTATATAACCAGAAGGCATGAGACATTAGGGTTGCAGAGAACATAAAAGATTCGATGAATAGTTTATAAGTAACTTCAAATTCAATCCTTTTTAGCCGAAGGTATTTTTATAATAAAATCATTTCAGTTCAATATAATATTTTAGAGGGCAAAGTTACAAAAAATATTAATAAATTGTTTAAATATCTTTTAACGGAAGAAATTGAAGCCCGAGAATGCATACATAAATAAAAAGCTCTAGAATCTTCACCTAGTTCACTCACCAAGTCTCTTTGTATTAATGGCTGAAAAATGGCAACTCGTAGATCCTTTTAAAGGCTTTCCCTTGAAGCTTATGGAGCACTTCACTCAAGGAAGCACAAAAAATCTCTAAGCAAATTATAAAGCCCCGAAAATCTATGTTCGAATTTTCCAGTTTGAATAGAAGAGTTTTATAATCCCAATTGAAACTGATGTTCTTAAGAAAGAAGAAATGAAATTCCCTTTGGAGGAAAATAATCCATGAAAAATTTGGAGGTAATCCCAATTCTTTTCTCCCTAATACTTTCTCTAAGTCTATTGGTTCCAGCTTGTAGGCATGTATGCTAAAAGCAAGAGATCATGTCAAACAACATACTCAATTTATTGTTAAGGATGGGGAAGTATTCTGTTTTGGAAAGACAAGTGGCTTGGTAATCACGTGCAACAAACTACCTTCCCTTTTGTTTTTAAGTTATCCAGGAAAAAAAATGCTACTTTTTTACAAGTGGCTAATCGTAATGGTGCCTGGGACTTGGATTTTAGAAGAAATTTGAACGAGGGAGAGGTGGGTGAAGTATCTCAACTTCTACATCTCATAGGTGATCCTCTCCGTCATTTTTCAGATGGGAATGATCAAATGCAACGGAAGGCTGGTGATTTCTTTTCTATGGCTAGCTGATATTCCAAGCTAGATATGAATGATTTTATGTTGTTTTCACACAAGCATGTCTGGAACACAAAGGTTCCCATGAAGGTTTCTTTCCAAGTTTGGACACTATGCTATAGAGCAGCCCTTACATTAGACTTTCTGTACAAAGCTGGTAAAGTACCAGACCCTACTTGTTTATTTTGGGTTGTGGAAATAGAGACCAATGACCATTTGCTTATTCATTGTAAAGATACTGCTACTATTTTGAACTATTTAATGGATAGTTTCGGTATGAAATGGACATTTTCAGTAGGTGGTAAATCCATTATTTGGAATGACGGAATAAGAAATGTAGGAAATTGGTCAAGAAGATTTGGGACATGCTACCTTTTGCCGTTTAGTGGACCATATGAAGTGAAAGGAATAACAAGTTATATTCAAACAAAAAGAGGCATGTTAAATAGTTGATTGTGTCCGTTAAATGTACGATGTTTAATTGGGCTTTATTTATAAAATTGTTCGACCGCATGTTGTTGTTGTTATTGTTAAATGTACAACCACTCACTTTCTATCCTTATGTATAATTGGAATGATGTTATTGTTAAATTTACGATGTTTAATTCGCTTTACCTATAATGTTATTCACTTTCTTCCTTATATGTAATTGTTGTTTAACTGGGCTTTACCTATAAAATTGTTTGACAGCTATTCACTTTCTTTCTACCCTTATATGTAAGAACCATTTTTTGGGGACCATGGTATTTTGGGGGACCATGGTTCTATTTTTAGTAAGTCATTTAGAAGTAAATCTAGGTCACCCCTTATCTAGATATTTCTATTAATACCTAAATTACCCTCCTGATTAATTTTGGGTAATGATTAGTTAGTATTAATAATAGTTAGTGTAATGATTAAGTTAAAGATAATTAGTGAGATTAAAAAATCAGATGGGTTTTTTTTAAAAAGAAGTAGAATTATTGAGAGAGTAAAGTTAAAGAAGATGAAGAAGTAAAACATGGATTTTACCATCCACAACCGGAGGAAGAGTATTTGGGTACCCAGGTATGCTTCAAACTTAGATAATGTTGGTTGAATTGGTCCAAATATTCATAAAACTGTAAATTTTTATAAAAATTTGCTGCTAGGTTCAGGTAATTCGGTTACCAAGTGTGAAGAACAGGTAATCGAACACGTAGTTCGGTTAGTAAATGTCAAGAACATATAACCGAACACAGAGTTCGGTTTCTTTCTTCAAACACGCAGGTAGCCGAACTTTAGTAATAAGTTTTACAGAGGTATGTTCGGTTGGTTCGCAAACTTCAACGCAACCAAGTTCCCAACCGAACTGCAGGTTAAAAGTAACCTAGTGTTAGAAGTTCGGTTGGTTCGCAAACTTCAACATAGTTTGGTTGGTTCGCAAACTTAACAATTTTTGCGATCCAACCGAACTGCACTTGCAAATGCATATATGGAATTAGCCCATAGTTCGGTTAAAAGTATTTTTTGCGAATCAACCGAACTTTGAGTTCGGTTAAGAAAAAATTAATTCCTAATAACCGAACTTTTTGCGACGTAACCGAACTAAAAGTTCGGCTGAGACTTTTTTTTTGCGACATACCCGAACCTGTCTCTGAAAAAAAAAACCTCCATTAAACCTCTCTGCAACTTCCATTTTCAGCTCATTTTGATGATTACTTCTCATTTTTTCAACCAAAAACGAACGACAAGTAATAAGTTTGTGAGAATATCTTTGTTAATGATTTAAATTAAGCTATATATATAGAGGTTGTGGTGGTTGGTGGTGGTGGTAATCGGAGGTGGTGGTGGTAATCGGTGGTTGGTGGTGGTGATAATCGGAGGAGGTGGTGGTGGTAATCGGCGGTGGTGGACGGTGGTGGTGGGAGGAGGTGGTGGTGATAATCGGAGGTGGTGGTGGTAATCGGTGGTTGGTGGTGGTGGTAATCGGCGGTGGTGGGCGGTGGTGGTGGTAATCGGCGGTGGTGGTTATATATATATATATATATTTTGGTGGTTATTAGGTTGATTTTAAATTAAATTAGGTTAAGGTAGGGTAGTCATTTCCACATTTTAGTACACCCCTTATAACTATAGGGAAGGTGGCCTAATAAGATCATGGGTCCAAAAAAAAACCATGATCCCAAAAAAAAAATGGGACTGTGGGACTCATTTTTAATTCAATTTTGTCCTTTGCAGTGAAAAAAAAAGTTCAAAAAAAAAAGACCCTGCGATTAGATAATTAGCTTAGGATCCATTAATAGCTGGATTGAGGCCAGTATTATTCACACAAATTTTGCCCTCTGTTTCTCAGTGCTCTAGTGGGACTGTGGGACTCATCTTTAATTCAATTTTGTCCTTTGCAGTGAAAAAAAAAGTTCAAAAAAAAAGACCCTGCGATTAGATAATTAGCTTAGGATCCATTAATAACTGGATTGAGGCCAGTATTATTCACACAAATTTTGCCCTCTGCAGTAAAAAAAGAACCATGGTTTTTTTGGGACCATGGTTTTTTTGGGGACCATGATCTTATTAGGCCACTTTCCCTATAGTTATAAGGGGTGTCCTAAAATGTGGAAATAACTAACCTACCCTTAACCTAATTTAATTTAAAACCAACCTAATAACCATATATATATATATAACCACCTCCTCCTCTCAGCACCACCGCCGATTATCACCACCACCTCCTCCGATTATCACCACCACCAACCACCGATTACTACCACCACCACCGCCCACCATCGCCGATTACCACCACCACCTCCTCCGATTATCACCACCACCAACCACCGATTACCACCACCACCTCCGATTACCACCACCACCTCTATATATATAGCTTAATTTAAATCATTAACAAAGATATTCTCACAAACTCATTACTTGTCATTCGTTTTTGGTTGAAAAAATGAGAAGTAATCATCAAAATGAGCTGAAAATGGAAGTTGCAGAGAGGTTTAATGGAGGTTTTTTTTTTTTAGAGACAGGTTCGGTTATGTCGCAAAAAAGTTACGTCGCAAAAAGTTCGATTATCAGGAATTAATTTTTTCTTAACCAAACTCAAAGTTCGGTTGATTCGCAAAAAATACTTTTAAACGAACTATGGGCTAATTCCATATATGCATTTGCAAGTGCAGTTCGGTTGGATCGCAAAAATTGTTAAGTTTGCGAACCAACCGAACTATGTTGAAGTTTGCGAACCAACCGAACTTCTAACACTAGGTTACTTTTAACCTGCAGTTCGGTTGGGAACTTGGTTGCGTTGAAGTTTGCGAAACCAACCGAACATACCTCTAAGAAAACTTATTACTAAAGTTCGGCTACCTGCGTGTTTGAAGAAAGAAACCGAACTCTGTGTTCGGTTATATGTTCTTGACATTTACTAACCGAACTACGTGTTCGATTACATGTTCTTCACACTTGGTAACCGAACTACCCGAACCTAGCAGGAAATTTGTATAAAAATTTACAGTTTTATGAATATTTGGACCAATTCAACCAACATTATCTAAGTTTGAAGCATACCTGGGTACCCAAATACTCTTCCTCCGGTTGTGATTGGTAAAATCCATGTTTTACTTCTTCATCTTCTCTGACTTTACTCTCTCAATAATTCTACTTCTTTTTTGAAAAAACCAATCTGATTTTTTAATCTCACTAATTATCTTTAACTTAATCATTTCACTAATCATTACACTAATTATTATTAACACTAACTAATCATTACTCAAAATTAATCAGGAGGGTAATTTAGGTATTAATAGAAATATCTAGATAAGGGGTGACCTAGATTTATTTCTAAATGTCTTACTAAAAAAGAACCATAGAACCATGGTCCCCCAAAAAAACATGGTCTTCAAAAAATGGTTCTAAAAAAAGGCCCAGCGATAAGATTATTAGCTCGGGACCCATTAATAACTGGATTGAGGCCAGTATTATTCACAGACACCCGAGTTGGACTAATAATCGTCTGGATACCGGAACCATTGACAATGCTAATTTTCATACTACAATTTCTATTGTCTTCCTCATAATCGTAGACAGTGAAGTAAAAAAACTACAAGAGTACCTAAAATAGCTTTGGTCTAAGTCTGAGTGTAGAAAGAAATAAGAGTATAAGACTTTACTTGTCCTGCAGCAGTGAAACCTTCTTATTATGTACACACATTATATACACACAGTACAGCGGACCTGCAGACAACAATTTAGCTAGATTGTACACAGACACATAGTACTGCAGCAGCCCAAAACTTCTGCAAGCAGAAGATCTGTAGAGTCATACTGTCCAATTAAACTATAAAGACCAAGTCCTTGGAGGTTGAGGGATAGTTATTTACATGTGGACGGGCCACGTGGGAGAAGTGTGGACAAGATGGGTAACCTTCTTTCACAGCCCCCAATCATAGGACTAACTTGATCAGTTAGCCATGGCCGTGGCTGTGGCTGTGGATGTGCATATAACACTCAATGTCCCTCCACCACCTCCTCTAAGTTCAACGTGGTTTTGTTTAACCTCCTTCAATCCAACATGAGAAACAGATACAGATGCTTTCAACAATGGTGCCTCATTTTCACAAGTGGTGACTCCTTCTGTATCTTCTTCTTCTTGGATGCTATCGTAGTCTTTTGGGATAATCTCCCACTCATCTTTCAAAGAAGTTACTACTACCTTAGGCAGGGCACCCCCTCCTTTAATATCTTCTTGGAGGTGGAGTTTCTTCTCAATTTCAAAAGCAGTTGGCAGGATCACATAATCATTCAGGGGATTGTAGAAGGGGTCAAGATCTCCTGCCTTAAGCCAGTGCTTCAGGATACGGAAGACATGCCGATCACAAATAATCCCCCTGTGTTCACCAGGAACTCCAACCCTTGCCTCGGCATTAAGGCCATCAGCCTGCGATGCATAGAAAAGAATATCATCAAAGAAATATCCAAGAGGTTAACAAAAATCGATGGTGCTCTCAATCTTACAGTTGCAGCTTGCAAGCATTAGGGCAAATACAAGTTGAGAATGGTGGCTAGATAGCTAGAACAGAGCATGGTTAAGATATGGATAGATGCGGCTTTGTTACTCTCCAAATATTTGCAAGCAGAACAAACAAGGGAAAACAAAATAAACAAACAGAACAAAGAAATAAGATTTGCATATTTTATGCTCGTTTTATTCTCAGATATTATCTCGTGTGTATGCCTAATGTAACCTAGGCACCGAGTCCATGGCTCCATGCATCAATTCAATCAAACTTGCAAGCCTGGGATCAGCTAAAAAACTCTAGGCTAGTACTACCACAGAATGTTCCCAAAAATAATTAAATATTTACAAAAAGTTATAAGTAGCATGAAAGGCACTACTATCCAGGGAGTTCAGTATCTGCTAAACGAGTGGCTGGGCAGTCTCTAAACATAATGAACTACAAAAAGAATTAAAATATAATCCTTCTCTATGGATAATAGTTTTCCTTTTTCATATAATGCCAAACGCACTACCAATTTCGGTCTAGAAGCTCAACTATATACAGCAAATCACCCATAACCAAGATAATGATTGTATCCAAGGAAAACCACGCAGTGAGATCCAAATCTCGTTATCGGTTGAGGGATTATGGTTATTATCCAGTCTTACCCAATGGTGCTTTTCGACATTGCTTAGGTTCATCGTTTCATGTTTGGTACCTATAGATACAATTTTATTCACTCCTAAGTTCATCGTTCAGTAGAGAAATTCCTCTCTCTGAACAAGAACATTTATACTCTATTGGGTATTTGCTGCCAACATATAATGACAGTGGCTCCCATTCTACTACTTGAGACGAGCACCGGAGTCCTGACTCCAGAGAATGCAGCCTAGATTTAGTGACACATCGAGCTAATAATTTCAGAATGAATCCACCAATGTATGTACCCAAAAATGATGGCAACTGTCAGGCTATGATCTCAAGTCTAATTAAATTCCAGGACCTTATCCCTTCCTTCCAAACTTAAAGCACAAACAACAAAAAGCATTATCTTATTTGGGTTACGGCTAAGAAAAGAAATTCTACTCTTGCCGACTCCGTCAAAAGGCAAGTCCTCTAGTGCTCCAATTGCTCCATTGGAATCTTACCAATTACTTCCACCTCTCTAAGATCATTATTCTTAATTTAAAGTGATAGGTTATGAAGATATGGCATACCTTCGCAGATTCCACGGGAACTGTTCCATCACCATCAACACATACGTAGTTACCCTGGACATAACAAAGGCACATTTAGTGTAGTTGTGATTGAAAACCGAGTATATTACAATTGAAGCAAATCAGACCAAGTGTCCTACAAGGTGACATAAGAATTTGTAAGCTTTACATAGATTAGTTTGATTTTCACATGTTTCTGCGGCAACAAGTTCTATAATTAAAACCAAGAAAGCATATAAAGTACTAAATACATTAACATCATGGATGACTTGTAAGACAGTAAAAGATAAGGTTACCTTTAATGGTAGGATCTGATGTAGATCCGTAATGGGTGTTTGCACGCTCCCATAGCTGCAGAACAAGAAAATCAGCATCAGAGACAATGCGTACCTCATATCTTGTATCCTAGTACTCCAGATTGCTATTACATTTCAAAAAAAAAAAAAAAAAAAAAAATTGGATTCTAGGACAGTGTATGCAAGCTTGAATTATTGTACAAGGATTAGTATCAACTTACACTAAATAAAGAATATATGAAATACAAATAGTGAGAAATTGATTACCAAACACTATGAGGAGTATCATTACTGGTCCCATATATGTTGTAGAATTTACACTGAGTAGGAACCTTAGCAGATGACAAGACCTTCTGAGTTTCATTAGCCCATTTTAGGATGTCTAAGTTGAACGGCACTGTGACATCCACACCATTAAAATTAACCTGGAAAAATAAGTATTAACTATTAACAATAATTCCCATATAAGGTCCCAAAAATGTGTATTCATTAGAACAAAAATGTAGAAGAAGATATGATGGCTTCCAACAACCATCATTTAAACATGAGGTCAAGTTGCCAGTGACTGAGTGTAAGAATAGGCCAATAAGGTTTTTTTGTAATAACTTACCGTGTTACTCGAAAGAGCTTCCTTCATTATAGATATGGCTTCTGCTGGTTTATATGACTCCAGAATAACTTCTGGATTGCCATTGCTATCATGCTTCTCTTTCCATATCTCCAGAAGAGGATGGCATTGCCAATCAAAATTTGGGCAAGCCATCAATTCGTATATAGATGGACATTCGATCAACTGAAAGGAAGATGTGGATTATATAAAGCATATTATCAATGTTAAGGGAAAAAAAGGACGAACATGCACGTAGAAAGATTGCATGGTTAGATATGGTACTCATAACAAAATAACAAACCAAAATTCAAAAAAGAGTAAAAATAATTTGTATACACAAGCGAGTTTACAGATCATCCTAAATAGCGTTCAAAGTTGTTAAACGGCATGCAAATGGTGCTTTAGGTAGAAAGTTGAATCGAGTTCAAATATTTTGATTCATCTAAAAAAATGTCTAGAGCAACAGCCAACAATTGGACTATCTGCTATTCTCTCAATTTTGGCTTAGAAGTTAAATGATTCTTACTTGTCCAGGTCCGACTAACCTAAGTTCAAATCAGATGACTTGCAGACTATAAAACATAAGTTAGAATTTAGATTAAAAATAACTAAGTGAACCTATATTCACTGGTAACACAGTCAATACCAGAAATATGACTAAGAAAGCTCAGAAGTGAAAATAACGGAGAAAGCACAAGGGCTTTAACAGAACAAAAAGAATTGCCAAAATCAAGTGTATCCACAGCAAAAATACAGAAAGTCAGCGCCAGATTCTCAGTAGATATGATTGGTGAATGCCACTAAAATACTACATTTCCTTGTAACATATGATGACACTGCTGATGATGGAAAACACCACCAAGCCAGCAAATTATGCATATATAATCATCATGAAATTGCACTCACACACACACACACACACAAAAAAAAAAAAAAATGTGGATGATACTGCAATTAATATAGGAAGCACTAAATATACCAGTTGCTGCATGCTCCATTTTGATATAAAAAAATTCTGTTCCCATCCCTCGACAAAGGACATTCCATTCAGTAGGCTGGTTGTAATATATCCAGGTGCACCTGTTGGTTCATGCATAACAAATCATACACAACATCGTACATTATTCTTCAATAAATATGATTTCAATTGAACTAGGAAGTTAAATCAGATCTATAGTTTGAAACAATAGTCAAAGCACAACTACGAGCATTTTTATAAAAGCGACATACAAACTAGCCTGTACCCATTGCTAAAAGAACTCTGAAAAGAGATGGGTCTTGAAACTAGCATTCCTGCTAATAAGAAAACGAGGTATCTATAAAAAAAAAAGATTAGTTCAAAGTTGAACATATTAACTAGTGGCGGTACGTCTTTTTTTATTTGTTTTGCCAGTCCGGGTGGCTCAATAAAGATCCAACTTATAACAATTAACGACATGCTGGGCATACTGCTCTTTGCCAACGCGAAGGACTAACATACCACACAGTAAACTATTACTTACCACGAAATGGTGCAGCAATTGCTATCCAGTTCTTCACGTATTTCTCAAAAATCTACATTAAATAAACGAATAAAAAAAACATCTTAATAATGGATATAAAAAGTTGTGTCAACATCTATGTTAGGCATAAATATGACACTTTTTCATGTACAGTATTTATTACTTAAGTCTCTGACTGGATTATGCAAATCCAGATATTTTCTAAGTTGCCAAGAACAACAACATGCCTCATCCACGTACTGGGTGGTTGTAATGTGGATCTACTACACCCTTCAAATACTTCCTGCTCCAAGAAGCAAGATCTTGGAATAATAAAAATTGTTTGAAGAGAGTCAAGAAGGAAAATTACATCACTGTGCAGGCTCATGAAACATTTCACCAAAAGACCTCCCATAGAGTGACTTATTATAGTTAGCTTCTTCCCTCCAGAAGCACTGTAAACTGACTCTAATCTAGCAGCAAAGCGATCCATGGTTGCCTGAAGTCTGAGGCAGTATAGAAAAAAGTAAGCAAATCAGCTCAATGACATGGAGAGAAATTGATATTTGAAAAGACTTCTCGTAGAAAGATGACAGACATCATGAACAACCTTAGGATCATCTTAATGTGAGACCCTAATGATATATAGTCGTAAATGCAGAACTTCTAGTATTATTTTCATACGAAAAACAAACAAAAAAAACACTATCATCTAAGGTGTCAAGGTGTTATGTATTCACCTCAACAGTGAGCAAAGCATACCTATTACTTTGGCGAAAATCATAGCCAAACCCAAACAGTGTCTTTCCTTCTTCAAAACCCCACTTGAGCATTTCCACAATCATTGCATGGAAATAACAAACGAAATCACGTCCAACAATCTGCAAGAAAGATATACATGAGGTGAACTTCCATCAAAAGGAAAGACATGTACAAAAAACAAATCATAATTCGCACACCAGAACCTCTGCTGGAGTACTTTGTAGCAGCAAAACAGGAAATTACCCATCCTATAATCTCTTAACTTTTTGGTAAAAGATAATGCAGTTAGGAACCAATTTATAATCATAAACTTATACAACATATCATTAATCAAAATGCGCAGTAATATTCTTGAACAAGACAAAACATGTCAAAATTCTCTAACAGGGGACTGGATATTCCATCTTAAGTGACATTTCTAGAGAGTAGCAGAAAAAGTAATTTTAGCACTTGGGGACAGTAAGAACTATTTCAACTCAAGTTAATATCAATCCACGTGATTTCTTCCAGTATACAATTTCCACAGCATTAACATTTAGGATAATCTAGGCTCTAGTCTAGCCAGTGGGAATCAAGTCTCCAGTCTTCTTTTCGTATATTTTAGCTTTGTTACTTGTTACGCTTAGCTCTTTACCCGTTAACTAATAAGATAATCGACTGACTTGACTCCTATAGAAGGAATGTAAATCCAGAAGAAAAAAAAATTAAAGGAGCACATACATGATTGCCAAGTCTGTACTCAGCAACTAACATGGATAAAAGGAATATGAGGATAGGTGATTACCAAGTCAGGATCCAAGCAATCAATCGCATACAGCCCATATCGATCTTCTGGCACAACAATTCTCGAATTGCGATCCAACGACAGTGTTTCACCTGCTCATATAAATTCCTTATCAAATTTGCATGTTGAATTAAAATTCGGAAATCAAAATGAAAGTAGACAAGTAATGATACCAGTAGAAGGATTAAACATTGACCAAAGCTTGTTCCTAAATTCCCGATCAGCACCTAGAAATCGTACCCAAATACGTTCTTCAGCACCATTCTCATCAACAGAATTAAGTATAGAACCAGCAATACCAGGTACTAGCAGTACAGGATCGAGATTAGGGTTAACATTAGGCTTTTTGTCTTTGATTAGCTTCAACCACATCTCTAATGAACGAATCAAATCATCCAATGAAACAGTCATCTCTTTCTTTGATCAAAAACACTTTCGAAATTGAATTTAATCGGAGGAATAATCAAAAAATTAATCGAGAAATCTTTGAAGTTTAGGGGTTTCGAGTGAAAGGGGAAGAAGAGAAGGAGAGGCTTGAGGGTTTGAAGTTGAAGAAGATGCACGCTTTCTGTTTCTCTTCGTCTTCTTGCTTATACCCAAATAAGTCAAAGGGCAATATATTTAACTCCAAGATAAGATAAACCTTTGACACTTTTTTTTTTATTTTTTATGACGTACTCTTAAAGTGGGTTATTGTTACATCCTCGTGTTTATATTAAAGACACGTGCCATACAGCCTAGTAAAACCGAGACTCATACTAAAAATCGAGTAATTTCCCAATCACCCTCCCTTTCCTCTGTTCATCTTCCGGGAATCAGCTTTTCGGAACCGGAATCGAGATCGAGATCCCCGTATTGTTTGAGGTAATATTTAATTTTAATTTCATATAGAAGAACTACATATTCTAAAATATAAGAGCTTGTTCTTTTAGTTTTCTTTTGATTTTCAACTGTGATTTCTGTGTTTCTTTAGATTTCTACATGCTTTGGTTCTGTCACATGTAAGTTTTTCTTAATTTGGGACTATCTACATGGATCCTATAGCTAGCACAACGGGAGATGCTTTATTTAGTTTCGAGGATCAACTAAACTCACCAAGAACAAGAGGTTCTTTGAGCGATGAGTTCATCCAAAAGCAGATGGACGACGAAAAGAAAAATAAGAAGAAGCTCGTGTGGGTCGAGAATTGTTTGAAAGAGTTAAGGGGGGCATATGGATTTGGAGCACCAACATATTGTTTCCCGTTTGAATTCTTGTAAGGTGTATGTTCATGTCCATGGTTCTTTTACTGTTGAAAAATCAGGATGTGGGGCACTCTTAAGGGATCAACAATTCTTTCCGCTTGTTGTTTGGTCAAGGATTATACCCGTAAAAGAGCACATTTCGAAATTTTATAGCCAGCTTAATGCAGTGTCCCTGGGTGTAAATATGGCTTTGAAATATAAAATTTTTGGTCTGGAAATTTACTCTAGTTCCAAAAATGTTCTTAAGGTTATTAATCATGCTTGGATGCACGTTATGCTCCAGAAGTCCAGGACTAGGGAGAATGGTGGAGGTAGAGGTAGAGGTGGTGGAAGAGGAAGAGGAAGAGGTGCGGCGGACTATCCAAGATGCGGAGAATGTGCAAGTTTTGTAGTCAATCTTTGCAAAGAATGCACCAAGAACATATTACTTCCTGATGACAATAAGGATTTTGATAAGGTTCATTCTCTCTTAACGAGTATAATGTCTGATGTGTTAGAGCTTAGAAAGCAAGGTCTCTTTGGATTCCACGTGCTTTCTGCAGATTCAATAAGTGCAAGGAACGCAGCTGCGGAGTTCCTCGCTAACCTTGGTGAAGACAAAGACATGAATATCTCCGAAGTTTTTGAGTGCGAGGAACTATCCAACATTCTTTTTGAAGAGGCTCATGAGTGAATCAACAATATATGTAAGCAGTTGCAGCACTTTTATTCAGTATATCAAACAAATATTATTAGTTGAATGTATTAAGTTAATTTCCATGTTCCTAGTACTGCGCAAAGTAATTTGCCAGAATTCTTCCTAAATGTTGGTTTTTTTTTTTGTTACCAATCAAATTTTGCAATAAAAACTATAGTGGGTTTTTAGGTGGCTCTATGGCTTCAATTCTTTTCTTTATAAGATGTCAGCAACATCCTTGTCAAAAAATTTGTTCCAAAGTGTTGTCAAAATTTTGGGTGTTCCGGGTAAAGAGTCCTTTTTAAAAAAAAAATAAGAAATTGCATTAAAGGACTAAGACTCAGAACGAGTCACGGTTACAAAGAGAGTAGAGCCATCTAATATGGGATTGTGAGAGTTCTCAATATTAGATTTATCTACTAGGAAGTGTTTCATACTACTGACTGGTGGAGAAGTTCCCCATTCAATATTTGAATGTAAAGGCCTAACATGCTTTGCCAAAATATCTGCTACTTGGTTGCCTAATCTAGTAATAAAAAAGAAACCCAAAAAGTTGTCACAAAGATGAGCTATTCTATTTGCTTCATTAATACATGCTTTAGCTTTCCAGGAGATGTCTGCATTTTTGCCATTTATGTAGTTGATGATACTCTCACAATCTTCTTCTATGCTGAAGTTCTGGAGTTGTTTTCCTTTAGCCCAACTTGCCGCCTGCAACATTCCTATAGCCTCTGCTTCTTGTTGGTCTGAACCTGCTGCTTGTCGTGCTCTTCCTCCTTCAAAATCTCATGTGTCATTTCTCAAGATAAAATCATAAGTAGATGGTAATGATTCAGAGATCCAAGATGCATCTACATTGATCTTTGGAGTGTCTGTATTCGGGGCTTTTCAAGTAGGTTGTGATTTCTTCTTTTGTACCTGTTTAGATTTAGCAGATGTTTCTTTCTTGTAGACCAAAATTCTATATGCCTTTCTATTTCTAAGGCTAGAATATTAACATTCTTAGTTTTGTTCTCAAAGATTCTATCACACCTTTCTTTTCATAAAAACCACATTTTAGTGAGGAGTAATTCAATAGAAATGTCATTCTTGGGTTTAGACATTCAATTCTTACAAAGATCTAGAATATCATTTGAGGTATCTAGATTGAGGGTGACAGGGTTAGGAGAAGAGTTCCAAACTGACTTAGCATATGGACAATGGAAAAGGAGGTGTTTTGTTGTTTCTATTTCATTCCTACACATTGTACAGAAAGGGGTGACATCCTTAACTTTACCAGAAAGTTTGTCGTTAGTAGGAAGAGCATTTTGTAGGCATTTCCATAAGAAAAGCGAAATTCTTTCAGAAATATTTAACTTCCACATAGATTTTCAGAAAAATTTTGGCAAAGATAGACTGACTATATCTAGCCCACTTCCATTCAGTTTCTCATACATTTATTTAACAGTAAATTCACTAGATTTAGTAAGAGTCCAACGAAGTTAATCCTTTCTAAGGTTTTGATTATTATCTTTGAAAAGGTAAATTTGACTAATTTTATGCGCAATATCATTAGGAAAAACCGAAGAAATTAAAGTAGTATTCCATGTACATGTTTCTATATTAATCAAGTCTGATACCTTAACTAAGTGACTGTTACTAGGATTATTGAGGTTTTAGATGTTTTCTTTTAATCCTGATATCCAGTTATCCTTCCAGATATTAATATCTTGTCCATTTCCTACTTCCCATACACTTTGTTTTTGTACTAGTTCTAGTCCTTGTCTGATGCAGTTCCAAGTCCAAGATCCCTTTACCGAGGTTTTAGTTCTGAAAGGTGATTTTTTTCTAAAGTATTTTGAACCCATAGTTTTGACCCAAAGAGCATCTGGTTCTTTTAACATTCTCCAAGCAATCTTAGTCAGCATTGTAAGATTAAACTTGCGAGCATTCCTAATCCTAGACCTCCTCTAAGGATAGGTTTACATAGGGTTGGTCATGCCTTTAGATAATAGCCTTTACCTCCAGCATCCTTTCCCCACCAAAATGAATGGCATCTATTTTATTTGTTATTTTCTTTGGTAAGAGAAAGCACCCCATTAGATAAGTTGAGATACTAGATAGTACTGCTCTGTTGAGAACAAATCTACAAGGTTGAGCAAGAACTAGGCTTTTCCATCCTTTAGACTTAGATTCCATTCTTTCCAGAATTGGGGTGAAAGTTTTGATTTTTGACCTTTCCATGAAAAGTGGAGCTCCTAAGTATGGGTCTCTGAGGTTTATATGTTTTATCTTTAACATTTTAGACATTATCCTTTGATGTTTTGGTTCAACTTTCCTACTAAAAAACACACCATATTTTTCGAAGTTTAATTGGCCCGAGGCTTTACTAAAGATTGTTATTGTGTCTAGTAAATTTCTACATTCTAATAAGTCAGCTTTCACAAAGAGCAAACAATCATCGGCGAAAAAATGGTGAGATATTTGTTCACTTTTAGGTGTTATCTTAACACCATGAAAAGTTTTATTTTGTTCCTGAGTTAGGAGAAGTCTAGAGAAAATTTCCATGCATATTATAAATAAGTATGGCGATAAGGGATCTCCTTGGCGTAAACCTCTAGTAGGTTTAAAGGCTTCACCAGGTGTTCCATTTAAAAGGACAGAGATAAAAGTTGTTGAGATACATTGTTCAACAAGTTGACAGACCGCTGCATTGAAACCAAAGGTTTTAAGAGCAGAAAGCAAGAAATTCCAGTTTACTCTATCGAAAGCCTTAGACATATCTATTTTGATCCCTAGACCTCCCGTTCTAGCTTTTTTCTTTTTAAATGAATGAATAATTTCATGAGCAATAGTATTATCATAAATTTGCCTAGATGATAAAAAGGCCGATTAAAAGGGTGATATAATCTTTTCCAGAGAAGGTTTGATTCTGTTGGCTAATAGTTTAGCTATAACTTTGTAAACAGTGTTGCAAAGGCCTATTGGTACAAACTGACTAGGGTTCTTAGGGTGTTTTACCTTAGGAATCAAAAAGAGAGGAGTTTTATTTAAATCAGGATTCATTTTTCTTTCTTTGAAAAAGTTTTGGATTGTTTTTGTCACCCGTGCACTCACTAAATTCCAGTTGTGTATGAAGAAGCTTATTGGGAAACCATCAGATCCCGAAGATTTATTTGGTTTCATATTTTCTAAAACCAGAAGAATTTCTTTAATAGAAGGAATGGCCATAATTCAAGAGTTGTCCGTAGATGAGATGATGGATAGTATGTTTTCAAAAATTGGATGGGAGATATCAGATACAGAAGAAGATCAAGTGAAGAGAGATTTGAAATATGAGGTTAAAATCCTATTAATTTCCTTTCTATCCTTGGTTACAATATTTTGATCATTAACTAGACTTTCAATAGTATTCCACTTTCTTCTTCTCAAGGTAATAGTGTAAAAAGTATTTAGTATTTATTTCTCCTAATCTAATAGTATTATCTCTTGATTGTTGTTTGGCTATAGCTTCATGTGTGTCGTAAAGAATTTCTAGTTCTTTTAACTTTTCTTTTAATTTTTTTTGTTGATGCACAGTTATCCTATTTTATTGTATTCTTCCAATCTCTTTTAGAAGTTTATTAATCGTTTTAGTAGGGAGACCAAAAATGTTATTTTTTCCAATCTAATAAATTCTTCCCTACCTGACTGAGACTCTGAACCAAGCAAGTTGAAGCTTCTTCTTTAGTAGAGGAATTCCAAGATTCTTGTATCACTTGAATGCAGGATTGTTCTTTCAACCATGTATCATATAATTTAAAGACTCATTCAGTTTTAGAGAGTTGTATGTCTAAAGTAAGAAGAATAGGACTATGGTCTGAACCCACTGCCACTAAATGAGTTAAGGAAGCATTTGGGAATTGTATGTGCCATTCTGCATTTATAATTGCTCTATCCAGTCTTTCCTGAATGTTTTGGTTACCTTCTCTGTAATTATCCCAAGTAAAGTCATTACTTGTATATCCTAGATCATATAAACCAGATCTTTCTAATATTTTGGAATGATATTCACTATTTGTTTTAATGAAAGGTAACCCTCCTTTTTTTCAGATTGATAAAAAATCATATTAAAATCTCTTATAATTATCCAATGCATAAGTCTATGGGAAATTTGTATACTAATTTCTTCTAAGAAGTCCTCGAGGTTGCGGCTATATTCATGTTTTGCTAATATGCGGTTAGATAGGGTGTTCGATGGACATAATCATTGAACAATGAATCAACATGTGATTGGCTGTTTCGAGGCTCGGAGATGGGGGCATAGGTTGGAAGTTGAGAGATTGATGTGATGGAGCGAGAGATAAGGTTGGTAAACCTTCGTTTATAACTTTCCACAAGTGTTTTGGAGGACACGGTAAGGTCCATAAGAATTTTGTGTTTGGGAGGGTTGAGTTCGTGGGAAGTTGTTTTCTGTTGGATTAGGCAATATCTTTGTGGTATATTGACCCATTTAGAGTGAGGCCAAATAATTTTGTCGATGTGTTTTTAAGGGGAGGTGAGTATTTATAATATGATGGGTAACATTGTTGGGGAGGATGCTCGGCTGATCGTGATTCCGGTTAAAATTGGGTCGATTAAGTCCTATTTCGCAAATCAAGTGGGTATCAATTTGCTTGGATAGGGTATCAACCCATTTCAAATATATGGTTATTGGCCAGGTATAAGAGATGCCATTTGTTTCCATACTACCTTGCAATATCGCTCGTTGAAGAGGCTTGAGCAAATGGAATGTGGTTGGTCTTGAATATTCTAATTTTTTTAATGAACAAAGAGCTTTATTGTGATGACCCGGCTCTTCCCGATACCTAGCCCTCCTTCCCCTATTGGTTTGTTTAGCTTGTTCCATCCTAATGGTGAAGCTTAGGACCGAAGAATCGTGACCCCATTCCAGTGATCCCGTCAATTTGTTTGTGAACATGGGTGGGGAAAATCTGTGCTTGCATGGGTGATTTGAGGTTGGCGTTAAGGAGGTTTTATTAGAACTAGTCTTCCTGCCCGGGTCCATCCTTGTGCTTTCCGGTCTTAGTGGTTCAAAGATGTGACTTGAGGTCCTCCCATGTTTGATTGAATTCCTAAAAAAAAGTAGTCCATGCCAAAGAATTGGTGGAGGTTATCTATGTGATGTTGTTGTAATCTTGGGCGGTGAATGATGGTTGATTTTTCTTTGCATTGATAATTTGACCAATTAGAGCCGTATGATTGAAGAATTCGATGGAGGTGATTATTACTTTCTTGGGTAGCTGTGTATGTGATGAGAAAGTGGTAGGTCTTTAAAGATGTTTTTTCCTATTTTGCAAGTGCACGGGCCTATTGGAGGCAAGGGCAAGCACGGTCGATCCCACATAGAAATGGTGTATGCTTAAGTGATCTAAGAGCTTAAAGCTGATTCACACAAGTCGGGTTTGTTTTGTGGTTGTCGATACGACCGAATTGTATTTGTGACTCTAAACTAAGGCAATGAGGAGCAAAGATGTTGTAACGGTGGTTTGAGAGCACTAGGGTGATTGAATTCACCCCCTAATCCTATACTAAGGTAACACATCATATTATGATCTTATACTTCCCCTTGGAAGTTTTATGAAATTATACCAATTGACTTCACAAATTATCCCTAGTTAGAGTGTCTTCTTCAACACACTCTAATCTCCAATTGACTAATAATCCTAATGCAATGCAAAACAATAAGAATCAAACTCAAATGTGAATCAACTTCATATAATCAATAGAGTTTTCATCTACACCCTAGCTAAGTGTTTAGAACATTATCTTCGAATGAAAATAACTTCAAATTGAAATTGCAAATCTAAACCCTAAAACATATTTGTCTGTCTTTCTCTCACAACAAAAACAACATTTATAACTCACAAACATTTCAAAATAACAAATACAGAAACCTCTTTTTCCTCCCTTACTCGTCTCTCGAATCGACCATGCATAGTTGTTGGATAAACCTAGCTCTAGTTATCTCTAATTTAGCTTAGGGTTGGGAGAAGCTAAGAGAGAGATATCTGACCTAGAGAGGAGGTGAAGGTGCTACCATGAAGAGAGAAATGGATTTGGTCGATAGGGTATAGGTGTAGGAGGTTTTGCTGTGGAGCGGGTACATCGAGTGACGATGTGAGGGGTGCAACGCGTAGATGCGGCGCGATCAAGAATCAAGCCGTTTTGGTGTTGAGCGGGAACTGTTGATGGGAAGGACGGAAGGCGACCGTTGGATGCATAAGATGGAGATCTCAACGGCTCGGAAGGAACGGACTCGGATCGGGTGATGGGTCGGGTCTTGGATAGCTCAAGCCCATATCTTGTAGATGGGTTGCTTCTTGTTGGGTTTCAAGCTTTGGCTTTTGCTCCATGTGCCTCGATTTTGCTCTTTTGGCTCCTCGATTTCTCCGAGCTTTATTTACTACCTAAAAACACAAAATTAATTAGTACAAATATTTATTCTTGAAACAAAGAAAATACGAGAATGGGATAATATCACTACAAAAGATGAGTTAAATGCCATAAATAGATGTAGAAATATGCAATATTTGGCATTCATCGATCATATACATTAAGTGAAGGATTGGGGTGCCTTTTTTGAAATTCGATACCTTGAATCGAGTTTTTGCTTCCGGTTGGCACACGATAGATCCACCCGACAAATTTAAGAATTTGTTAATTAAGTAACTAAACGGGTACAACCTAACCAAAATTTAAGCCATTTAAACAATCAACCATTTAAACTAGAATGTTTTGGTTACCTTCTCACCATAATTATCCCAAGTAAAGTCATTACTTGTATATCCTAGATCATATAAACTAGATCTTTCTAATATTTTGGAATGACATTCACTATTTGTTTTAATGAAAGGTAACCCTCCTCTTTTTTCTTGGGTGAAATTTAGTGGTAGGGTGAGATTTCTATAAGCCCAAGGATTGATCAAAAATCATATTAAAATCTCCTATAACTATCCAAGGCATAAGTCTCTGGGAAATTTGTATACTAATTTCTTCTAAGAAGTCCCAGGCTATATTCGTGTTAGTTGGATATGGACTACCATAGAAACAAGTTAATGCCCATTGTGTAGTATCAAATGAGGTGTTAACTATTATATTATTCATATTTATATTCCATTTAACTATTTCAAAGTGGAATCCATCAATCCAAGCCACTACTAAGCCTCCTATTATACCTAGTAGATCTACCATAGAAACAAGTTAATGCCCATTGTGTGTATCAAATGAGGTGTTAACTATTATATTATTCATATTTATATTCCATCAAGTAATTAGGGAAAGAAGGGACTAATTTTTTGACTAGAGGTCTTTGGTTTTTTGTTTCAAAAAGAGAAATTTTTTTTTTGGGTTTTCTTTACTAATCAGATTAGTCAAATGGTTTTGTGTTAGGGGATTTTTGCACCCCTTCACATTCCATGCTAGGATTTTCATTGTCTAGGAGGGTTAAAACAATTCTAGCTAATTCTATTAAGAGTAGCAAATAAAATCAAGTAAAACAAACTGATAGAGAATTTCAAACTACTAAATTGTTGTTGACGATAAAAATGTCAGGCAAATACCAAGCATGTTAAATTTGCAAATGTAAAACTAAATCCGATGGTTAAAATGTGCAAAGATTTGAGTAATTGAAATTAGACGAGTATGAGGATAGTAATTAAGTTTTAGGATTTTAAGAAAACTACCTGTGTATCCTCCCGTTGCTTCAAAGGGGTTAGACCTGGGAATGGAATTGGTAGATAAGAACTGGATAAAGCTTTGTTGTCTATGATATTAGATCCATATTGATCAAATTGAAAAAATTCTCCATTATCATAAGAAATTGAGCAAAGTTTTTCCGACGAATAAGAAGTTAGAAAATATGAAATTGACATTTTGAAAGCTGATTTTGGTTGGGTCACTGGAGTTTTGAAATTGGATACAATGCAGAACTGATTATCATGAGTGGGAGAAATGGCAGATGTTGAATTCATAGGCGACAAGGATAAATGTGAAATTGGGGATTCAAAAGAATCCCTAGCATTTTCCAAAGAAGAGAAGGACAGTCTTCTCCCCACAAGGACATGTGAGCTTATACCGGTTTGTTGAACCAGGTCAGCAGTATCCTGCAAGATCCCAGACCCATTATGAGGAACCGATTCTGATAATCTTGCCTCAACTATTACTCTAAACGTTTCCGAGTTGGAGGATCGGAACGAATCTTCTTCTTAATCTGGCAGAGGAATAAAGTTTTCAGGAAAGGTCCTCTTTCCTAACACCGTAGAAGTTTCTTGGGGCATATCTTCTTTGATTACAAAAGGTCATAGCACTTCATAAGATTAGTGGTTATCTTGAAAGGATGGTTCTTCTTCTACATATGTTCTAAAGATGTCTGTAAAGGTTTCCTTTACACCAGATTGTGAGAGATAGGTCTCAACTGGTATTGTCTTTCCATGGTGGTCGAAGTTATCTTTCAGATTCCATATTTTAACTAGTTCATTATTTAACCAGTTCATGTCATCACTTGGGGATGGAAAGATGACAGAGATATCATAGATATCCTTTAAAGGTATACCCTTAAGGACAACACATTTGTGTCCTAAACGTAGACAGTGAGAGCAAAACTTGGATGGTAGGTTTAAGTAGTTGAAATAGATGGAAGTAACTAGATATTGTCCTACCTTGACTAACAATTAATATAAGGGGTTTTTCTATGTTTACACAAACTAAAACTCTGGGCCGACAGTCAGGTGTTTCACTTTCTTTGCAAACTCTTGAAACTTGTCCTATCTTGCTGGCAATACCTAACATTTTATGGCTCTTCTTATGCTCGTATTTGGCATTTGAGATAGTAGCCCAAAGAGGGATTTCCTTAACTTTGTCAATTGAGATACTCATTCCTTGATAAGCCATTGTTGCAGCTAGTACACTGCCAAAAGGGTACCATGGACCATTTGTTGAGATCCAGATGAAGTCTTCTTTTGTTCTAAAAGTGATAATAAAGAGATTTGGATCCACTTCTCTTATTTGAAAACCTAGATGCACACCCCAAATTTTTTTTATTTTTTTTGACTCAAAAAGGGCAAATTTTATTAAAAATCCAATACATCACTAAGGAAGTAATAATATTGGTGAAAGCAAAGAACAAAGACACACTAAAATGGTGCCATGAAATAAAAAAACCAAAAACAGAAAACTAATGAACAACAGCCTTCCAATTATGCAGAACCATGCTCAGAATGATTCCTTCAAAAAAAATTGTGCATACACACCAATTAAAGATCAAAGTCTTGACACTATTCTTCAGATTTTTCATTGAATTATACCCGCCATTGAAAGCTCTTGAGTTCCTTTCAAGCCAAACAACCAACCAAATTCCAAAAGGATTTATATCCCAAATCTTTGTTTTTAAACTTAAGTTCTTCCCTTTGTTTTTCCTCCACTCCCATAAAGTATCCCTTACACTTCCTTGAAACACCCATTGAAGGTCATAGCCACTTAAGAAATAAAACCAAATTTCTTGGTTGTGTCACAATGCAAAAACAAATGATGGTTGGATTCAGCACTTCTCTTACATAACAAGCACCCATTAACATTGTAAGTGTTCCTTAGTGAATCCATAGTTGGAACAACATTATAATAGAGTGTCCAGATAAAAAAATATTACCTTCTGTGGGATTTTTGGATTTCACACACTCTTATAAGGGAATACAAGCAAACCATCATCCTCCGATGACTTATAACATTCTGCCACGGAAATTTTTTTAGTACCATTCTGCCAAATTCTATGATCCTGGCCTTCACCCCTATTAAAAGTAGAAAGAAAATTCAGCAAATGAGCAATAACTTCAATCTCTTCATCCTTCAAGCTCCTACAAAAAGCAAAATTCCAGCTGTTCCCTGCATTATCATCTAACACTTCTTGAATTGTAGCATCTTCCAGTCTGCTCAAATTGTAAAGATTAGGGAACAAGACTTGTAAGGACTGTCTATTGACCCACACATCCTTCCTGAAAAGCACTCTATCACCATTGTTCACCTGTAAAGTTGAATTTTGCTCCACATGACTCCTACACTTCAAAATGCCAGTCCACAAACTCTTACCCACTGACTTGTTTGTAGGATTTGGAAGAAAAGATTTCTCATTGCCACCAAATTTAAGCCTCACAATTTTTCTCTAAAGAGCTTTTTCCTCGTTGCCATACGCTCCATATCCATTTAGCATGTAGTGCCTTATTCATTAGCCTTAACTTTTTGATTCCAATACCACCACCTTCATTTGGTAAATTTACCTTTTTCCAAACAACCGATCCTTTCTTAGGTTTCTTATTCACAGAACCCCAAAGAAACTGCCTCATAATCATCTCCATTTGTTTCTCAACAGAATATGGAATTTGAAAAGGAGATAAATAGTAAACTGGCAAGCTAGAAAGTACATTTTGAATCAACATCAGCCTACCTCCTTTTGAGAAATACTTCCTTTGCCACATGCTCAACTTCTTTTGAAAATTCGGAAGTATTGCATCCCACACTCCCACTACCTTTGATTTGCTGCCCAAAGGAATTCCTAAATATTCAGCAGCATACATTGCATTCACAGCAATACCCACTGGCACAAGAGCACTTATTTGAAAATTCACTTTCCAACCAGATACCAATTCAAAACCCAACAAAATATTTTTAAGATTGTTCACCTAGTCAGAATTATCATCTAAAAAATAATCAAATAATTAGTAAACTGCAGATGATTAATCTCAAAAGCTTCAGAAAAAGGCTTGAAACCAGAGATTAAATTCAATGATGCAGCTCTCTTTATCATGACAGAAAGTACCTCCACAATAAGAATGAATAAAAAAGGGGACATTGGATCACCTTGATTTAGTCCTTTGGTACATACTTGAAGCAGTGCCATTGTAGCCATTGAGAATCTTGTATTAGAGAGACAACATCTAATCCAATTCCTCCAAACATTACCAAAACCAAACCTTGACATAGTGTAATCAAGACACCCCCAATTCACATTATCAAAAGCCTTCTGTAAGTCCACTTTTACAATCAAACCAGGTTTGCCTTCTCTTTCTATAGAATCTATTAACTCAGAAGCTATAAGAATTCCATCACTAATTTTTCTAGAATCAACAAAAGCATCCTGGAACTCATAAATAATTAAAGTTAGTACTTGTTTTAATCTATCTGCAATAAGTTTTGAAATTATCTTATAAATTCCCCCGATAGGACTAATTGGTCTGAAAGAATACATTGAGAAAGCTCCATCACACTTAGGAATTAAGATTATATTAGTACACTTTAATCTCCAATCAATATTTCCAGTAAGCTCAAATTCTTTCACCACTGCCATTAGCTCAACTTTGATGATGTCCCAAACTTCCTTAAAAAATTCTATAGTGTACCCATCTGGACTTGGTGATTTGTTCTTACCAAAATTCCAAATCACATTTTTCACTTCATTCTCTTCAAAAGGCTTCTCCAACATTATACTTTGAATGACACTTAAACTTGGCAATTCAAGGTCATCAAAACTAGGTCTAACCACTACCTCTTCTTTGAATAAATCCACATAAAAATTCTTTGCTTCCTCATTTATCCTCTCATTGTCATGACCCATCTCACCATTGATAATGAGAGAGTTAATTGCATTTGTCTTCTGCTTATATAAAATATTTTTATGTAAAAACATTGAATTTCTTTCACCATCAACTAACCACTGCCCTTTTGATCTAGAGAACCACTTCCTAGCCAAATTCAAAGAAGCTTTCTTGTGATTAATTGTTGCCAACTCTCTAGCTGCATAGTCTTCATTATTTAAAGTATCAATTTCCTCAAGACTGTCATACACATCAATGAGAATTTCACATTTATCCACCTCCTTTTGTAAAGAACCAAAAGTATCCCTTCCCTATATCTTTATAAAAAACTTGAGTCCCTGTAATTTCTTAGCAAGGATAAAACTAGGACTTCCGTAAAATGCTAAATTAGCCCACCATAATTTCATATGAACTAAGAATTCAGGATGATCCAAGTAATAATTCTCAAATTTAAAAGAAGGCTTAAGAGCAATATCATCATTACAATTCAACATGATTGGAGCATGATCTTAAATTGGCCTTCTTAATATGTATTATGTTAGAGCAAGACATTTTTCTTCTCAATCTGTAGTAAACACAAACCTATCAAGCCTTACCAGTAGAGGAGGATTCTGGGAGTTTGTCAAAGTATAACAACCCCCATCCATAGAAATATCCACCGAATTATTAGCATTTATAAATCTTCTAGAATTCTTTCTGTTTATCCCACCTCCACCAGTTATATTCCTATCTAATTGATACAAAACTGCATTCCAATCACCACCTAAAATCCATGGCCCTTCCATCAATAATATTACATCTTGAATTTCTTGCCAGAATTGTGCATAATCTTTTGGATCAGTTGCACCATACACATAAGTAAAAATCCATTCAAAATTATCAACCACATTTCGAAATCTTAAAGAAATCGAGAAAGCCCCCAACAAACTCTCGTCCATTACAAAAACTGATGGATTCCACACAACCAAAATACCACCTGAAGCACCCTCAGAAGGTAGAAAGATAGAGCCACAACCATTATTGCCCCATAATCTTTTAATAACATCATCTTCATTGAATTTATTTTTAGTTTCTTGAACAGAAACTATTGTCGCCTTATTTATACGGATAGCATCACGAACTGCAGTTACTTTTAGCTCATCACCCAATCCTCTAATAGTCCAAGAAATTAATTTATGATCCATTTACCTCCATTGAAATCCCAAGAGCAGAAGAACAAGAATTATTATGAGAGGAAGAAATTTTGCTTGTTGAGATTTCACCACTATGATCAATGAGAAAACCTCATGCTTCTTTCGCAACCCAATCTTCATCTTCTGAGTCTTCATCAAACTTTTCTAATCCATCAAAATTATTGGTTTCATCACGATTATCCAGCTCTTGTTTCTTCAATTTGATCAACATGTCTCTACACAAAACTTTGGAGAATTTTCTATTACAGTCAATCCCAATATTTCTGTAGAAATCCAGTTGATGTCGAACAAGCTGATCCATCTCTTTTGTTTGATAAAATAATACCGGTGATGAAACTAAAGTTTTTAAATTAGAACTATCCATTGTAAAAGTTGACAAACTGTTGTTTGAATTCAACGATTCAGATGATGAAATATCTAACGATGTAGAAGACTTCAAATCCAACGGTGTTAATGACGACACATTCAATGGTGTTGATGAAGATGTAGTTTTCTGTGGCTTAGAACTCGAGGAGTTATCCGATGGATCAGTGACAGATGGGTTACTAACCAGATTTGAACTAGATCCGAATATTGAACCAAGGAATCTGTATTATGCACCAAATTATCCAGCGTACCAGTTTCATTTGGGTCATGGGCACGCCAGAACGAAGCTCTCTTACACGAGCCTAAACCCGAAGGGCCTCCAAACACCATCTCTCCCATATAATGACCCGCATTAGCTGAGTGAAGAGAACCATGAGCAGGCCTGATTGGAGCTCTCTTATACGGTCCGAAACCCGAAGTGCCTCCAAACACCAACTCGCCCATATAGTGGCCCTTTCCTGAGTCCAAAAATAGCCCTCTAGATGGTGTTACCGATTTGGTAGTTTTGTCCAAGTTGAATAATGGATTGAACATCCAACCCGTTTTAGCGCCAAAATAGGAATTAACGGTATTCAAAATCGGAGAACATTCAAAACCCGCATGCTGACAACACGACTGTGGAATCGATGTATTTGAATTTTTCTCCAACTCGTTTGAATAATCCATTTCTTAACTTGAAAGTGCATTATCAGCGGCGTAATATTCTGATGGGATAACAACCTCATATCTGAGTTTAGGTTTGTTAGCTGCCTGATCAGAATTCTAATCATCAAAGCGTCCATGATAATGATGGACTAACACTTGATCAGATTTATGTTTATATGCCACAGTGATTTTCTGTTAATCAAAATGCACCTTCTTTGTAGGGAGAATTTCCGATATCCATTTCATTGTTAGCCATAGACCAATATGATGAACCACAACTAGTATCTGCAGAAGATTGCATTGAACCAAAATCTTGTAATAATTTAGTTTAGAATGTGATACCGTATTTGAATGAACATCCTTTAAAATTCCCCATGGTGAGCAAATCTTTTGAAAATTCGAATTATCCCATAAATGTAATGGGAGACCTCTTATGCCAATCCAATGGGTAACTTTATTTGCTGCTTGAGGATCAAAACAAGGATTCGTCGAACTCCATTGTTTTAATAACACTTTTGCTTTGCCCACCCGTAGAATGATAGGTTGACATTGTTAGAGCACTGCTCGGTCGAGCTCGCAAGCGTTGCTATCTCAATCTTGTTTGTCAAGTTTAGTTTCCAAAACTATAAGTCTTGATTTTTAGTCTACTTATAGTGAAGTCTCAGACTAGGATAGTAAGTGTAGTTGAGCTCTAGACTCCACGAAATTCATCATATGAAGACGAAGAACTACTCAGGGAACTTGTGGAACTTCATCGACAAAAAGGTATGTGGAGACTTGAACTTATCTATCACTCAAAAGTCTATCTATTCTATCTCATATTTTGAGATAAAAGTCATATAGCTATATAGACTTCGATTATACATATTTTCTATTTCGAGCCGAGTTTATCTCGCTTATCTATTTCTCGAAATATGTGTTGGAAAGCTTTCGCTTTGGCCAAGTTCATCTTTACACGTGACGAAAGTCATGTTGATTATTTCAATAACTTGAAAATCGCTTTGATGAAAAATAGTTTGTGAATAACAACTATATAACATCCTCAAAGAAAGTTTCAATGATTGAAATGATAGTTTAGAACATGTAGTCATCTTTGGATATAAACATAGTGTGTTCTCACATTTGTGTAAAATTCCAAAACCGGGAACCGCAGTTGTTGGAAATCCGGGTGAGAATGCGTACCCGTACGCGTACTGGTGGAAAGTTCAGGTCCGTGAATTTCTGCTGAAGTTTGAAAGTGAAAAAAAAAACTCAATCCGGTTACTTAAGTACGTGTACCCGTTCGCATACTTAGGTAGGTTAATTTCTAAAATTGGTTTGTTCGTGAACTAAAACATTTATATAATAAGGAATGGAATCTTTGCAAACCGTGGCTATAATGTTCATGAGATTCAGTGAATCAAAACCGATTTTGTTTCGATTGTGTCTTCATGGTGGTCGTAGCCAAAGTGAAAGAGAAGCATCTCTTCGCAATTTTCGAAATAGCTCAGCTAATATTCTGGTATTTCCATGCTCTTCTGTATCTGAATTAAGTTAAATAAATGTGTAGTGTTTATATTACACCCCTGCAACGACTTAACCTCCAAACTCACTATCCAGGTCGCCATAGATGTTGCATCTCGTGGTTTAGATGTCACTAGAGTTGCTCATGTGATCAACCTTGATCTTACCAAGGTATATTTTTCTTCTTCACTAAGTAATATTCTATTTATTCAGTTTCGTCCTTGTCTGGTTACATTAAATACCATATCTGATTTTGATTTATTTCCTTGTACAAAGATACTTCTGTTGTCTCAAAATTTTATAATTTTCTGCTCTTAGTAAACATTAAAGTGTTGTTGTTAATTGTTCATGACCAATATTAGTCATGTATGCAAGCAAGCCATGGCAGAGTTTGTTACTTTATTAGTTCATCTATGATGGGTTTGCTGCAGATATTGTCGAAACTTGAGTTTGCTAGCTGGCATGACTTTCTCGAAACCTGAGTAGTATTTCTGTTTTGCCTTCGGATGATGCTTATAAGTGATTGTTATAACTTATAACTTTCTAACCAATATTTTAATGCATTCGTCAGAATTCAACCTATGATAGTTTTGAATTTAGTACACTTTGTTCACTACACCATATTGGCCAGATAGCAACTCAAATTAGCAACGGCAATGTAGCAGTTGCTAATTTTCAGTTGCGAATTTCTGTTGCTAAAAATTCGCAATGCTATCTGGCTGTTGCTAATTTCGAATCGCCATTCCTCGATTGCTATTCACAATCAAGTTTACGTTTTAGGCGTGCGAAGTACCGTGTGACAAAAAAACACCAAGAAACTTTTTTTTTTTACTTTTTTTCCCCGAGCGTGCAAATTTCGTGTGTGCACTCCTCTTATCCTTAGAGAAAATATCCCATTCAATCATTCAACACTCGTCCTCTCTCTCACTCTTTTTCTCCTGAAGAAAAAAAACTCCCGCCATGAATCTTTCCCCTTTGAAATCGAGGAAGCTAGGTATGGATGATGATTAGCGTTGTTATATAAGGTTTAAATCGATTGATCTTTGCTTTTTCGTTAGTTTTTGATAGTTAGGGTTTGGTAGATTGGGTTTGATAGTTAGGGTTTGTATTTTTTGTTCAAATCGATTAATGATGTATTTTTTGTGTGTTTTGGTAGATTGATACGTAGGGTTTTATGTATTTTGTTTAAAGGGAAAGAAGAATAAAGAAGGTGAGTATTAATCTGGTTTGAGGTGAGATTAGGGTATGCTTAAATGTTTTCTTTCAAAGTATGGATTCAATTATTAGAGTTACTTAAGTTTAAAGTTGTGATTAGATCTGAAAAAGTAGGCTAGTATTAATTTTCTAAAGGACAATCTTTGAGACATCGTTTTTGTTCTGTTGTTTACACTTAGGAATTTTTAGTTTTGGATTGAACCAGTATAAATTTAGGAATGTTTAACAAGGATTTGAAAATGATATAGAGTATTGGTAATTACTGTCTAGATAGAAACTTCAGCTGAAATAGTAATTATAGTGTAGGATTGGCTAACTTCGATAATTCGTTTCGTATTGGTTTAAGAGGTCGGGATTGTAGAAGTGGAAAGATGTATGTAAGATTTTATTTCAGAGACATGTTGAGAATTTAAGCTAATTTTATGTTGGATGTTTAGTATGTTAATGGGTTTGATCAGCTTTTTATGTTGTTCTCAAATTTGAACTATTGGATATTTTTATTCGATTGGTGTGCATATTAACTGTGTCGATGGGTGTGTGTAGTATGCATTGTTTAGGTGTTCTGTTTTCTTTTATTTTCTATTGGACATATATAAAGTTATTTAGGAGACCCATTCGTGTGCATACTCCACATGATTGTTTTGTTTTCTTTTATTTTCTTCTTCTTTTGCGATAATACTAATCTCATGGTTTGAGGGTTTTCATGAGGATAGACTATTTGGTGAGTTAATGATGAAATTGATATTCCTTCGTGCGGGTTATAATATGTTCTTTCCATGTTCGCCTTTTATCGATAATTACCATTTTTACTATAAGCTTCCACTGGACCTTGTTGATTATTTTTCCTTTTAGTGTCGGGCGATATATCTACAAATTTGAAAGCGAACTCAAGGAAGGGGAAAGTGAATACTACATTTGGCTTGAGTGAGTGTGCAAAAGCTTTTGCCTAATCAGACGTTTTGTATATGTCTTTTGTGGTGTCGAAAACGACCGATAATATGTATGTACTAGGTTTGGTTAATGTATTAAGCTATTAACATTAAGTGTATCGCTCGTCGCATCATGTATTCTTGTTACTCGATTTGCGAACTACTAGATATGTCCAATATTCAAGTGGTTACTATTTTGATTGTATATAGACTCAAACAAACTTGGTTTCCTTAAGTCTTGTGTAAAGAGAGTAGTCTTCTTGTAATATAGTGAACCACATAGTTACTACTTATGAATAATGTTTCTATTATTCTTAATGTAGTCGATTTTTAGTAGTCCTTGTCAATCTTCTCGCCCCTGTTTTTTTTCGTTAGCATCTTAGCATTATATGATAGGAACTAATGAGTATGGTTCGTGAAATAAGGCTTCTTTTCATGAAAATTGGTTCTCTCGAAAATTGGTTCACTACGAGGTTTAGACCCCTAAAACTTAAACTATATATGTTCATTGTAATATTCGGTATTTGCTCATGGTTTTATTTATGCTATTTCTGCAGTGGAAGATTCAATCCGAGATTTCGTAAGGAGTTATTGCAAACTGCTTATTGCTAATCAAGTATGGTCCTCTTCTTTATTCCATGATGAAGTATTGTACAAATTATTGAAGTGTTCTTGTACTTGAACCAACTTACAATGATAAATTATTTATGGTAGTATGAATCAATAAGATCTATACGTATAATATTGTGTTTTTCAAGTTGTTGAGTATGCTCGGACTAGGGTTATGGTAGTTTCAACAAATATTGGATGTGATAATCATCCTGTAGTGTTACTATCTAAGTAAGATTTGTGATGTTACGTGCATAGATTACGGTTTATTCTTTATATGGATGGTGTGGATGAACTGTTTTGTATAATTTTTGACATGTATATTGTATGTCTTTAGGAATCATAATATAGGGTAATCAAATATGTCTTCTACTGTTGATAAGGAGTGGATGAGTTGTACCCGAATTACGGTAAATACATACAAGGTGTAAGGTCATTTATAGAGTTTGTTCGTAGAAATGGTGGTGACAAAGATGGTGTTCTCCTGTCCTTGTAAACGCTTGTAAGAATGGTAAAGAAAAGCTTCCACTTAAAGAAATTAGTTTTCATTTGCTCAAGAATGTTATTATCCCAACATATATAATATGGCGTTTTCATGGTGAAAGATCAGTAGGAGATAAGGTCAGGGATGTTGCTGAGAATGTGGGAAATGTAGCCGAGAATATAGGAAATGTAGATGAGAATGTAGTAGATGTTGGTGAGAATGTTGGTGATAATGTTGATCCTAATATAGATGAGAATCCTAGTGTAGATGAGAATGTTAGACCACACAAAGAAGCCACAACAAAACAAGGTCTTTTATGAGCGTGCAAGAGAACCTTTGTACCCATCATGTCCTAAAGGAAAGACTCGCACCAGATCTTTGCTATACAATTGAATAACATAAAGACCCAATATGGATTTTCGAGATAATGGTGTCACCGCACTATTAGAATTGATGAAGGAGTTGCTTCCGAAGATAACACACTTTGCCGTCTAAGTATCATGATGTAAAAAGATGATTCAAGAAGTGGGAATGGATTACGTAACCTATGATGCTTGCGTTAATGATCGTATTTTATATTGGAAAGAACATGAATCACTTGTAAAGTGTCCCTGTTTGTCAAGAGTCTAGGTATAAGAAGGTATTCAATGATGAGAGGAAACTTACGCAAGTTGCTCAAAAGACTTTGAGACATTTTTCATTGATTAAGAGGTTGCAAAGGTTTTACGGTGTTCCGTGGATAGCGAGAGGCATTTTATTGGCATCATAGAGCAAAGTCGAGATATGAATGTTATGCGTCATCCGGTAGATTCTTGAGCTTGGAAATGTGCGGATAACTTTTCTCCGGAGTTCGCCAAGGAGCCAAGAAATGTGACACTTGGGATTTCGACGACAGATGGCTTCAACCCGAATGGGTGTTTCGGACTTAGTCACATGTTGGCGTTTATTATATGTCCGTACAATCTTCCTCCTTCGATGTGTATGAAGCGAGAGTTCGCGATGTTGTGTTTGTTAATTTCAGGACCAAGAGCACCCGGTAAAGATATTGATGTGTATTTACAGCCATTAATAAAGGAGTTGTTGCAGTTGTGGAATGAAGGTGTTATAACATATGATGCTTACAAGAAACCGAATTTACGATGAAAGCAAGACTATTATGGGCTATTCATGATTTTCCGGCATTAGGAACTTTAGCTGGGTGTGTTACACATGGATATTATGCTTGTCCAACATGTGGAGAAGGGACACTTTCTGAATATCTGCCGTTTAGTAAGAAGATTTGTTACATGGGACACAGAAGGTGGCGGCCAGCGAAGCACAAGTATCGAGATGATAGAACACATTTCAGTGGAGGGGTAGAGCATGGTTCAGCTCCATGGCCGCTTGTGGCTGCAAATTCGGGAGATGGTTGCAAATATCGAACCAAAAGGGTAAGGGCAAGCCACCATCGCCAGCAAGTCCGAAACGTAAAAGGAAAGTCAAGTCGGGAATGAAGTTGGTGCCGATATAGAAGATCGGGTTCATGACCACTCATTATTCTCTAGAAGATCTATTCTTTATGATTTGCCATATTGGGGTTCAAATGCAAATCCGGCATATTACGTACGTTATGCATACGAGAGAAGAACATCACTGAGCATCTTATTAACACTGTTATGGGTAATAGCAAGTCAAAAGATAGTCCTAGTGCACGTAAAGACATGGAAGTCATGGGGATTAACAAGAAGTTATGGTTGAAAGTAGATGAAGTGACTGGTAAAACGACAATGGAAGATGGAACTTTTGCCATGACAAAGAAGGAGAAAGTGGCATTTTGTCTTGTTTTGAAGAACTTAAAAGTGCCTTCTCGTTTCTCTTCCAATCTCCGCAGCAGATGTCAGCATTGATCCCCCGAGCTAAAGAATTTCAAATCCCATGATTACCATGTTTTCATGCAACATTTGTTTCCTTTGTTTGGTTCATACTAGCGACTTCACTACCTAAAGATCTACGGGTTGCTCTTCATCGGATAAGTCTATTTTTCGAATTTTGTGTGCGAAGGTTATTAATAGAGAACATCTTTTAAGAGCAAAAGCTACTCGAGTGGAAGCTATGTGTGTTTTGGAAAACATTTTCCTCCTTCTTTTTCGTCACGAAGATACACTTGATGGTGCATTTGGCTGATGAAGCTCTAGTCTGCGGTCCGGTCAGATATAGGTGGATGTATCCCTTTGAGAGGTAATTACTTAAACTTATTCTATTTTTTGTATATTTTTATGAAAACTCTAATTACAAGTGTAATTTGTTGATGTTACTGGTTGTTTAGGCCAGTAGTAGACCTGATTTTATTACGAGTAGTAGACTTATTAATAACCAATGATTTTATTACGATGTTATTGGTTGTTGATGTTCCGGTTATATGGAATCGGATTTTTGATAGTATTGCTTCCAACAAGTTGGTCATATTAGGCCCGAGTAGTAGACCCGATTTTATTACGAATTTATCTTGAGGTGGGTAGTTGGCTTGCTTGTAGTTTTCGTGTAACGCAAGTTGTAATACTATGGTATATTTTCTTTGATATTTATAGGTTAATGAAAGGTTTCAAAGGTTTGATGCACGCAATAAAAGGTATATTGATGGTCTGCATTGCAAGAGGTTATACATTGCGTGAAGCAAGCTTATACTTTATGGAGGAATTGTCAATCGATGGTGATGGTACTCATAAACATACCCGACAAGCCTTTTTAGATGATGATGATGAGTTTGCCGATGAGATTCCTTTGAGTAAAGCTAAGAGTATCAAATTAACTCAAGTACAATTTGAGCAAGCTCTTAAGTGGGTTATGTCTAAGTATGTTGGAATAGAGGACCTGGCAAAGGTACATTTTTTAACTTTGACACCTTAGAGATGTTGTTTGATTATTAGGTCCTGTCTATCCGATTGTACTTGCATTGTTGTTTGGTTTGTAAAGTATGATTCCTATGTTAACAACGCCAATAATACCTCAAAGAGTTTCTATTTTTGGCTACGCGACGAGGTAATACATACTAGATTCTCGAACTAATTTTAAGTAAAACATTGAGTGGTTTGGGCAATGCAACCGACACACATATGTTCTCTTACAGTTGTTAGATGCCAAAGTTGGAAATTTCACTTTGGCGCTGGTGCATGGACCTCGGGTTCAAGGCACGGTCATATAAGAAATACCAAGTAAATGGCTTTATTTTCTCTCGCACATAGGTATGAGGAGGCGGTCATATCACAAAAAACAAGTGGTGTGTCTATCCGAGCAATTACGAGCCAAAAGATTCAAAATGGAAAAAGAAGTAACTTATTATGGAGTTATTAAGCAGATTCTTAAGTTGAATTATATGGAGTTCGAAGAAACAGCTTTTTATTGTGGACTGGTCGAGTTCAAGATAAGACTAATGGGTGCAAAGTTGATCCTAACTCAAACTTAATAAAAGTTAACTTGTCTAAGCTGCAAAGCATCAATCAAGTTATGGATGAGCCATTTATTCTTGCCTCTCAAGCGACACAAGTGTTTTACTCAAAGGATATTTCGATGAGGGATGGTCTCCGGTCTTGCATTCACAACAAGGCTTAACTTCCTTAGTAGATGCAATTGAATATCCTACTACTTATCACCACTTTTTACCGACAATGAGAGTCTAGAAAAATTTATGTGTGTTGGTCCGGAGTTTAAAATGATGTCTCGATGTCAATGCAAGATTTTGTTGAAATTAGTTTTATTACTTGTGCAAATGTAATAGGTTCTGTTTTGTTTGAGAAACTTGATTGTGTTCTTTATTCATATGTGATAGTTACACTCGTTCATGGGAAAATAATTTTTAGATGCTCGTTAACTCGTTATTTATAGGTTATCATGGCAGCAAAGTGGAGGTAGATGAAAATGGACTTCCGATGTCGAGGAATTCAACAAAACTTGGCAGCCAAGGGCTCGTTGGTTCGTAATCATATTCCTATCTCCTACAAAAAACGGAAGATGGTGCCTCGAGTATTACAAAGACGATGTCCTGGGGAGGAACTACAAGTACGACTTACCTCAATTTGATTTATGTTCATACTTATGTTAACTTTATTTGAATGTAAGCATGATGTTGTGTTTTTCGGATATCGTATCTATTGCCTCGATGCTTGTAAAGCAACCGTGGTAAGGGGGATGTCCGATCCATGGAGGCGACGTAAGTGGGAGTTACGAAAAGCATATTATGATCCATATCCCACTTATGAAGAAAGGACTCGCACGTACTCCTCCAAATGTAATCGATGAAGACTGGAAAGCATTCTGTCATGCAACGAGGAGGATGAAAAGGTTCGAAAAAATAGATTGGATAATAAGAGGAAAAGGGAGAAGTATGATTACGGTCATACCTCCCGCCGCAAACCTCATAGTTTGGTGAGAGCCGAATTGGTATGTATACTCTATCGACAATGTTTTGTGATTTATGAAATTCAACTTCTCGATTTTAGGGTACATGTAGATAATTGATAATAAATTTATTAATCAACTCATCGATTTTAGGAGCTGGAGAATCCTGGAGTAGAAATCACTACCTCTGATGTGTGGATTAAAGCCCATACACAAGAGGGTGGGAAAATACTACCTAGTGCGCAGAAATACTATGTGAGAATGTTTCTAAACTAGTTTCCTAAACCATACACTAGTCTCGGTAATTTGATATTCAACCGAATAAACTTTCTCAAATTACAGGATGATCCAAGAAGGCGCAGACTAGATATCAAGGAAAAACAAGATTCGGGTTCTTCAGATGAAGTCGATCCATTGACTCGTAGCTTTTGGTAAGGATACAGGGGGACGGGTTAAAATGCTTTGTTGCGCAGACGTACACAATATGACTATTCAGCTCCTGCGCGTGCGAAAGTTGCTGAAATGAAGTCTAAGGATGGAGAGCTCAAGCATCAGGTGAAAGATTTGGGTACCAAGATGGGGTTTCTACTTGAAGGCTTTGGAACCTTATGTAACGTTGTCAATAATATCCAATATGGACAATCCTCATTTATTGCCTCGAACCACTTGGATAGTTCACATGTTCATACTAGTTCACTGCTCATACTCCCGCAAAGCAGGCAATACCAGTTCACTGCTCAGCTCTTTCAAATGGGCAATACAAGTTCCCCGCTCATACTCCTTCACTGGAAAATCAGAAGTCGCTGAAACCATATCACCAAATCGATCACCAGAGGTTCCGATATAAAATGTTCATTGTTGAACATCAATGATGAGACTGTTCTTTGTTGGTAGAGTTTGTACAGGTGAATTTGCAAAATGGCTCACGGCTCACCCAGTAGCGTCTAATCATGAGAAGGTAGTGCTTGATCACATTCTCATGCCGGATGAACCGACTTCAAAATTTAACAAGTTTGCACGAACCTTTCAAGAAGTTGGAATTGGAGGACTTGTGGTGCATCCAAAGATGTGCATCTTATATAATTAGGAGGGTTGAACTGTTTTTTGGAGATGCTATGAAGATGTCTCGGCCATCATCTTTTGCGTATATCAACGATAAACATATATGACTTTTACTTTATATGCTAATGCTCGGACGGCATTTTACTTTATTTTTGCTAATTTTCACACTTGTGCTAATTTTCACACTTCGCATTTGTGCATAAGAAGATTATGATGCGGTTGATTCTTATGCAACTATGCATAAGTATTTTACTTTTTGAAAAAAACTTGGTATGTAATATATATCTATGTGAAGATTCTTATGCAACTATGTATAAGGAAGTAGTTTAATTTTAACTGAAAAAACTTGGTATGTAATATATATCTATGTGAATGAATTTTACTTCTTGCATTTGTTTGGTTCTGTATATGTATATGTTTGTAGTTTGCAGGAGTATAAGGGGGAATATCAATCCCTGGTAAGTTCATTTGATTACGTATTGTCCCATTTTTGCTGAAATTTGTTGATATTAACCTTTGGATTTCACTTTCTTGCGAGGTATTACACTTGATGATCTTTTTTCTGACGGATTATGTCGTTGATGATCTTTCTCTCGGTAAGTCTCACAGGATCACACCGCATTATAACCGAACTTGCCAAATAAGTAAATAGTGATTTCGGTATGGCATGGGATAAAATTTGAAATCATCAAAGTTGGGATTTAATGGTGGGAGGTTGGGACTTGAGATTATAGTGCAATCCTTACCAACTCTTCAAGGATGATAAACTACTACCGTCGGATGCCGATTGTTAACGACCATCATAAGAACCAAGTTTACAAAACCAAAACAAGGTAAGATGCTTTTCTTAGATTTGCTTTAATATTTTTCTTTCATTCTATTTACTAGTCCCGAAAGTTCCTTTTTTACGAAACAATATTGCAGATGGCATCCTCACTATAATTCTATTGGTTCTCAGATTGATGTTGTCTAATCAAGCGATGGCATCCTCACTATGTTATCTAAGCAAATGATATTGTGAAGGCAAGTATAACCATCTTTCATTTTCCCTTCATTCTCTTCATGAGAATAGTGATCTTTTTACTTTTCTTGGTTCCCAATATGATTCATTTGTTGTCCATGTGTGGATTGAGTATCGGGTGGTTATGACTAAAAACCCAAAACTACTTGTTTGAGTCTTGATTGAGATTATTTCTCTTGCTTGAAGACAATGCCTCACGCTTGTTGATTGTTGAGCTAAAAATTGACATGTTACTTTTTGCTTGCAGTGTATGCGAGAACCATCCTCAAGGAGTTGTTCGGGTGATATTCAAAGATACATATGATGCTCACAAGTGTACGTGAGCTAATGAATGGAAGATGGTAAGTGCTGCAAACACTTTTGCGTCCAAATTTCTTTTTATCGTTGTAGTTGTTAGAGTTCGACACCGAACTAAGTAGGCCAAAGGTTGAAATCAAGAGTACCTCATATATATACCTTGTTCGGATGCTCAAATAGTTGTTTACTTCTCTTCTTCTAGTTGTGATTCTCTTAAATGTATCAAGAGTACCTCATATGTATGATTGAAAATATTCAATAAGCAATAGTGCATATGAGTAATTGCGAGAATATGGTTTGTTGTTCTAGTTTTTCTTGAAGAGTTATTTGCGTAATTGATTGATGGATTGAATCTCCGGGTCGTGGGGTAATTGCGAGGATAAAATAGAATGGGGGAAATTTTGGTGACCAGGTCTACAAAGATCTACTTTATTTTTTTTGATGTTGCAAAAATTTAGCAACAAATTAGGACACATTGCTAATTTTGGACCAAGTCGGTCATGGTCGACTTAGTCAAAAAATTTCGTAATCGCACCGAAAAATTCGCTACGTCGATTTCGTTGCCATTTTTTTACCGCGACTTTTTGGGTCGGTCTCCGTTGACTTAGTCAATATTTAGCAACTAAAAGTAAAAATTAGCAACCGCTATACAAATTGTTGCGACTTTTTTTCCTCGCAACAGACTCCCTTCTTTGCTAAACCTGCGAAATTAGATTCGCAATATGCCTACATTTCCGTTAGAAAATCCACAGCCGCTCTTGCTTCGCAACAACAGTGAGTGTTGTTGCGAACCCAATTTGCAACAGCGGTAAGCAGTTGCAAAACGTACAAAATGGTGTAGTGGTTATATTGAAATTATAACTACAAAAAAGCTCAGTCCTTACGCATGTTATCCTGTGTTGCTTATAGCTTACACTTTCATTAAGATTTGGTCATCTACCAGGGGATATTGGAATATGTGACATGACTTTGAGAAAAAAGAAATGTAATATGTGAATTGTAATTCCCAAGTGACATTATTCAAGCCGCTATTACTAGCAATTCTTTTCTTGATTGCAATGCCTGGATAACAACTATTGTTAATATGGTACAAACTGATGCATCTATTGTTAATCACTTGAACTGCCGAGATTCTGGTGGACATGTCAAATTCCTTTGATACTAGTAAATCCATAAGTGGCTTAATCACTTGTTATTCTTGAAATCCTCTTATTCATTGTTTGTTTACGATGGTTTTCATTGAGATTGTTGATTCAGAAATAGCCACCGTAGAGGCATACATGTTTCATTGAGTTTAATTTGATACTTTCAATCTCTTGGATAAGCTATGTGTTAGTGTGAAGTATGTGGGTTCTTTTGATTTGATTATATAGCCTATTAGTCTTCGACTCAATCTTTATAAGCATATTGGATATCTGATTAGAAGAATTAGTGATGCTTTGTTCGCAGGTTAATTGAATGATGCTCTGTTGTGAGATCAAAAAGGTTGGAGAACAAAGCAGCAACCATTAGGTCCCTTAGCAGCTGCAAGATTTGAAAGTTATAATGTATTATCTCCTTATAGAGATTTAAGTTAGAAGAACTTAGGAATTTCAGAACTTTATACGAATTGAACTTAGGAACTAAGTATGTTTATGTGTATGTCCATTAAATGAATAACATAGTTCGTATCAAATACTCATACTTGTTGTTAACTTCAATTGAAGAATTCTTTTTTCATAATGATAATGTGGAAATGAAAGTGTAAAAGTTTGTATATCTGTGGAGTGCTGAATATGGGGAACTAGGTAACTGCAGTAGGGTAAATGTGGGGGAATGGATTTTGACCAGGTCAATGAAGACCCGACCTTTTTTTTTCCTGTTTCAAAAGATTAGCAACGTCGATGTTCTGTTGCTAAATTAGAACCAGAACTAATAAATTAGAACTAGAACCATAGTTCCGGGTAGGGGTATTCCTGTAATTAGAAATAACTTAGCAACGACTGACCTTGGTTGCGAATAAACAAAGTCGCAACGGCACGGTACGTTGAGAATCTCTGTTGCTGACCAAGAATCGCAATGGAGCTTATGCCGTTGCGAAAAACTGCAACACCGTGTTTTGAAACGTCTGGTAGGCTGAGAAAGGTGTTTGCCTACAACTTATACTGCAAGTGCACGTGCCTATTGGAGGCAGGGCAAGGCATGTGTCGATCCTCGGGGAGATGGAGTATGTGTAAAGTTGATCTCAAACTTCACTAACTGATTTCTAAAGTAGTTAACACAATTGTAGGTTGGTTTTGGTGTCGAAACGACAAAGGATTGTTGTGACTCTAATCTAAGTTGGCAAATGAGCACAAGGTGTTGTAACAGTTGATTGAGTGGCACTAGGGTGGTTGAATTCACCCTCTAATCTTAAGCTAAGGTAATACAAAGTCTCACTTTGTTCTTATGCCTTCCTTGAAGGCCTCGGATGGAAATTTGTTCTAGCTAACTTCCTCACTTACTCCTAGTATCAATGGTCTTCTTACAGTACCAATGATCACAAGTAAATTTAGTTTACTAGCTAACTCTAATCCTAAGCAATTCACACAATAAGAACAAGCCGAGAATCGATTACTTTCACATTAAATCAAATGGTTTCATCTACACCCTAGTAGAGTAACTTAAAACATCATGCAAAACTAAAAACAGAATTGAAATTTTAATTACAAAATTCAAACCCTAAAAACCGACTCTCCTCTCTCATGAAGAACACTCCCTTTTATACCTCACAATCACTCGAACTAGCAATTAAACAAAAACCCAAACCTCTTTCCTCTGCTAATTCGTCTCTGACTCCATTGATTTGATGTTGGAGAAAACCCTAGAATTCCAACTATCTCAACCTTAGCTTCTAGGGTATGGAAGAAGCTAAAGGTGAGATGGGTAGAACTAGGGATGGCGGAGCATGCGGCCACCGGTGCCGTTGGTGCCGGTGTCGGGGGAAGGAGATGGTGGTGGCGAAGTCTACTGGGCTTGGTATGGTCTGGGGAAGAGAAGGTAGGGTGGCTCTCTCGGAATTGTTTGGGAGAAAGAGAAGATAAAATGAGAAATGAAGAAGGGAGTGTTAGGTTCGGTTGGGATGAGGAGGGTATGTGGTTTCGGTGTGAGGCGGATGCAAATTGAGAAGTGATGATATGGGTGGAGCGATCGTTGGATGCGGATGGATCAAATCTGATGGCTCAGAGTAAAACGGGTTTTGGATCCGGGTTATGGGCCTGGTTTTGGATAGCTCAAGCCCATGTCTTGTGGGTTGATACTTGTTGGGTTACAACCGCGTGCGCGCCGCGGCTTTGGCTTTGCTCCATAGACGCTCGTCTCCAATTCTCTGCTCTTTTGGCTCCTTAATTTCTCCGAGCTTTATTTACTACCTAAAAACACAAAATTAATTAGTACAAATATTCATTCTTGAAAACAGGAAAATACGAGAATTTGGGATAATATCTCGATTTCGAGCACAAAAGATGAGTTAAATGCCAATAAAAAGGTGTAGAAATATGCAATATTTTGCACTCATCAAATACCCCCAAACCTGAATTTTACTTGTCCTCAAATGAAACTGAAATTAAGAAATCCTAACTATACCATTGTCGCTGGTCTCTCAAATGCATTTAGCGTATGCACTAAGCCTTTAAACCCCTAGGTGTCCCTAGTGGACGAGTTGTAGTCTCGTGAGGGTTTACCAGAGGTGTACCCACAAAACCTTCTCCAACTTCAGAGCGTAAAAGAGTCTCAAGCATCCAAGGAGCTATGAGGACATAGAGTTTCTGCATGCTAGTAACACGAAGTTAGAACTACCAAAGAACGCATTCTCATCCTTAAGAGTTGAGCGAGAAGTAACCATACCATATGAAAGAATTCGGGTTCGAGAGTGATCACAAGCCTCGACTTCTGCCTCACCAATAGGGTTTTATGATAATTGCACTCAAAAAGACCGCTTTTTAGTTTCTCATGTGTGCAGGCAGGAATAAAGAGAGAAATCCTGCACACTTTGAAGGTGAGAAGGATAACCTTCCGAAATAATTTGGAGACTCCACAGAGTTGTGGACAAAAAGAATCTTTTCTCGATGATCTCTAAGAAAGGAAATCAACCATTAGCAAGGATGGGAGTACTCACTTACCTTCTCACCCGATCGTCAATTAATATCACTCTCTCAGCATTCATAGAAACGTCTTCAATCTTCGGTCTTCGGTCTTCAATTGCTGATGATGAACTTCTGAACTTCATAAAAACTTGACAAACATTTTTTTTTAAATTGATTACATGAAATGAAAATAACAATAAAAACAATGAAACTACTAACTTCAATTTTTTTTTTTTTTTTTTTTAATATAGAATGAAAATAACAATAAAACAATAAAACTCAATTTTTCACAACTTGTATTGTCTTGATTTCATAAACTTCACTAATTCTCATCTTGTTTTCTTATGTAAACCTTGGACTATTTCAACTTTTCTTCGATATTCCATGACGCTCCACTTGCTGACGATGATGTGTTTCTATGAATTTGTTGATGAGGGAGAGAGTGATGCTAACTGCAAATCGAACTACAAGAAGGAGTTTTCATCTTTAAACGTCACCCTCATGATTGACGAAATTAGCACTCAAGAGATCAAAAATAGTGCTGAAAGTGGTGCGAAGTTGGGTAGCTCACCATTCCTACCCTAATTGACGTACGGTGACACACACTCTAACGCATTTTTTAGAAAGTCACAAAAATGAAGGTCGGTGCCTCGCTTGATGTAAAAATGGGTAGTCTCCACTATGGGTGATCACAATTCTACTACCGAATATCTATACAAAGACCTAATTAGCCCTCCGTATGGTTAAATCCAACTTTAACGCTCTAATCAACTAAGAAACCCGATTGTGTTCTCCAAGACTTCCAAGTTCGCTTATTTCGGTCAGACTCTCTATGTAAACATAGCTAGAGCATGCTAGTGACTCTAAGATCTCTAAAAGTTGGAGGTTTTTATGCAAGTATTTACAAAGAGTTTTGAATTTTTGAATTTTTTGATTTTTTTTTTTTTTTGATTTTTTTTTTTTTTAAATAAAAGACTAAAAACTCTATATGTAAATGCACCCCCAAACCTAAATCAAACATTTTCCTCAATGTTTCAACAGATAATAAGAATTTAAATAGTCACATACCAAGAGAACTATGTTGAGTAGAGAAAAGGGAAGAGATTACCAGATGTACAAGGGTGTTGCTAAACCAAAGGGGGATGAATGCTTTGAAAGCAAACAACCAGAGCACAAGACAAAAAGGTTGGTTAGCACACATAAACTATGCAAAAAGAAAAAGAAAAGGGAAAGAGAATGGATTTTGAGTCCATATGTATGTACACAAGTGAACTAGTTCAGTCCACATAGATGGGGTCCTCCAAGTCGACGGTCTCAACTTCTGGTGGAAGATGCTCCAGAAATGGTTTCAATCTCTGACCATTGACTTTGAAGATGTTCGTGGTTCTTTGGGTTTTCGATTTCAACAGCTCCATGGGGAAAACAGTGCGTACCAAAAATGGTCCCGACCATCGAGAACGTAACTTTCCTGAAACAAATGCAAACGAGTGTTGTACAATAAAACTTTTGACTGGTGTGAAGGACTTGCGCAGAATGCGCTTGTCGTGAAACACTTTTATTCTTTGTTTGTACAATTTGGCACTATCATATGCATCATTTCTCAATTCTTCTAACTCATTGAGTTGAAGTTTTCTTTGGGTACCACTTTATCAAGATCAAAATTCAACTTCTTTACAAAGACAATATGCACGGTGTTCTAACTCTACGGGTAGATGACAAGCTTTACCGTACACAAATCTGTAAGGTGACATCCCAATGGGAGTCTTGTATGCGTTCTATAGGCCCACAAAGCATCATTTAAGCGCAAAGACCAATCTTTCCTAGAAGGATTAACAAGTCTTCTCAAGGATATGCTTAATTTCCCTATTAGAAACTTCTACTTGGCCACTTTGGTTTGAGGATGGTAAGGTGTTGCTACCTTATGAGTGATTCCATACTTGCGCACAAGTGATTCAAAGGGTCTATTGCAAAAATGACTACCTCCATCACCGATTATTGCTCTAGGTGTTCCAAAACGGAGAAAATGTTTTCCTTAAGAAAAGAAAGAACAACTTTATGATCATTTGTTTTGGATGCAATGGCCTCTACCCACTTAGAGACATAATCAACAACAACAAGTATGTACAACTTACCTTCAGAGTTAGGAAATGGACCCACGAAATCAATACCCCACACATCAAACAAATTCAACAATCAAAATGGGTTGTAAGGGCATCATGTTTCTCTTAGAGATACTTCCTAATTTCGGCATCGGTCACAAGCAACACAAAAAGCATGGCTATCCTTAAACAATGTTGGCTAATAGAAACCGCTCTGCAAGATCTTTGCAGCAGCTTTCTTGGCACTAAAGTGGCCTCCACATGCATGGTCATGACAAAAGAGATGACGTCTCTTTGTTCGTAATTGGGGACACATCTCCTAATGATTTGGTCTTGGCAAAGTTTAAAACGAGATATGGGTCATCCCAAAGGAAATGTTTAACTTCAGCCAAGAACTTAGAACGGTCATGTTTAGACCAATGCAAGGGCATTCTACCTCAGTAGCAAGGTAGTTCACAATATCGAAAACCACGGCATTTCGTACACAAGCATCAACTGTTCATCAAAGGAATGACTCTCTAATCATCACGGATTCATCAACAGATTCAACATTCAACCTAGACAAGTGATCAGCAACAACATTTTCCGACCCTTTCTTATCTCGAATTTCGAGGTTAAACTCTTGTAACAAGAGTATCCATCGAATTAGATTTGAGCCTTAGCATCTTTTTAGACAAAAGATATTTTAATGCAAAGATGGTCGAATATATGATGACTTTAGATCCTATCAAATAAGATCTAAACTTATCTAATGCAAACACAACAGCTAGCAACTCTTTCTCAGTTGTGGAATAATTCAGTTGAGCATCATTAAGTGTTTTACTAGCATAGTAGATCACATAAGGGAGTTTGTCTACTCGCTGGCCCAAAACAGCTCCTACAGCATAGTCAGACGCATCACACATAATTTCAAATGGTAATGTCCAGTCAGGTGGTCTGACTATATGGGCAGATGTAAGGAGAGCTTTCAGTTGCTCCCGTGCTTCCTTACAAGCATCATCAAAGACAAATGCAACATCTTTTGCAAGAAGATTACACAAAGGTCTTGAAATTTTACTAAAGTCTTTGATGAATCGGCGGTAAAAACCCGCATGGCCTTTTAATTTTCTTATGTCCCTCACAAAACGAGGTTGAGGCAAGTGTTGAATGAGATCAATCTTGGCTTTGTCTACTTCTATGCCTTTTTCCGAGATGATATGCCCTAAAACAATGCCTGAGTTAACCATGAAATGACATTTTTCCCAATTCAAAACCAGATTCTTTTCCTTACACCTAATCAGCACACAAGTGAGATGATGAAAACACTCATTAAAAGAAGAACCAAACACAGAAAAATCATCCATGAAAATTTCAAGAAACTTATCTACCATGTCAGAAAATATGCTCATCATGCAACGTTGAAAAGTAGCGGGTGCATTACACAACCCAAAAGGCATACGACGATAAGCAAATGTTCCATAAGGACATGTAAATGTGGTCTTTTGTTGGTCTTCGGGTGCTATGTGAATTTGGTTGTAGCCCGAATAGCCATCTAAGAAACAATAGTGACTATGCTTCGCCAACCTTTCCAAAGATTTGGTCAATGAAGGGAAGGGGAAAATGGTCTTTCTTTTTGTTACCGTGTTCGCTTTTCTATAATCAATACAGACTCGCCACCCTGTGGTCACACGGGTGGGGACAAGCTCGTTCATCTCATTTTGAACTACAGTAATGCCAGACTTTTTGGGTACCACTTGAATAGGACTTACCCACTGGCTATCTTGAACTGAGTAAATGATACCCACATCAAGCAATTTCAAAATCTCACCTTTGACAACATCTCTCATATTGGGGTTAAGTCTCCTTTGCATTTCCCTAGATGGTTTAGTGTTCTCTTCAAGATTTGTGTGATGCATGCAAATTGTGAGACTTATACCCTTAAGATCTGAGATGGTCCAACCTAAGGCTCCTTTATGTTCTTTAAGCACTTCTAAAAGTCGACTTTCCTGTTCTGTGTCTAAACATGATGCAATAATCACAGGTAAAGTATCAGAATGACCTAAGAAAGCATACTTCAAAGTATCAGGTAATGGTTTCAAATCAAGCTTAGGTGGTACATCAAGAGGTGGGGCGATTTGGAATCGGAGAGTGGAAGGGGTTCCACCGCATTCTCGCCATTTAGCAATATCCATGGGTGGGACCGATTCAAGCAAAGAGTGAATTTCACCAATGTATTTAGACTCAAAGAGATCTAAGTCAAAGTTATCTAAACATGCTTGCAAAGGGTACACTGACAAAATGTCGGGCAATGAGTCTTGGATCGACTCTCAATCATGTTAATCTCATGCAAATCGCATCATCACAATCAATGGGTTGTTGACTAGTGTTAAAGACATTCAAATCTACGGTCATGTTACCAAAAGATAATTTCAACACTCCATTACGACAGTTGATGATGGCATTGGACGTCGCCAGGACAGGACGTCCTAAAATCACATGAATGTGATTACTTGGGTTTTGAACGGGTTGAGTATCTAAGACGATGAAGTCCACAGGAAAGAAAAATTTATCAACCTTGATTAACACATCTTCGACAATACCACGGAGGATTTTCACAGATCTGTCCGCTAATTGTAGCGTAACGGGTGTGGCTTCAACTCCCCAAGGCCCAGTTGCACATACACATAGTATGGCAATAGATTCACACTTGCTCCTAAGTCTAGTAACGCCTTTTCGACCACATGGTCACCTATGGTGCATGTAATTGTTGGACTACCTGGGTCTCTAAACTTAGTTGGAATCTTGTTTTGGATTATTGAGCTCACTTGCTCGGGAGAAAAGCACGCTTATGCACATGAAGCTTTCGCTTTTGTGTGCACAAGTCCTTCAAAAACTTAGCATAGGTGGGTATTTGTCTGATTGCTTCGTGAAATGGAATGTTTATGTTAACTCTTTTGAACATTTCCAAAATCTCGTTGTATTGGTTACCCCCTTTCTGCTGCACCAACCTTTGTGGGAATGGAGCAACAGGTGTATGACTTGGCAAAGAAACATCTATATCAGTAGGACTCTTAGATTTATCAACATGCTCAGATTTTTTTTCTACAGTAGATGTTTTCTGCGGTGCTGTATGTACTGGTGAGTTTGATTTAGACTCGCTTGACGGTGGTACACCTACATTGTTCTCAACAACTCTACCACTACGAAGAGTGGTGACAGCATTCACATGACTATGTGAAGTTTCATCGCAGCTTGAAGAACCCGCTGAAACACATTCTTTGGATTTTGTTGGGGTTGACTGGGAAGTTTGCCTTTTTCTCTCTCATTCAATGCATCACAGATTTGACCCATTTTAAGTTCTAGACTTGTGAAATGTTGGTCGGTGGTTTTCTGAAGTTGTAAAAGGTTTTGGGTCAATAGACCGACACTGTCTTCAAAGCTAGGCTTTTTCTCTACAGTGGTACCGAGGGTGTGGTTGTACTTGGGGTTTCTAGGATATGAGTATCCTTGGTTGTTATTTGTTGTTCCCCTTGTACATGTGCCCTTTATACCATGAGAAGTTAGGGTGATTCCTCCACCCCCGGGTTGTAGGTTTGAGAATACGGGTTGTTCTCTTGCCTATGGTATAATGCATTGGCTTGCTCGGTTTTAGACTCTTGAAATGCATGTAGGTGCGGACAACCATCCACTAGGTGGTCGAGCTATGGAATGCGGCACAAGTGGCCATTTCAATTTGGTCACGAGAGTAGGGGCATTAGATTTCACATTCTTCCTCGCAACTCAAGCACTTCTATTCTCCTAGCAAAAGATGCCATTTTTGCATTTCCCTCAAAGTCGACTCGATTCTATGAACATTACCTACGGGGTAGTCCGTTTTGGTTCACGGATGGACTCCCACCGTTGAGTCTTTTCAGCGACTTCGATTAAGAAAGTCCAAGCCTCATCAAAGACTTTTGTCAATGAATGCACCATTGCACATTGACTCGACTGTGGTTCGGGTTCTAACATCTAGACCCTCATAAAAAATTTGCACGAGTCTCCATTTTTTAAAGCCATGGTGGGGACATTGGAGCAATGATTCATTGAATCTCTCCAAGTATTTTGCTAGAGTTTCGTCTTCTAATTGCACAAAACCATTTAGACTTTGGCGAATTGTCGCCGTCTTATGGTTTGGGAAAAACTTTTTGAAAAACTCTTTTGTGAGGTCATCCCATGTTCTAATGGACTGTGGTTGTAGGGCATGAAGCCATGATTTGGATTTGTCTTTCAGAGAAAAGGGAAACAATCTCAATTTGAGGGACTCTTCCGGCATTTGGTTAAAACGCAGTCCCACAAATATCCTCAAAATCTCTCACATGGTGGTAAGGGTTTTCGGCATCAACCCCTCTAAACACGGGTAACATGTGAATGGTGCTTGCTTTCGCTTCAAACCGACAAGCATCACCAAGTGTAATGATGCAAGAGGGTCGGGTTGCCCTAGTGGGGTACATGTAGTCTTTGAGACTACAGGGTGGGTTTAGTTCATCACCCATGGTTTCTGATGGGCTTGGGCTTTCTATTGATGAGCTGGGTATGTTGACAATTTCGTCCGGTCGGATTCTAACTAGTCGATTTGTTTGGTCTCTAAAAGACACGATCATAGCATAGCTAGCACATCTAGCATGTTAACAAACATACATCCAATTGATTTCAACACAGATAAGCACAAATTACACAAGTGACACACCAATTCAAGCACACAGGAGTGCTTGATGTCATTGTTTAAGAGAGACACAACACTAGCAACAACAAAGGCAGGTGTAATGTGCAAGACAAACATAAAGACACTTATGCACACCCGGTTGTTGGCAGTGCACAAGGAAAGCAAAGAATTGTGTGAGGTGCACAGGGGTAATGGGTTGTTCTCACTCAAGGTGAAGCATGTGCTGGGTTTGTGTGTTTGAAAAACAACAAGTGAGCTCGCTAAAACAAAATCGCCACTCAACATGCATTCAAGCACCAAAGGTTCACACACAAATTGCAGATCTTTGGTTTACGTATGCACAAATGCAATGATGGATAGCTTCACGATGGACAATGTCGGACTTCTCAAAGAGATTTAACATGCCCTGTGAGTGTCAACAAGATTAGTTGACATCAATTTTTCAGAGGTTATGCACAATTTCCAGATATTTGCAGGGTGTATCATTCAAAGCATCAACAGGTTAACAGGTCAGCTCAATGTAGATATAAAACTTCACAGATGCAACGGATGAACACTAAACTTTCATCACTTTTATAACACACTAGACATGAGACAGAGTGTCAACAAGATTAGTTGATATCAACAGGGTCAGTTGACCCCAATTTTCACTGATCTATGTGCCAAAAATGTATGGCAGATAACTCAACAGGGTCACACAGATGGCCTAGCATTCAACTAGTGAAGATGTCAAGCCAAGTGGCAGACATACCTCACACAAGGTCTATTGGTTTGCAGGGTTTGCACAATGAGTAATCACACAGGGGTTGCACCGGGGAATGTGACTTAGCATCTAACACAGTAGTCATGCAAGTCTCACAACAGGCTTGGTTGATGTAATGATGCGCTAAGGTACGTAGAGGCAGATGAAGTCAACTATTTCAACTTGATATCAACTATTTCGGCTTGATGTCAATCAAGGCTTACAGCAAACTTGGCTAACCAAGTTGCAACTCAAGCTCAACAGCTACAGGGGCTAGAGCCAAGGAGTTATAGTGAACAGGCAACTAGTTCAGCCAATTGTCAGTGCACAAGTTATACAAAGCACAGGTTTCAGATTTTCAAAATTTTTCTCAAGTGTCACGTGGTCCGCATAAATTCCGAGATATTACGTGGTTGAGCAATACTCAAAGACAATATTTAGCTTATCATGCAAAGGTAACAGGGCGTATGGTTTATCATGCAAGCATGGTATATCATACACACATTCACCACACGAGCGAGGTTAGAGAACGATACCACCGATAAAAATCGGGTTTAGGCAATTCCACACGTTGTCCTGCGCCTTTGTCTTCTTTCTTTGAGTTGTACAAAGAGACAAAGAAAACACGCTAGCTCAACAAAGCACTTCGCATCCCCAAAATTGCACAGTTAAAGCAAGAGAGCACTAGTGCTACAATGAAAAAATTCAGAGATATGCCTAAGGTAAAAATTGAGCCACAGGATAACAAGAACTGAAAGCAAGGTTCAGTGATGCTATGGAGTTGAAACAACAACTACTAGGATGTAGAGTGAGTAAAAGCTACAAAGGAGTTATGCTAGTACAAAGGAAGAGTTTTGAATGAAAGTGCGAATGACATAACACCTAATACTACTCATACAAAGAAATGACACAATGGAGTTGATGCTGAAAGGAGGAAGTCAGCAGTCTCAGGATGAATGTTTCAATGTACTGAGCTGACAATTGTGATATACTCTAGTACCGAGTAAGCAACATGCATTTACAGGTACAAACTAACAGGCTTACAATGTAAGCTACAACATGTGCCAATCAATGAACTGAGAGAGAAACAACTTTAACAAGCAAGGCTAAGAGACAATGAGCTAAAACAAGAATAAAAGACAAAACTAGCAAACATAACAATGAAGCTTTACAGGTTTATGATGCAATTGACTATGATTGAAGTTAAAGCTACAACTATGCTAACACAGAGTGCAAAGTATATGACAGATGGCAGGATTGAAAGTAATTAAACTAAGCTAACTAAAATGCAATAACAGATGCAGAGATGTAAAAAGTTAAGCTAAGTTATACTAATATTGATTAAAAACAAAATTTCAGAGCATATATATACAATGGTGGGTTGGAAATCAGTAAAAGAAACAAGTGAACAACACAACACACTACCAATTCCCCGGCAGCGGCGCCAAAAACTTGGTAGGCTGATAAAGGTGTTTGCCTACAACTTATACTGCAAGTGCACAGTGCCTATTGGAGGCAGGGCAAGTACAGGTCGATCCTCAGGGAGATGGAGTATGTGTAAAGTTGATCTCAAACTTCACTAACTGATTTCTAAAGTAGTTAACACAATTGTAGGTTGGTTTTGGTGTCGAAACGACAAAGATTGTTGTGACTCTAATCTAAGTTGGCAAATGAGCACAAGGTGTTGTAACAGTTGATTGAGTGGCACTAGGGTAGTTGAATCCACCCTCTAATCTTAAGCTAAGGTAATACAAAGTCTCACTTTGTTCTTATGCCTTCCCTTGAAGGCCTCGGATGGAAATTTGTTCTAGCTAACTTCCCTCACTTACTCCTAGTATCAATGGTCTTCTTACAGTACCAATGATCACAAGTAAATTTAGTTTACTAGCTAACTCTAATCCTAAGCAATTCACACAATAAGAACAAGCTGAGAATCTGATTACTTTCACATTAAATCAAATGGTTTCATCTACACCCTAGTAGAGTAACTTAAAACATCATGCAAAACTAAAAACAGAATTGAAATTTTAATTACAAAATTCAAACCCTAAAAACCGACTCTCCTCTCTCATGAAGAACACTCCCTTTTATACCTCACAATCACTCGAACTAGCAATTAAACAAAAACCCAAACCTCTTTCCTCTGCTAATTCGTCTCTGACTCCATTGATTTGATATTGGAGAAAACCCTAGAATTCCAACTATCTCAACCTTAGCTTCTAAGGTATGGAAGAAGCTAAAGGTGAGATGGGTAGAACTAGGGATGGCGGAGCATGCGACTACTGGTGCTGTTAGTGCTGGTGTCGGGGGAAGGAGATGGTGGTGGCGAAGTCTGGCCATCCGGTATGGTCGGGGAAGAGAAGGTAGGGTGGCTCTCTGGAATTGTCGGGGAGAAAGAGAAGATAAAATGAGAAATGAAGAAGGGAGTGTTTGGTTCGGTTGGGATGAGGAGGGTATGTGGTTTCGGTGTGAGGAGGATGCAGCGAGAAGTGATGAGATGGGTGGAGCGATCGTTGGATGCGGATGGATCAAATCGATGGCTCGAGTAAAACGGGGTTTTGGATCCGGGTTATGGGCCCGGTTTTGGATAGCTCAAGCCCATGTCTTGTGGGTTGCTACTTGTTGGGTTACAACCGCCATGCGCGCGGGCTTTGGCTTTCCGCTCCATAGACGCTCGTCTCCACCGCTCTCGCTCTTTTGGCTCCTTAATTTCTCCGAGCTTTATTTACTACCTAAAAAAACAAAATTAATTAGTACAAATATTCATTCTTGAAAACAGGGAAAATACATAATTTGGGATAATATCTGATTTCTGAGCACAAAAGATGAGTTAAATGCCAATAAAAAGGTGTAAAAATATGCAATATTTGGCACTCATCAACGTCAACCTGCCGTTGCAACCCCAGTCAACAACGTCCAGGCTCCGTTGCTAATTCCTAAAAATGGTGTAGTGTAACTTAGATTGCAAACCCTGATTTGGAGACTATATCAAGGAGAACTATAGCAACTGGGAAACCTAATCCCCACACCTACTTGTGATACTAGTTGTATAAGCTAGAGTCGATTCTCCTTTAACCTTAGGTTTTTCGCGAAACCATGTAGGTTAACGACTTAAAGACTTCATTGGGATTGTGAAGCCAGACCCAACTATTTTCTCTGTAGTTGCGTGTTCCGATCTTACTTCTTCTATCGTGATTGAGTATTATCTTTGCTAAGATTTGCTTGAGATTTATCTTCGATAGGTTAGATTAAAAGTAGCCACAAACATCTTCGTTTCATTGTTTGTGATTCCACAATATCTTGTTTCGCTACCATACGATTAAGATTATTGTGAGGTGATTGATATTTCTAGGTTGTTCTTCGGGAATATAAGTCTGGTATATCAATTGGTTCTTGTTCACCTTGATTTATCAAAAGACGGAACAAAACTCGTAGGTATTTCTGTGGAAGACAGATTTATCTATTCCTATAGACTTTTCTGTATGAGACATATTTATTTATCAAGTCTTGACGCTGGGTCGTAGCAACTCTTAGTTGTGGGTGAGATCAACTAAGGAAATCAAGTACGTAGTATCCAGTTGGGATCAGAGACGTAAGGAACGCAACTGTACCTTGAATCAATGTGAGATTGATTAGGGTTCAACTACAGTCCAGACCGAAGTTAGTTTGTAGTAGGCTAGTGTATGTAGCGGCTTAATACAGTGTGGTGTTCAATCTGGACTAGGTCCCGGGTTTTTTTTTTTTGCATTTGTGGTTTCCTCGTTAACAAAACTTCTGGTGTCTGTGTTATTTCTTTTCCGCATTATATTTTGTTATATAATTGAAATATCACAGGTTGTGCGTTGAATCGATCAATTGGTAAATCAAACCTTTGGTTATTGATTGAAATTGATTGATCCTTGAACATTGGTCTTTGGTACCGTTCAAGTTATCCCTCTTAAACTAAACCGGGTTCGAAAATTATTATTTGTTTGATTGTGGATTGAATTGAGAGATTGAGATATAACTCTTTGATATACTTTTCTTAAGATTGAGTCTAACTGTCTAGTTGATTCTCTTGTAAGTATATTGGAGTTAGTCCATACAGATTGCTAAGCGAAATATTGGGTGTGGTTGTTGTACCCCCCACGTTTTCAATGGGTATCAGAGCAGGCAAACACGTTAAAGACCTCATAAGTCTGTGTTTTAAGCAATCTGACTCTATGGACAGAAGTGCTATCTCTATAAATGCACCACCAGATCCAGGGATTTCAGAATTCTCTTCCATGAATGATTTAATAAAATCTGTAGAAGAAATTCTAACTAAACCTCCATCGGGTTTAAAATCCCTTGAAGTGTTTTCAGGGCTTGAAAAGAAGCTTGAGAGCTTATCTCTTGATGTTGACTCATACCTCCAGAAAGAGCAAGAATCTCTTGATAAGCTAAATCAAGTTATGATGAATAATTTTCATGTTGAGGTTGATATTGATCTTCTTATCAGTGAGGATAATCATTTTCCTTTGTGCATCCCAGAAGACAAATTGCAAGAGTCGTTGGAAAGAAACACTCTCTTGGTGCCATGGTGAGCAAGACATTGTTCACCTCAACACAACTTGATTGTGTTGGTAGTGCATCCTCACCAAGGAATGCCCTACTATGTATATGGTGAGGGAAGCACGAGAATAGGGGCGCACATATTATGTTCGGTAAGGCTGTAGAATTCGATTGGATTCTTCTAAAAAAGGTATGTCTATAAACTTGAGCAATATTTTTGTTTTTATTTGCTTAGATTACTTATAATGATCCATGTACCTTGCTTATCGTTCATTTCCACCTAACTTGATATGTGTTTAAGGTTATTAAATGTTTAGGTTTGAAAATAGTAGTTCGGGATATTTGGACTTCATGGTACACATAAAATGTATGCATACTATCATTTAAAACCAAAATCCAGGGGTTTTAGTACGCATACCCGTTTGCATACTGCTACAGGTCACGAAAATTCGTTTGCAAACCCGTATGCATACTTGCCCGTAGACGTCGATATTCGGTAAACATGTTTTGGCCGTAACTTCTTTGTCCGAACTCGGAATGACATCATTCTTTTTGCATTATCTTACTCTTTAACTTCTCTTCAAAATGGAGATGAGAATTCTTGAATTTAGAAGAGTTAAGATTGGTATTTGTCTTTTCTCTTGTTTTTGAGTGTTTTGCTCCATTTCGTCGCACTTGTTCCACTTCTCTTGGACTTGGGCACTTGGATTCTTGGAGTACTACTCTTATAATCTCATTTGTAGCTTTTACAAGAATGTTATTGGTGAATCACAAAGAAGGAAGTTCAAGAATGTCCATAGTACTCATTGCCATGGGATTCTTGAATGTTCACAATCATCTTATGTGAACTATGGTGCATGGTCGTTAATGAATTTGTATGTTCTTCTTTGTTAAGAAAATCTTTTTATACTCCTTTGGTAGCTTTTCCTGGTGTAAATCCGTGCGAAAAAGATTGATTCTACCCTTTAAGGACAAATCATCTTGTATGTGCATTACGAGTTTGTCTTAATATCTAGGAAACTTCTTATGAGAATTTATTCTTATGTTTAAGAAGGATAAATAGGGTTTGGAATAGAAATTATTGTGAGTACACATAGTTATGTCCAACGATTTTCATCTTACAGTGTTTTTAGATTTATTGGGCCGACCGAGCGAAGCGAGGGAGGACCTTTATATGGCCACTTTTTTGTAAATCTAAGTGATCAATCTCGTTGGAAAGGTTATAAAAACTCTACTAACAAGTACAAACAACAATATCAAATTTAGAGTTTTTATGAAAAATTCAGATGTATTTATCATTTTAAGCACAATTTTAGAAAATTAAATGTATATCCATTATGCAAACCACCACAAAAGATACATACAGTAATACTTTATGTAGCAAAATTTTGGTTTATGCATCAACTAATTTTCCGTTACAACTAATAAAACGATGTACTCCCTCCGTTTCAAGAAAAATGATACTTTAATTTTAGCCATTATGCATAGCCATTATGCAAACAACCACAAAGGATGCATACACATCATGCAACCATATTTTGGTTTATGGATCGACTAATTTTCCGTCTCTGAAAAAGTGACACTTTCACAACCCGTTTCAGAAAGTGAAACTTTATCCGTTTCTGAAAAGTGTTACTTTCGCCTGTTTGGAAAAGTGATACTTTCGCCGTTTTAGAAAAAGTGATACTTTTTCCGAAACGGTATTTAAACTCTAAAGTTTATTTGGAAGATGATTTTACAGTATTAATCTTTATGATTTTATATATTGCAACTTTTTATGGGATATGTGTGTTTGCATCCGTGAACTATGATTGTCCCATACGTGGTCAAAAGTTAAGTCTTTCATGTGTCATTATGCAAGTATTGATAAAAGATTGAATGAACTTTTGACAAACAAAAGTTAAGCCTATTATGTCATTATGCAAATATTGATGGAAGATAGGATGAACTTTTGTTTACAAAGATTAAGTCTATTATATGTCATTATGCAAATAGTGATAAAAAATAGAACGAATCTTTGTTTATTCCGCAGTATTGATCTTCCCTGATCCATATTTTTATGTAAATGTTGTGCGGCTCCGTAAGTTTTCTTATGTGAGCATTTACGATTAAATTAATCAAGGGTTCTCTTGTGGTTAATTTAATTGAGATTTTTGGATACAAATTCATATTCTTATGTGATTTGTTAATGTCCAAAGAAATCCTTCTTTTCTTGTGAAAGTAAGGTCGCTCTTGTTGTTTCTTCTGGAATGACATTTTATTGGGGAGAGTTCTTAATTGAACTTGTGCTTAATTGTCAAATCTTTGTGGGGAGTGCAGCTGTGGAATATTATAGGGGTTATCTTGTATCTTTATAAACTCCTTGATGAATGCATTTAGCTTCGGCTTTATGATTGCATCTAAATAAGTTGGTATGTTATTCTCTTTTGGTCATGAAATATCTCTATGAAAATTTCATGAGGATCCCACTAGTTTTCGTACCTTTGCCAATTTATATTGACAAAAAGGGGGAGAATTAATGTGTAGTTTCATACTACAAATACATATGGTTTACAGATCATTATGTAAGGGGGAGTGGTTTTCATGTTGAGATGAAGTATTGACTAAGGGGGAGTGGTTTTCATGTGAGATGAAGTATTGACTAAGGGAGAGTGATACATATCACCATAGTATTGTTGTCGAAGTTGTGATAAAATTGAACTTTAATGATGTGTAATAATACTATGACACTGTATAACAATGATTGAGAGCTATTGTTTTCTCATTGTTATGGCTACCGAACTTCAACAACGATGATGATGAATTTAATACCTTTAGAATCATTGGAGTACTTGGAAATGATGAAAATTTCGATTAATGTTGAAGAACCAAGGAGATCAAGCATTTGGATGAGAAGCTACAAAGTTTATTTATTTTGTATTCCATATGTATTAATAGTTTTATCACTAAAATTGACCAAGGGGGAGATTGTTAGAGCACTGCTCGGTTGAACTCGCAAGCGTTGCTATCTTAAGCTTGTTTGTCAAGTTTAGTTGCCAAAACTATAAGTCTTGATTTCTTGTCTACTTATAGCTAAGTCTCGGACTAGGATAGTAAGTGTAGTTGAGCTCTAGACTCCACGACGTTCATCATATGAAGACGAAGAACTACTCAGGGAACTTGTGGAACTTCATCGACAAAAAGGTATGTGGAGCCTTGAACTTATATCAATCACTCAAAAGTCTATCTATTCTATCTCATATTTTGAGACAAAAGTCGTATAGCTATATAGACTTTGATTATACACATTTTCTATTTCGAGCCGAGTTTATCTCGCTTATCTATTTCTCGAAATATGTGTTGGTAAGCTTTCGCTTTGGACAAGTTCATCTTTACACGCGACGAAAGTCATGTTGATTATTTCAATAACTTGAAAATCGCTTTGATGAAAAATAGTTTGTGAATAACAACTATATAACATCCTCTAAGAAAGTTTCAATGATTAAAATGAGAGTTTAGAACATGTAACCATCTTTGGATATAAACATAGTGTGTTCTCACATTTGTGTAAAAGTCCAAAACCGGGAACCCAAAGTATGCGTTGTACGCGTGATTTGTTGGAAATCCCGGGTGAGTATGCGCACGTGCAGCGTCTTGCGGAAAGTTCACGTTCGTGAATTTCTGCTGGAGTTTGAAAGTGAAAAACAAACTCAATCTGGTTACTTAAGTACGCGTACCTGTTCGCATACTTAGGTAGGTTACTTTCTAAAATCGGTTTGTTCGTGAACTAAAACATTTATATAATATAAGGAATGCAATCTTTGCAAACAGTGGCTATAATGTTCATGAATCAATTCGAGTGAATCAAAACCGATTTTGTTTTGATTGTGTCTTGTATACTTCTATAAGATCTAAGCAATTAAACAACTCTTTAACTAGTTCATTTGAGTAATTTGAACTAGTTATGATGAAGATGAATAAGGTTGATATGAAAGTGCTCATATGGCTAACCATTGGTTAACTATTGTTGAACCAACTAAGTGTACACGTTTAGGTATGGTTACTCAAACCTAAATGAAGTCACATTTCATTTGTGTATAACAAGCTAAGTTCGATCTAACGGTTGAAAGATATTAGCTTGAATCTAATTAGGTTTTCATCTTACGGTGAATATTGAATGCTTTGTTACCAAGGTAACTTAGATTGCAAACCCTGATTTGAAGACTATATAAATGAGAACTCTAGCAACTAGGAAACCTAATCCCCACACCTCATGTTTGATACTAGTTGTATAAGCTAGAGTCGATTCTCCTTTAACCTTAGGTTTTTCACAAAATCCTGTAGGTTAACGACTTAAAGACTTTATTGGGATTGAGACCCAACTATTTTCTCTGTAGTTGTGTGTTATGATCTTACTTCTTCTATCGTGATTGAGTATTATCTTTGATAAGATTTGCTTGAGATTTATCTCCGATAGGTTAGATTAAAGTAGTCACAAACATCTTCGCTTCATCGTTTGTGATTCCACAATATCTTGTTTCGCTACCATACGATTAAGATTATTGTGAGGTGATTGATATTTCTAGGCTGTTCTTCGGGAATATAAGTCCCGATATCAATTGGTTCATGTTCACCTTGATTTATCAAAAGACGGAACAAAACTCGTAGGTATATCAGTGGAAGACAGATTTATTTATTCATATACACTTTTATGTGTGAGACATATTTATTTATCAAGTCTTCGACGTTGGGTCGTAGCAACTCTTAGTTGTGGGTGAGATCATCTAAGGGAATCAAGTGTGTAGTATCCTGCTGGGATCAGAGACGTAAGGAACGCAAATATACCTTGAATTAGTGTGAGATTGATTAGGGTTCAACTACAGTCCAGACCGAAGTTCGTTTGTAGTAGGCTAGTGTATGTAGCGGCTTAATACAGTGTGGTGTTCAATCTGGACTAGGTCCCGATTTTTTTTGCATTTGCGATTTCCTCGTTAAGAAAACTTCCTAGTGTCCGTGTTATTTCTTTTCCGCATTATATTTTGTTATATAATTGAAATATCACAGGTTGTGCGTTGAATCGATCAATTGGTAAATCAAACCTTTGGTTGTTGATTGAAATTGATTGATCCTTGAACATTGGTCTTTGGTACCGTTCAAGTTATCTCTCTTAAATTCAATCGGGCTCGAAAATTATTATTTGTTTGATTGTGGATTGAATCGAGAGATTGAGATATAACTCTTTGATATACTTTTCTTAAGATTGAGTCTAATTGTCTAGTTGATTCTCTTGTAAGTATATTGGAGTTAGTCCATACATATTGCTAAGCGAAATATTGGGTGTGGTTGTTGTACCTCCGCGTTTTCAGACATAAAGACTCATGTACCTCATCAGACAAAGATACAAAGAATGCCTTCCTAACATTGATTGGCTTAATACTCACCTCTTTAGTCCATTTAAAATGAGTTTGAATTGCCTTAGCAACACTAAACCAACCCTTATGAAAATTAATGACCTCCACCGCAATCCTTTAGAATAAAATGAAGAGGAAACTGCTGTTGTTGTAGATGAAAGCGCGGGAAAATCATTCAATACTATATCCGAATTTTGTGTATCTAACTCTGGTTGATTCAAACACCTCCAAAACTTCTTCCAAATACTTCCATCATCTCCGCAAGGAATACATATGAACCTATACCTGAAATCCTTGGAAACATCAGTTTTGGAAATCTTCATAAAAATCCCATTTTTATTACTCAAAACTTCAATTAAGATGACAGCCTGATTAAATCTTTTGGTCCATTTTTGATCTTTTGCTGATGAAACTCAAATAACCCCATGAATACTTGTAGATACCCACGTTAATGATACCTCTAGAAAGAAAACCCAATTCGAAAAACCTTTAAATCGCTCCAAAATCTTCAACTCATTTTTTGAATCTGACCATGAAAACTCAAAGGTTTTTTTTATCTTAAAAACAAAGTTTGATTAATGCACTTAACCATGATTTAGGCGAGGGAGAAGGGAAGAAAATAAAGAGTGATAAGAAAGACGAAGATCTGATTGATTAACAGATCAAAGAAAGAAGCGAAGCAGGAAAAACTTCATGGTCAAGTTGAGAATCGCCATAGTCAAACACGACGACCAAAATCAATGAAAGAGAACCCCTATTGTAATAGGTGATCGACCCCAGAAATTATTTAGAGCTCCCCTAACCTCCCAGTGTTTAAGAATAGAAGTTGAAAAAACTCTAGCTAAGATACTGAATGGTTTAATGCCATAATCTCTAATGAAAGAAGGAGGAGTAGGAAGGAGATCAGAGTTACTTTGATTAGCATAACGCTGAGCTAAAGAGAGGCCACTAAGGTGTTTGTTGAGATTTATGTGATCTCCCATTGAGCAAATAAATAGATATCAGAGAAGAAACAAATTTAGTTAGGTAATAGATATGGCAGAGGGTTATATAGAAGATGGAGATTTATTTAGGAGGAATTAAATTAATAAATTGTTATGCTGCAATACCCGTGACTAGTTCGAAAATAAGAGTTTTTTATATCGTATCCTTTTAGAAGTCAACAATTTCAAATTCGAATTTAGATTGATATGGGGATATTAAGTCCTTGGTACTTCTCCCTAAAAGCACTTTCAAATTACAAATATAGTAATTTTTTCCATATTAGTGTTTGGTAAAATTTTTCAAAGGTTTTTGAAGAAAATTAAGGAAATTTAGAAAACCCACCTAATTTTAATGCATGATTTTTATTTTATATTTTATAAATGACCTAAATTGACCTTAAATCTTTGATACTTAATTTGTTATTCTTCAAATATTCTCCACTTCTTTAAGTTGAATTTTAATTCTATATCACATTCTTTAAAGATTATTATTTTCACTTTCAAATTATATTTTATATACCATTTCAATTAAATGAAAAATAAGGGCCAATATTAAATAAAAATTTAATTTTAGTATGATTTTTTTATCCCAAATTATATCTATAATAAAAATAGTTATATTTAAACTAACAAATTTTAATTTCCTCATAAAATAGAATAATACTATATTAAAGGATTATGTCCGTTTTTGTCATTTTTTTACAATAAGTGAATTTATTTTACCAAAAAAATTTGATCATTTTTTTAATCAGTTTAGCTTTTAAAAGTTTAAAACAGTCCTAGATTTATTGGGATGTGCATCATCCTAGTAACAAAGTCTAACAGTCCTAAAAGGTATGTTAGCTATATTTTTCACATAAACTTTATTTTTAAAAATACAGTTAGAAGTAAAATTGTTGGGTGATAATACCGGTGACCTGAGTTCAACGCCAAAATTCTTTGCTGATAAAAAAAACAGAAAAAAAAATTACAATTCCAAATAAGGAATTTTACATGATAAAGCATCAGTTGATTTACAAGTCAAATTGTTCATACGCTGCTCACCGAGTTGTGCCCCGAGGCCGAGGATAATATCGCAAAACACAGCCCCTGGGACCCCACGGATTAGCCGGGGTGGCCCGGTGGGTTTAGCATTTCCGGGGGCTTATTTTCACATTAAACCCTCTTTTCTCATATTAAACCCTCTTTTCCTCCAAACTTTTCATTTCCCAAAAACTAAAGAGACGGGTTCAATGGCTCTGCAGCACTGAACAGTAAAACCCTAGAAACTGCATGCGATATTCGAAATCAGGAAACAATGGCGGACTATCTTCCAGAGGAGGTTGTCAATAAGATCTTGTCTAAGCTACCAGTAAAATCCATATTAAGATTCAGGTGTGTATGCAAATCATGGTTAAGCTTATTTACTAGCCCTACTTTCGTCAGAGAAAATCTCAAACATGTATACTACACCAACAATACTCGTCTCTTGATTAGAAATGAGAATGATTTCTACTTATGCACAGACCATGTCTCACCATCGCCATCACCATCATCATTGTGTCTTGATGCTATTGAGATAAATTACCCATCCAAATCTCCATTTCATTTAGTTGACATTTTAGCTACCTGTCATGGTTTGGTATTGATGAATGTTACTCCTGGGTGTACACTTTGTCTATGGAACCCGACCACCAGGGATTACAAACTGTTAAGGAAACGCGTACCCATGTGTGCATCCAAGTCTTTAGATGGTGTGAAAATGATGAGTTATACACATGGGATGGGTTACGATGGCGTGAATGAGGATTACAAGATTGTGATAGCTTCTTGTTTTGTGGATCATGAGTATAGCAGTGAGGTGATTGTGTACTCGTTAAAGACAGATTCGTGGAAAAGTATTGAGAGTAATAAGATTCCTCCTTACTCTAATTACGGAGATCAGCATGGGGTGTGTGTTTATGGTGTGCTTCATTGGATAGCTGATCGTTTATCTGTAAGTGGAACTAAAGCAGGTGTTATTGTTGCTTTTGATATTGTTGAGGATAGGTTTTTTCTTGAAGGTCTTGCTCATAACCTGACCCCTGAGTTCTTGGGTGTCTTGGATGGGGAGCTAGCTATGCTTTGTAAGGTTAATGGAAGTACTGTGCCTGGTTTCGATGTATGGGTTATGAAGGAATATCCCAGGAAAGAAACGTGGACCAAAATGTATACCGTAAATACCCAAAACTTACTTCTTGCAGAACCAGCCAACTTATGTCCGATACATATTTTTAGGAATGGTGAGATTCTGTTGGAGAAGGACCGAGATCAGAAGGAATTAGTTTTATATAACCCAAAGCTTGATAGTGTCAGGATGCTAAAGATCAGTGGTGTTCCAAAATGGTCTATAATAGAGTCGTACTTGGAGACTTTAGTTTCTCCTAACATGGGTACAATACATAATGCACTTAAGTTCGCGAATTCTGATCCAAATAGCATATCTCCTACTGCGACTTCAGAGAAAGAACTGGTGAGAACTTATCTTGTGAATTTTAGTTTCAGCTATGTTATGGAAAAACTTTTCTTTGTGTAGTATTTGACGATATTGTGCTATCTACTTCCATTTTCAGGGCAATCAGTATTTTAAGCAGAAACAGTTTGAGCAAGCAATTGATTGTTATTCCAGAAGCATTGCACTATCACCAACGGCAGTAGCTTTTGCAAATAGAGCCATGGCTTATCTCAAAATCAAAAGGTAATTACGCATGGACAATCGTAAAATCTCATAATAACAAAAGATGTGTTTCACAGCTTTGTTTTCCTACTTGTACACATAATATTTTCACTTTACTAATTTCTTTTTTCATGGTGTACTAGATACGAACAAGCTGAAAATGACTGCACAAAGGCCTTAAATCTGGATGACCGCTACATAAAGGCATATTCAAGGCGTGCAACAGCTAGGAAAGAACTTGGAAAACTCGAATCATCTGTTGAAGGTAATATCTAATTTTGATTTCAATGTTCGTATCAAGTGAGAATAGCTGTATAATTATAGATGATATAAACGTAGATACCGAGTCTGCACTGAGACTGGAACCGGACAACCAAGAAGTCAAGAAGCAGAATGCTGAGGTGAAAGATCTTTATAACAAGGTAAGCTGGTTATTCACTTTCAGCAGATACTTATTAGCAACAGCTGCCAGTAATTTCCTGTTCAAAATGGTTACACAAGAACAATGATGTGGGTACGAGTGTCGATGACGGGTGTGACTAGAGGTACTTCAAATAAAAAATTAGGAAATTGGAACACGTGAGTTCGGTCAGGTTTATGTTATGCATTCTTCTTAAAATAGAATTGTTAGATCCAGGCTTAGAGTCAAGAATTAGTGAGATATTTTTCCTTCTCGTCTTACTTCCTTTTATTTTTTTCAAGCTTAGAGAACTAAGTTGCAAAATTTTTTGAAGTTTAACTGCTAGAAGAGTACTAGTAGTTTCAGTGTCTGTGTGCGTCTACATGAGTAACAGCATCTATACATATCCGTGTGAAGATTGATTGTGAAAATCATAGTGTTGTTATACAAGTAATTCATATCGAGTAATTCCTGACATTTTTTCTTCTTCTTTGTCTGCAATATTTGGACGTTGGTTATCTATCAGGAGGTTCTTGAGAAGACTTTAGCAGACAGCAAAATATGAATCGCCAGGACCTTCAGCCTTCCGACTTCCATAACTTTCACATGGTGTATAGCTGTATATATGAAATCTTTAGATTGCTTTCAGATGCCGTAGAGGCATTCCCTTGATGTCTTTGACTTTCAGTTCCTCACTTTTTTTTTTTTGCTGATTATATTTGTAACCAAGGCTGAGAAACATAGAACAGCAACAACTATAACAGGTCTTCACTTTTTTGGCAATTCCTTCACTTTTTTGGCGAATCCATCTTCCTTTTGTCTACATTAATGTTCTTGTCATTTCTCTGGTTGCACATTATTTCTCTTTGGAGCTTTACTGGCTTGTTTGTGTGACCGAGTTTTTTTGCTAGTGTCATTGTGCCCCTTTTGAAGAGACATTTTTTCTAAACACCTGTTGGCTGTTGCCCAACAATAAAGGAAGAAATCAGATCAGAACTCACTACGATTCTTCTGTCCGAATTATAGTAATTCAGGAAGAAATTTGAGGCCCTTGTTGATAAAGCTTGAACAGTTTAACTTAGTTATGAATTTTAAAAGATTGTACATATTCAGTACCATATCTTGTTTTGAATTAAGTTTTTATCTCTTGGAAATGATGTTGTGCAAATTAATCTGTCAAACAAGACTGGTGGTCACTGTCGAGTCAAAGAGACTGAAAAGTCAAAACTAACTGTTGTACTTCGCAACAGTATTAGCACATGCTAGCTACAGCAGCACAGCTGTTTTCAGCTTCCTCTATACGCTTTCGGTAAAAAAAAGTACTCAAAAAATCATTTTGGTGGGAAAAAATAGTGTTCGACCAGATGACTCCCAGCTGAAACCCTAACTTTTCTAGAACTCCATTTCCTTCCATCACTTACTGTTGGATACTGGCGGGATGTAGGACACGGTTTTGTGTGAGAGTCCAAAATTTGTGGAACTCCAAAACCGTGTAAGTAGTAGGTCGGTGGAGTTGATTTTGGATAAACCAAAATCAGTCGGTCAATAAGAGTTATCCAAACTCTTATTGGTTTCTTAATCCTAAAGTTTAGGGACTTATTAGCTAAGTTATGAAACCCTAATCCCTACCTATGTGTAGATAAATAGCCTAGTAGAGAACCTTGAAAACACACCAAAAATTTCTTCTTTCTCTCTTAGGGTTTATATGTATTCTCCCTTGCGATAATATATAAATCACTTATTTTTCCCGAGGATTCAACCTCGTTAAATTCTCGTCTCTTTTCTTCTTTAGTTTGTGTTCTTGGCAATATTTGGAGTACCGTTTGTAGTCAGTGCATATCGCTCCGCAGGGTTTTAGCGCAACAATTGGAATCAAGAGCTCGGGTAACGTTCTTGGATTTTTTTGGGTATTCATAATATTGAAGCAGTGGTATTTTTTTTCTGAAGTTGTTTGAGGTAATTCTAATCTCAAGGTTTAGTTTTTTTATCTATATTTGGTTGTTTGTGAACAATGGTTAACGGGGATAAACCAGATGATCCGAACGATCCTGAGGGAGAACATTCGGAGTCCACAAGTAAAGATAAAGATACAAAAGAAGAAATACTGCATTCTCATAGATCACAATCGAAGGTTGAAAAGTTCACCGGAACCAATAACTTTGGTTTATGGAGAAATGATTTAATGGATGCTCTTGTTCATCTTGACCTAGAAGAAGCTTTAGAAGGTCGGCCAAAGGAGATGTCTGAAAAGCAAATGGAACAAGATGAATAAATTATGTCTTGCCTCGATACGAGGGTGTTTAGAAACTGCAGAAGAGTTAATTATCAAAGACGAGACTTCACTAAGGATCTCTCGGGAAAAGCTAGAGAAGGAATACCTTGTGAAGAACGTGGCAAATAGGATACATCTTAAAAGGAATTTGTATTGCTATAACATGAAGAGAGGTGCAACCTTAACCGAGCACCTAGATTCATATAATAAACTTCTTCTTGAGTTGGTTAACTACGATGAGAAGATCAACGACGAGGAACAAGCTTTGTGTCCGATAAACTCTCTTCCTGAAGGTTGGTATGAACCCGTGATCAAGGCTTTAATGCACGGAAAGGATAAGATGACATACGCCGAGGTCACTACAAAGATTGCGTAGTGAGGAGTTCAGAAGATGGACCGTGAAGACCTGTCAAGTGAAGCTAACAAATGACTTGCTTCTTGCAAGAGGTCGTTCAATGACAGAAAAAAAGAAGAATGGTGATCGTGGCAAAGTGAAAGGGCGTTCAAAGTCAAGAGCGCGTCTGCAGAAGGATAAATGTGCATGGTGTCATGACTTTGGCCATTGGGCTAAGGATTGTACCAAGCGTAAGGATCGAGAAAGGGATAACACCGAGGTGAACATTGCTAAGGCAAGTGAAGATTCGAGATGAAGCTTCGATTTCTCGCCGACTATGATACCATCAACTTTTATCGTAATCGACGGTACGTGGGTATTAGATTCTCGGTGCTACTTATCATATTTGTCCTCATCGGACCGGTTCTCAAACTTTGAAGAGTTTGATGGAGAAGTGCGTATGGGGAATAATCACACCTGCAGGGTGATTGGGATTGGTAGTGTTCGAATCAAGATGCATGATGGTATGGTGCGGGAGTCAAGGAAGTAAGGTTCGTACTGGGCGTGAAGAAGAATCGACCTCGCTCGGAACTTTGGAAGTTAAGGGCTACAAGTTAGTTCTTTGAAAATGACATTCTAAAGGTAATTTACGGATCGTTGGTAATCATGAAGGGCACAAGGCATCATAACTTGTACTACTTAACTAGGAGTACAAAGAACGGAGATGTTTCAATTTCGAACACATCGAGACCGCATCGATGGAGACCACGAAGTTATGGCATATGCGGCCCGCACATCCAGGTGATAAGTCGTTACATTCTTTAATTCGGCAAGATTTATTGAAAGGTGCTATTGCCTCGCAAATTAGAGTTTTGTGAACATTGTGTGAAAGGCAAGAAGACAAGAACAAGCTTTGGCACAAAGAATCCACAACACTAGTGGAGTTCTTGATTATGTTCACTCGATATGTTTGGGGTCCCTCCAAGAATGCATCATTGGGAGGGAAACATTGGTTCGTGTCGTTTATTGATGACTATTCTAGGCGTGTATGGGTGTACACCATGAGGCATAAGGATGAAGTCCTAGAAATCTTTGTGAGGTGGAAAAAGGCAATCGAGACTCAAACCGAAAGATCAAGGTACTACGTTCGGACAATGGTGGAGAGTACAAAAGTGATCCATTCTTGCAAGTATGTCGGGATGAGGGAATACAGAGGCACTTCACAGTTTAAGAAGACACCGCAACAAAATGGGGTAGGCTGAACGCATGAATCGTACTTTCTTGGAGAAGGTACGATGTATGTTATCTAATGCTTTGGATTAGGTAAAGCGTTTTGGCTGAGGCAGCTGACATATGCGTGCTTCCTCATTAATAGGTTGCCATCACTGCGTTAGAAGGTAAAACTCCGATGGAGAAGTGGTATGGTAAACCAGACTTATGATTATGACTCAATTCATATCTTTGGTTGCCCCGCTTGGTATCATGTTAGTGAAAAACAAGCTTGATAGCCGTCTTTGTTAAAGGGATCTTTATGGGTGTGAAGAAAGGAGTTAAAGGGTTCAAAATTTGGAATCCAGTTGAAAAGAAGATAGTCATGAGTAGAGACGTTACATTTGATGAAGCGTCTATGGTGAAGTCTTGGGGTTCTCGGCAGGTGGAGAACACTACCAAGATCAAATGAGCCTTTGCAGCGGGTGGAGATTGATGCAACTCCACTAATTCCAAATAAGTATGTATCTCATATGACTACTTCCGAAGGCGTGGCGTCTACAAGGGAGGTAAATACTGAAGTTCCAAATGATAGTGACGATGTTAATGAAGAGGAACATGAAGCAGGAGAAGATACGAAGCTACGGTCATCGAGACCATAGCAACCAAAGAAACCGAGAAGATCAATCGAAACCCGGTTGGATGGATGATTTTATAGCTTATGCATTACCGTTATTGAAGAGGGCATTCCTAATACCTATTTTGAAGCTATACACACGTGTAGAGCGTCAAGAATGGGAAGCTCCTATGCGGGATGAGATGGAGTCTCTTTACAAGAATGGCACATGGGTTCTTACGAAGCTTCCGAACTGTAGAAGGCCATTGGGTGCAAATGGGTATATGCTAAGAAAGAAGGATCTCAGGTGAATCAAGTACGCTACAAGGCAAGGTTAGTTGCAAAAGGTTATGCCCAAAGAGAAGGGATTGACTACAATGAGGTGTTCTCTCCGCTTGTGAAGCACTCATCAATCCGAATTTTGTTGGCCTTGGTAGCACAATATGATTTAGACCTAGTTCAGCTAGATGTCAAGACGACATTCTTACATGGTGATCTAGAAGAAGAGATCTATATGACTCAGCCGAGTGGGTTGATAGGTGTAGAATACACCTAATTTACTATCTAGTAGTTTATGATTTCTTTGCTATTTTTCTTGTAAATTATGTATTTTACGCTTGTTTTGAGTTTTATAGTTACTTTGGAGTCGCACGGAGGAAAAGAAGAAGAAATCACTCAATTTGAGCAAAAAGGGTAAAATTGTCATTTCACGAAGGAGGAATACTATATGGAGCCCAGCCAAGGTTAAGGGGAGGTCAAAGAGGTGTCCCTTATCCAAAAGAAGGGAGTGAAAATATCACATTTTGGGTGTACTAATGGTGGGTGTCCAATCCACCCATACCCTAAACCCGTAGACCCATACCCGTACCCTATCCATACCCGCCCCATTTAACTTAAACCTAAATCGAGGAAGAGTTATTTCTCTCTTCAATCATTCTTCACCCGAGAGTTAGAAAATAACACGCCCATGGTCATTGTCGGATCGAGAGAACTAAATCGAGAGAAATTCATGGGAATTGATGGTCACGTTATCGAGTTCGAATTAGTTTTTCCCGTTAATCGATAGAGAGTTGTCGCGATTATAGAGATGATGGATTCAACAGAGATCGAGAAAGAGCCGCTAACACTCGAACATGAAATTGAGAAACAGAACAAAGATTGAGATCGTGAAATTGATCGAATCGATAAGGAAGATGGTAGTAATGGATTCTCAAATTGCAGACGAGAAGATTGAATCTTCAACTAAGAAATCAAAAATCGAATAAGGGTTTTCTTGAAGACATGGGTTTAGAGCAGATTCGCAGAAGATGGGTCTCGCTGCTGAAGAAATTAGGGGTTCGACTTGTTCAGAAGAGTAAGAAGATGATGCATCTCAGTGATGGAGGTAGTGAGCATTTGGAGTTACAATGGGTCTAGGCCTTGTGGAGTTGCCAGGGGAAGAACAGATGGAGCAAGTGATGAATCTGAGTGGAATGGCCTGATGGCAGAGGAGCAAATGTTGTGGCTCTGTTGATTGAGCCTGGTGGCTTGGGAGAGTGAAGCAGATGGTGATGCAATTGGCCTGATGGCACTGGTGGTGGTGTTGTTGTTCTGGTGAAGTTGCAGTAGAGGAGAATTGAGTGGCATGGGCTGTTATTGCAGGTGAAGGTGACATAGGAGCTGTTACTTGTGATTGCCTGTGGAGGTGGACTGAGAATGGCAGGCTATGAAGACTGGTGATGTTTGGTTGGGGCTGAGTCTGGTAAAACAGATGTATATTTAGGCTTATGACAGGGAAAATGTGGAGATGGCAGGAGATAGCTCATATTGAGCCTGTGATGAGTATGTTGGCTCAGGTTGAAAATTCAGTGGGTTTAGGTGGCTGTTTTTGTTCCTGTTATGAACTGGAAGGAGGGTTGAGCTGAAGTTATCTTGAAATTGCAGCTGGAGTCAAATGCTGCCTTGTTGCCTGGTGATATGGTAATGAGCTTAAGGTTGAGCAGAATGGAAGTGATGTAGTCTGGGCTAGGAGATAGGTTCCAGTGGTGGTGCTTTGCCAGGGAATTGGTTGCAGCTGATGAAGCTTGTGACTGTGATTCAGTTAGACAATGTGTTAAGTCACAGGTCAAGCTTTCAAGAGATGGTTTGAGGTCAGGGGTTGAGTATGAGTTGGTTTTCGAGTTGAGAATGGTGACTAGGCTTGGAGCATCAGCACCATGGCCTGGTTTTGAGTTGCAAGTTACAAGAAGAGGTTTGCAGGGAAGATGGTGGTTCATAGCTAGACTGAAAGGCTGTGCAATACAAGGTACAGGTGCAGCTGAACTAAGTCTGGTGGAGTCATGAGTTGAGTCTCAGGCAATGGCTAGATGATGTTGGCTCTCTCTCTGTGTGTGTGTGTTGTCTTAAGAATGAATGCTAGGATTGCAATTACAGGGCTTGAATGGAATGTGCAGGCAATGAACTGGCACTTTGGTTGCTTAATCGTGGCTGAGTGTCTTTGAAATGCTTTGTGAAGAAATCTGGCAGGGTGATAGCCATCATGTCTGGGAGAGGTGCAGGGAAGGCATGGCCAATTTGGCTGTGAATATTTTGGCCTCGCGCACGCTGGCCTCAGCTAGGGACCAACAATGAGTTAGCTAGCTGACTCGGTTCTGACTCAGTGACTTAGACCTTGACCCGGTCAACTGTTAACGACCGTTAGTCGACAGTTAAGTATAACGGAATCTTGACGGAATATTCCATCAACCTAAGAAGAATTTCAGTGGCTTGGCGGCGATAATTCCTGCCAAATTCCTACTACAATCCCGCTTTTCCCACGAGTAAAAATTCCAGAATTTTCTATGGACTTCTCTCATGGGTGTGAAGACTTGGGCTAGGAATTGGATGGAGAATTGGACTCAAATTTGGAAAGAGAAGATGGAAGAAAAGAGAAAGACTTGAATTTGGAAATTGAATTGCAAAAGGAAAAGGGTTCTATTCCTTGGAAGATTTGGAGAATATTGAAGCCTATAAATAGAGAAGTTCTACACATCTTTTTACACACATCTCTACACACACAATTCTTTTCTTTTCTTATTCTTTGTGTGAACTCTTTTAACATGAGTAGCTAATTTTATTGATTGAGGATGAATTCCTAGTTCTTAACATGATTTGAGTTTTTGTTCTATCTTGAGATTTTTCACATGATTATCGATTGTTTTTACTAATAGGAGTGATCTTAAAGACATTCATGATTGATTGATAGATTGTTTGGAGTGCACGCTAAATTAATTTGTTAATTGATCTATATCTAGTATAAGTTAGGGAATACGTAATCGTTCTCGACACTTTACACAAGTAGAAAACACGAGACCTTGCGAGGGATTCCGTGGAGCAATTGTGTGTAGAAACAACGCTAGAAAGTGAACCAAGCGAACCGAGTTTAACTACTAGTACTAAACCTAAATTCATAAATCTTAATGCATTCTCGGGAATTACATCTTGTAAGCGGACCTCAAGGTGGTTCTTTTGAATAGAATCTGATAACTAAGCGGACTGTTACTCGGTGAAATTAGGGATTTTGGGGCTAGCTAAGCGGACTGCTATCCTACTGTTGGTGATAATCATGACTAATAACAAGTAGAAAAGAACATAACTTTAATCATTGTTTCGTAACGAAGAAGGATTCCTTGATCTCGTCTCTCTTATTGCTTTCATCTTTTAACTTTACCTTTTAATTGTTTTGTTTATTTGCTTTTGCTTTTTACACCCCCCTTTTTGTGACAATTTTTACAACTAGAATCTCGTGCTCCTCGTGGGATCGACCTTGACTACCCTATATTACTTGTTAATTAGGTAGTAAAGTATTAATTAATTTGTTGTGGTACGACACGCATCATGGGTCCAAAGTTGCTGGAAAAGAAGATTGTGTATGCAAGCTGAAAAAAATCGTTGTATGGGTTGGAAGCAGTCTCAAGACAAAGTGGTACAAGCGATTTGATCAGTTTATGATTGGCCAGAAATACACAAGAAGTCACTATGACCATTGTGTATACTTCAAGAAGCTACGTGATGGGTATTTCATATATTTGCTCTTGCATGTCGATGATATGCTGATAACATCGAATAACAAGAAAGAGATTGATCATTTGAAGCAGAAATTGTCAACTGAGTTCGAGATGAAAGATCTAGGAGAAGCTAAGAAGATTCTTGGCATGGAGATTCAACGTGACAGAGAGAAGGGTAAAGTTTGTTTGTCTCAAAAGGCATACTTGAAGAAAGTGTTACGTAAATTTCTTTGTTTGCGAAGGAACTAAATCTGTAAGTACTCCCCTTGGTCCTCATTTTAAGTTGAGTTCTCGATATGTCTCTTACTACCGAAGAAGAGCGTGAGTATATGGCCCAAGTCCCATATGCTAGTGTCATTGGTAGCTTGATGTATGCGATGGTATGTACAAGGCCTGGATATTTCACATGCAAGAAGTATGATCACCGTTATATGCATAATCCTGGTAAAGGACATTGGCAAGTGAAAATGGATTTTGAGGTATCTTTATGGTACCGTTGATGTTGGCTTGGAGTTTGTGAAGGAAGATGGGAAAAATCACCAGTGTGTTGGTTATGTGGATTCTGACTATGCTGGTGATTTGGACAAGAGACGTTCAACTACAGGGTATGTATTTACCATAGCAGGAACACCAGTAAGTTGGAGATCAATCTTGCAGTCCATCGTGACGCTTTCAACTACGGAGGCGGAGTATATGGCAGTGACTCGAGGCATTTAAGGAGGCTATATGGTTACAAGGTTTGCTAGATGACTTAGGTGTTGTGCAGAACAAATCACTGCTCATTGTGATAGTCTTAGTGCAATTTACTTGGCTAAGAATCAAGTTCATCATGCCGAACCAAACATATAGATGTTCGATTTCACTTTGTTAGAGAAATTCGGAAGAAGAAGACATTCTACTTGTGAAGATCGATACCAAAGACAATCCAAATGATATGTTAACGAAAGTATTATCTCGGGGTCAAGTTTCGTCATTGCTCGGAATTGATCCACATTCTTCCTGGTTTGGTGAGACCCTTTGGGGTAGAGGTTCTTAGGAACCTAGTCGAGGCCTTCTAGTAAGGCCATTGAGTGAACTACGGTCGGTTTGATTCCTTTAAGAGGATACGTAGGCAGCCTATGGTGCAATCGACGTTGGAAGATGATGGTGATTTAGTGTATTGATCGCCTCATGCATGAATGCATGATCCGAGGTGGAGAATTGTTGGATACTCAAGGGATGTAGGACACGGTTTTGTGTGAGAGTCCAAAACTTGTGGAACTCCAAAACCGTAAGTAGTAGGTTTGGTGGAGTTGATTTTGGATAAACCAAAATCATTCGGCAATAAGAGTTATCAAAACTCTTATTGGTTTCTTAATCCTAAAGTTTAGGGACTTATTAGCTAAGTTATGAAACCCTAATCCCTACCTATGTGTATATAAATAGCCTAGTAGAGAACCTTGAAAACACACCAAAAATTTCTTCTTTCTCTCTTAGGGTTTATATGTATTCTCCCTTGCGATAATATATAAATCACTTATTTTTCCCTAGGATTCAACCTCGTTAAATTCTCGTCTCTTTTCTTCTTTAGTTTGTGTTCTTGGCAATATTTGGAGTACCGTTTGTAGCTGTGCATATCGCTTCTGCAGGGTTTTAGCGCAACACTTACTGCTGTTGGTATCTTCGAAAATGGACATTAGAGTTCACAAATCTCCTGAAAATTATGGTGGAGTTTCTAGTATACAGCTAAATCAAGCAGCTGTTGTTTCTGCTACTAATCTGGACATCAAAACCTTAGAATCTGAAATTTCAGATAACCCATCATCCAGTGATGCCAAAGTGGGTGCCATAAACCCAGCATTGAACTCTGGAAGGGGATCTCTCACTCCCATGAAAAGGTGTTTTGAGGCAACCTTTTCTTGTCCTGCTGAGGCGTCATCTGAGCCAAGTAGTAAGGACGGCTATGTGGACGAGAACACGGGGTGCTCAGCTAGTAGTGATGAGGATGATGATGAAGAAGATGATGATGATGCTAGTAGTGATGAGGATGATGATGAATCGCCTGTGGAGGAAATTTTGCCGGAGAATAAATTTTGTGGTCCAAATCTTAATGAGGAGTCTTGGGGACGGTGGGTGACCTTATATGGGTATGATTCAACTTCCTACTATGGTTTTATGTCTAATTTCTGGTTTTATGGCTAAATCCTAGAAATTTAGTAGTGACTACTTTACTTATGAGATGTCAAGTTTGTGATTTTTTTATGTGTCCATTAGTCAGAATTCATGATACTCAATTTCAAACATCGATCAAGTTCGAGAGTAAATATGGTTCTTGTAGGTGCAAATAATCCATGGAGCTAGGTGGAACCATCCTGACTAAAGGGCGCACCAGGCGAAACGAGTATTAGAAGCACTGAATCACCTCACCAGGCCTGGGCACGGGGAAAGAGGAACAGAGACAAAATAAAAGCCGACATGAAGGGGAAAAAGCTCTGATGTGATGCTCGTCGAGTTCGAGGGCAATTAATGCACTGACAAGGTTGGTAAGGAGATGAGAGAAGCTCGGCCAAAACAAGACTCGGCCAAGTATCTGAAGAGCGATGCCGATCATATCCACCCAACGGACGACATCGGGCGATGACACCGCTCGGCCAAATGACTCGGCTCGATAAAAAGTAGAGATCGACCGAGGCACCAGCAAGACACCCGAGAAGAACATCCAGGAAGCTATACCAGGCTCAACACTGTAATATTGGTGTATCACCGCCTGTAGATATAAATAGGGATCGTGTAGGAAGGTAGAAGGGGGGAGAAAAGGAGAGAGAAAGGAGAGTTGTATTAGGCATTAGTGAGCATTATTGTGTGTTGGATCCTTGTAACCTTGCGTGAAGTAATAAGATCACCCCTTAACCCCCGTGGACGTAGGTAATCATACCGAACCACGTAAATCTTGTGTTCTTTGATGTCTTTGTTCGCTTGCTTCTTAGTATATTTCACTCGGATGTAGTAGTAGGATTTTCTACATCTACATTCTGGCGCCAACTAAGGGGAACGTATAACATCTTCGGATACCTTGAAATCGGTTACCAAAAGAGGAAAATCCAAGCTCCTAAGTCACCTTGTGTGCTAGTTGACGCTAAGAGAGAAATTCTTTTGGTTTTTTATCTTTGTTTTCCTAGCAAAACCTTGTCGAGTTTGATATAAGTTCGCTTTGGGTTCTTGTTTATTATCTTTGTTTTCCTAGCAAAACCTTGTCGAGTTTGATATAAGTTCGCTTTGTGTTCTTGTTTATTATCTTTGTTTTCCTAGCAAAACCTTGTCGAGTTTGATATAAGTTCGCTTTGTGTTCTTGTTTATTATCTTTGTTTTCCTAGCAAAACATGTCTTTCGTTTAAACAAAGTCGTCAAAACTATTTCATTAAGCTAGGCTATTAGCTTAAAACACCTCAGCGAGTTATTGGAAGATCCGTGAGCTCCCGAAATAACATCTTTCGATGTTGGTAGAAGCTAGAAGGAAATCCCATCTCGCTGGCCGTCATCTATCGTTTCAAACCTCGTTAAAAAAGAGATTCAACAGCTCCTATCAACATCTATTGAGGATAGTTGATGCTAAATGAAAGACTCTAACGATCGTAACGCGTAGGTTTCTAGACTTATCATCTAATGATCACCTCTATGATTTAAGGATAGATATCGTTACATTTGTCTTCATTTACTCGTTTCGCCGTTTAAACCCTTCTTTTTAGCAAATTGAATAAAGCACAATAATGGTGGAAGCACGACTAGCTCAGAACCATTGAGTCTAGTTTCGGAAACTATGGCTGGAAGGATTATAGTGAGCGGTTCGTTAGGCGAGTCTCATTTTGATCCTATACTAGAAGCCTCACAAAGATCGGTAGAAAAACCGTAGGAATCCTACGGTTCAACCGTCTCTAGGGAATTCCTAAGAACTTGTATAGGAAGGCCATCAAAGACAAATGGGCCATTGAGGGTCACCATTACTATCCATCGTCGTCAAGAAAGAAATCTTCCGATTTAACGTACGGATGATTAATGACTTCTGGCGCTAGGAATGTTAGGACAAGTAGTAATTAATGCATAGGGAAAGTACCGAAAGCGATGTGTCGAGATAACTTTTCAAAGATTATCCTTTACGGCCAAAACAATTTGACTGTTGAGACCAACACGCTAGCGTAAATGGAAGTGTACTATAAGAACTTTTCCCACCTTGCACTGCGTAACCGCAGTACTCTATCCTTAACCTTTTCGAAAGCGATTCAAGTAAGTGTCGTGTACTTTGGCCGACGTAGGTACGAACGGGCGGGCGAGCCGAGGAACGAAGACGATATCGAAGGAAATGGCGAGCACCTCCGGACGAGTAGGATCCTAAGAAACCGAGTCACGGCAGGATCTAGTGTGCAAGAAGGACTCACGGATTCCCGACACGACGATCATCGGCCAAATAACCAGGGCGGGACTCAGGCATTAATCAAAGGCATGACTACTGTCGACGAGGAGGTCGACTTAGGCCGAGACGACGATCTCCCACCTGGGATGTTGAGGATTAACCCGAGCCAGATGGGGCCGAGGAATGAGGACAACATGGAAGATGGAAGAACTGCATCGGATACCGAGGAGGAGGAGGAAGTGCGCAGACGGTGACAGGGAGGAACGAGGGAGAGAAAGACAACCGATAGAGTACCAAATGCGAGAACTAGAACGAGAAGGTGAGAGGCTTAGGCGAGTACATTTGGCAAGGGGCAACCACAACCGGGACATCCCCCCAGAAGCGGCCGACCGTCCCGTAGCTCCGATCGTCCCCCCTGTCGTTCTCACTACGAGACCTCCAACTGCACCCCCTAACATAACAGGACACCAAGTGAATGGCCACTCTAGCCATGAAAGCACCGACCCAATGTTACTCGCTATATTGGAAAGCCAAAGAAGGCAAGAAGACCTAATGAGAGAACTGCAAAGGAGAAACCTAGCTTTAGAGCATGAAAACTACCAACTCCGTAACAGGAGAACGGGGTCGAGAGGATCATCGAGCCGAGGCGCTTCTAGAAATCACACTCCGTCGAGGAACACCCCACCCCCCTCCCCAAGCCGAGAACGCATACCCGACCCTAATCGGCCGAGAGAAGGGTATGGGCCAGCCGAGGATTCTTCGACCGAGGAAGAAGCGACCAATGAAAGCACGGACGCGACAACCAAACAAAAGATCGAACGACTCGAGCAGATGGTCAAAAAACTGACCGGAGACAACGAGGACGATAAGTTAGCAGAAGTAATCAGCGAAGCCCAGAAGACACCGTTTACCAGGGAATTGGATCGGACTCCGTTCCCACCTAAGTGTACGTTGCCGATCTTCCCATCTAGGTTTGACAGCACGGGCGACGCAGGAGAGCACATCAAAATGTACGGCATGTCCTTGTTACAGTGTAAGAATCATGACGTGGTCATGTGCAAATTTTTCCCAAAGGTCCGGGAGGGCGAGGCGAAGAGTTGGTTCTACACCCTGCCCGATGAATCCGTCGGGAGCTATGCAGTCCTGGTAGAAACCTTCCTCGAAACTTACATGCATAACAGTATAGCTCGGCCCAGAGTCGATAAGTTGTTCACCCTGGCACGAAGACTCAGGGAGCCGTTGCGCTCTTTAACGTACAGATGGAGAAAGTTATGTACGGACATTGGGAAGGCGCCGGTCGACCAACAGATATTCGGTTTCGAGAATTCATTAAGGAAGTCGGATCCCATCTGGGTAGCAATGTACACTAAGAAGCCTAAGACACTAAGAGAGATCCGGAAGATGCAAGAGCACTACATCGCCCTAGAGGAGATTCAGGAAGGAGCGTAAGATAGAGGAATACAAGAGACAAGCGCCACAGTAGAGGCCGCCCCGCGAGAAGCCACGAAGCGGTCTGAGAAAAGGCCAGGCACCCAACATCAGGGGAAAACAAAAGAGTTTGGGTCGAGAAAGGAAAGAAGCCTCGCCACGAGCCAAGGTCTTATACTCCATTAAACGCGCCATTAGAAGAGATATTCAAGGAAGTCGAAAAGAGGAATGATATCCGATATCCCAAGACTCGGGGAATTCAGTTCGACGGAACAAGGAACCACCCGGAGTTCTACCATTATCACCAGTTCCGCGGCCATTCGACTAACGATTGTAGGGAAGTGAAAGACATCGTCCAGCACCTAATCCGAGATGGATATTTACGGCATTTCGTCAAAACATCGCCGACACCTGCTCAGCCCGACGTCCCAAAGGCACCACCAAATAAGAATCAATCGCGGCACCCGGCCGCCCGCAACACCATATCACACTCGGAAACTCAGGGGTACGACTTGGGAACTGGTATCACCTCGAGAATTCATAAAAGGGATCGATCGGGCAAATAAATCCTCAAAGTGTGGCCAAGACCCCCGCCCATGGAACCATGGATGATGCAGCCATCACCTTCTCGGCGAAAGACGTCCCATTGAACGGCCAAGCACACGGGGATCCCTTAGTAATAACTCGTTGATCGAGGAATGGGGCGTCCGCAGATATTAATGGACAAAGTGGCGGCTCGGTCAAGTCCTGTTCTATGACACTTTCAAGAGGATGGAATTGTCCGATGACATCCCGATCCCGTCAACCTATCGAATTTACTTGCTTCAACGGTGCGGTGACGGTACAAAGGGAGAAGTCACCCTCCGAGTCTCGGACGGAGAGGGATTCCTTGACACACTCACCACCTTTGCGTGGTCGATGTCGTGTCACCATACGAGGCGATTCTGGTCGGCCCCGGCTTGCATGGAATTAAAGGAGTCGCCTCGGCCTATCATCAAAGATTGCGGTTCCCATCTTATCGGGGAGTGGTAGAGGTGCTAGGCGACCCCCAGGCGGCGAGGCAGTGCGTGCAGATAGACGTCCAACAGAATGAGGAGAGACGGTCAAGGAAACGACAAGAAAAGAACAAGTCTAAGGAAATAAAGGGCGGGAGAGGAGTTGGAAAGGGTAATGTCACAAGCCATCGCTACCTTTGAATCCGGCGAGAAAGAGACCCTATATCAATCACAGGAGCCGATAACAATCGGCGAACCAAAGCAAAATTTCTCGGCCCTAGAACCAACTCCGACAAGTCAACTGGGGCACCGAGGAGGAGCCAAGATTAGTGAGAATAGGGTCTCTCTTAACAAACGAACAATCTCAGCAGTTGATAACTCTTTTGAAGGAGCACATGGATATATTTGCTTGGCAAATGCACGACATGTAAGGAATTGACCCGGAAGTCTGTTCGCACCATCTACGGATAGACCCCAAGTTCAAACCTATCAGACAAAAGATGAGAAGAATCGCACCCGATTTACAACCGGCGGTGGAGGCCGAGCTGAAGAAATTGTACGCGGCAGGAATCATCCGAAAATCCCAATACCTGACCGCTGTCGTAAGCGACACAAATATAATTACACTTTCTTACTACTCAAAATATAAATATAGCAAGGGCAAGAAAGGATCGATCCCACAGAGAGGTCTAGGTTGTCAAATTGTTTCGGTTCCCTATAAATAACACCGGTAATTTTGTGATTATAATAACCTAAATAAAACAAATAAAGAAAAGTAAACAAATAAAATCAAGGATAAGAAATATTGGTTAAGGATTTCGTTTTCATTCACTAACATGCTTTTCACAATAACTAGAATTGATATTTAATCTCAACTTCTATCAAAGACCCTAGAATACCTTGATCGCAAGAATATCCCGCTAATCTCCTCTTGTCATCAATAAACACATTAAAAGATGCGAATATGAATTCTATCTTAAAGGAACAACCTAACGTGTAAAAGCACTAATCAAGTTTAATTCCCTAGATGCGTTAAGTTCTATGAAATCAGGCCAATCAAAGCAATCGAACGTGGAAAGCGCACTAATTCAATTTAACAAAGGTTACGATTCACATATGATCATAAGAATATATCACTACAAACTATAATCATATTATGCTACTTGTATCCAAGGAATATCACTTTTGCGTATAATAAACCCTAAACTAGCAATAGATGTGATTAGAAGTTCTACCAATTTGCAACTTGACAAAACAATCAATCAATCATAAAACAATATTTTCAGAGAATTGCAAACGATAAATATGAGACAAAACTAATATGTTGAATCAAAGAATCATGCTTTGTGAAATCCAACTATTCCATAACCAATAATAAACTTAGGTACTCATATTCAAGGAGTTCATCACAAGAAGAAAGAGAAAAGACTTCATGGTTCTAAACCCTAGAATAAAGTAGAGAAGAGATAATAAAACGTGCTCCCAAAACATTGTAGAAGTCTTCCCTTTTGTAGTCTTTTTCTCCTTCCAAAACTAGGTTTTGTCTTCAAAGTCCATTAGTTGGAAATTCACCCGGCCCACCATGGAGAGAAACCCGTGCAGAAAATATGTCCCAAAAACGCTCGCCGGAAAAATGGGGTTATGGCCGGAATCCCGCCGGAATCGTCGCCGGAAAGTAGCTCAGGTGACCGGCAAAGTCAAACCGGTCACCGGTCAACGGGTCAGAACGGCCGGGTCAACTGGGTCAGTCCACTGAGTCAAACCGGGTCAATCACTGACCGAGTCAGGTGAGTCAGGGTCTAAGTCAGCCGGTTCTGTCACCGAGTGGGTTAGCTAATCGACTCGAGTCGTGGTCTAAGTCGATGGTTCTTGGCTCGTGCCATTGCACAGCCTCGCAATGTGCTTCACTATCATTGTGCAAAGACCAAAGTGAACTTCCACCATCATGGCCATGTATCCACATCTGCAGCTTTGTCTTGCCCGCACTTTCCCCCGGCCCTATTCTTTGCATCACCGCTTCTCTTGCAATTTCCCGCAATAATCTCACCTTGATAACAACTCCATTACCTCCTGCGACATCATTTCATTGCTTACTCTTGAATCGCACCTCATGCAACCAACAAAGAAGACACACAGCTCTATACTTCAATCATCACTGCACCACCTACACCCGCAATGCCTCACCTGCCTAAACCCACTCGATTCATCACTTGCTCCATCTCCCATTGACTGCAATCTCTCCCCGCCTCTCATCGAAACCACAACCGCCACTACCACTAACTCAAAGGCCATCACACATTCTCGCTCGTAACCCATTTCTTGTAACCCGCAGCTCAAATGGCTTCCTTCACTTCATACAACCCATTAAGCTCAACCACCACCAAGATCTTCTAGTTCCTCACCCAACACTCACTCCAGCCTTCCGTAACCGAGTTCCCACCTACAACTTCTTCAACTATAATGCAACAAAATCGATTCTTATGACTCTGCCAATTCCATCCAACAGTCATTACCACCCGAACCTCATCACCATCTCAACCTGAATCATCCGATTGCAAAGATCCCATACACAGCCTTCATCTCCATTTCAAGATCATCGGCTTGCTTGCACCGCAACACCAAATTTGCATTGATTCCTCAGCTTTCACTCTCCTCCATTGCCACATCTCCATTTCCTGCAAAAGCTCACAGCTCACATGCCACCTACAGTTCATTCAATCTTCCATGGAATCAAACAAAACCAAAAATCAATTCAGGCAGCAACAGCTCAAGACCTCCACATTCACTGCATCATTCTTGCACTGCAATAGCAACCAATAACCCATTACAGCACCATTGCCACATTAACATCCAACACCTGCAATTCCTACCACCAGTTTGCAGCTCCAAGTTCTCCAAAGTTTCCACCAAAATTACCTAGCCATTTTCTCAGCTCAACACTTCAGAAGCACCTGTGACATTTCAGCTGCTCCCAAACTATCGACCTGCACCATGACCACTCTCAAGCACAAATTGCACATACACAATTGCAAATGCTCCATTTCTAGCCCCATTGCTTGCTAAACATCAAAGCCACCGCCTAGACTCGACTACCACCTTCAATTTCATTTCAACCACCGTAATCACAATTCCTTGTAACTCAAACCCCGAAAACTCATGGCCGACCCTCTTTCTCGCACCACCTTGCATCATCTCGCCTTATCAAGATTTCCTTGCTAACCTCGATTCAAGTGCCAACATCAAGATCCTCCCATCTCGTAGCTCCAAACCACCAAACTCAGAGCACAACAACACCAATTTCTTCTTCTTAATCTAACTCAACTCGAGTTTCAATTCCAAAACCCATGAATTTCTTCACCACCGCATCTATGAACCTTCAAATGAACACAACCCATCTTCTCGAGATCAATTAACCAAACCCAATCTATCATCACCAATTCCAACTCGAATCTTCCTCACAATCTCAAGAAATATCACCACGTAAACCCTAATTTCTCGCATACCTTCTCAAATTAATAGCAGTGGCCTCACCTCTTTCCCTTGAGCTTCACGTAACCTACCGCCTCCTTCATCGATCTACAACTCTCTTGCCCGACGATATACTCCACCGTAACCGAACTTTCCGATGAACAAGCGGGCGACGGGATTTGGCCGAGAGAAGAACTGGTCGTAATGACCACTCGACCTAGTTTCTAGTTATAAAAGAGGAGATGCCCCTTAACGAAGAACAACTGCCTTTAGCGTCTCTCATATGGCTACCCCTTAACATGTGGATGAGCTCCCGGAGTAGTCCCTTTGGAACAGTTCACCCCTTAACAGAATGGCTACCCCTTAACGTACAAAGGGGTTGCCAATAGCACTTGTCCGACCATTTTGCTCTTTTAGCCTTCAAATTCTCGTTTTGCTTGTAACTTCTCCATACGAACTCAGAATGACTCCGTTCTTTCGCCATCGTCTTCATCTTCTCGTCCTCTACATAATGAAAAGTAGAAATCTTGTATTTGAACGAGTTCCAATTGGTCTTTTTGCTCCAAATGACTCCATTGCACCTAATAAACTCAAAAGCACACATAAGATACATAATTTACAAGAAAACTCGCAAAGAAAGCATAAATACTAGATATTAAATACGGTGTATTCTACACCTATCAATACCCCCAATGGATATCTAATATGGTGATAGTCCCCAAAAGGAATGGGGGCGTTCGAATCTGCATCGACTACAGTGACTTGAACAAAGCATGGCCAAAGGACAACTTCCCTCTCCCCAAAGATCGATCGGCCTAGTGGAATCCATTGTCGGGTATAAGGCGATAACGCTCATGGACGGATACTCGGGATATAATCAAATACCCCCGGCCCCCCAAGATCAAGAGCATACATCCTTCTTCACACCAAGAGGATTGTGCCGCTACACCAAAATGCCATTTGGATTGAGAAATGCAAAGCGCCACCTATCAAAGGTTGGTGGAAGACATGTTCGAAGATAAAATACACGACACCATTGAGGTGTATGTGGACGACATGTTGGTCAAGAGAAAGGTGGCCAGCAACCACATCGACGACCTCCGAGGCATATTTCAAAACCATGAGGAGATACAAGATGAGGGTAAATCCGGCCAAGTGCACGTCTTTGGGTCACCTCGAGCAAGTTTTTAGGATACATAATCACCGACAAAGGAATTGAAGCCGACCCGGATAAAATCGAGCCGTCGTGGAAATGCCATCGCCCGTAATACCAAAGACGTGCAACGATTGAATGAGAACTTGGCGGCCTTAGGACGATTCATTTCTCGGTCATCCGACAAGTGCAAGGACTTCTTCGGGACATTACTAAAAGGAGAGAAGTTTAAATGGACTGAAGAGTGTGAAGAAGCATTTCAAAAAATCAAGCAACATCTCGCGAGTCTGCCGGTGTTACAGAGACCCGAGCCCGAGGACATACTAACACTATATCTTGGGGCAACCGGTCGCGCCATTAGCGCCGTACTAGTCAAGAACGCGGGAGGGAAGAAAATCCGGTGTATTTCATAAGCAAGATCATGAATCCAAAGCAGAAAGGAACTACACCAGATCGAGCAACTAATATTAGCATTGGTGTTTGCAACACGTGGCTCTCCGAACGTATTTCCAAACCCACAAGATTCGGGTGCTTATAAAGTCCTCCATAGAGTCGCATACTCGACAATGCAGCCAGGTCGGGACGGATCTCTAAGTGGAGTGCGCAAATAAAGCAGTTTGACATTGTTTACGAAATGAGAACAGCGGTAAAAGTACAGGCAGTGGCCGACTTCCTGGCAGACTTCCCCCTCAGCGACAAAGACGAAGTAGAAGACATACCCGGAATGGAGGAAGACCAAGAAGACCCATCCGACCCGCTCGAGTCATGCGGCCCGACACGATGGGAGGTTTTCGTGGATGGGTCATCCAATAAAGATGGATCGGGTTTGGGATTGGTCTTCACGACGCCAAAGGGGAAAAAGATGGTCCACTCCTTTAGGCTCGAGTTTAAAGCAACTAACAATGTCACAGAATATGAGGCGGTAGTACATGCTTTGCGCTTGATAGTGGAGATGGGAATCCAAGAGGTATGGCTTACGAGCGACTCCCAGCTAGTTGTCCGACAAATCAACGGGCAATACGCCATACATGACCCTCTACTACAGAAATACTGGGAGCTCGTCCAATTCTACATCGGCCAGATACCGAGCATCAAGTTTCGGCATATCTGTAGAAAGGACAATCGCCACTCGGACGCCCTGGCGTACATTGCTTCCATGTTGACAGATTCAAGCGTCGAAGGCATCAGAGTTATGAGGGTCTTAATGCCTTCAGTACCCTAGACCGTGGATATCGGCGCACGTGTCGCGGCAACCACTACTGATAAATATCGGGCGATGATTGGAGGAAACCGATTCACGAATACCTCGAACAGAAAGTTGCCCAAGGGGCGACCCGAGATCAACAAGATCAAGAGCAAAGGTACATTGTACGAACTTCGAGACGGCACCCTATACGTAAAGTCATACCTGGGGCCATTGCTAAGATGCCTGAGTAAAGAGGAGGGGCACACGATCCTCAACGAATTGCACTATGGGGCAAAGGGAAACCACAACTCAGTCGTAGCCTCAGCGACACGAGCTAAAACCATGGGATACTTCGGCCGTACATGAACGAGGACGCGAGGCATATGGCCCTCGTCTGCGACGAATGCCAAAAATTTGGGAAGAAAATACATGCATCGGAAGTAACATTAAACTCCGTTATCAGCCCTTGGCCTTTTGCTAAATGGGGGATTGATATCGTGGGACCATTGCACGTCGGATCGGGGCAGATGAAGTACTTAATTGTAGCCACCGACTACTTTACTAAGTGGGTTGAGGCCGCCCCATTGAAACACATACGGGATAAAGATCTGGGAACACATCATATGTTGCTTTGGAGTACCGGCAGCAATCGTCTCTGACAACGGGAAACAATTACAAGGCAAGAACATCGACCTGCTATTCAACACCTACAACATCCGAAAGATCAAGTCCACGCCCCTGTAGCCCCAAAGCAATGGACAGGTTGAGATCACGAACAAAACCATTGCCGATAACATGAAGAAGAAGCTTGACGGAGAATATGGAGAATGGTGTGAGGAACTCTATAACGTATTATGGGCATATAGGACAACTCGCAGAGAGGCAACCGGATTATCGCCTTTCATGCTAACATATGGGACCGAGGCCATCCTCCCCACGGAAGCAATGATACCCACCACAAGAACCGAAGCATGGAGGCGAAACATCTCAGCAGATCTTATCCTAGCGAAACTCGACGATCTAGAAGAAACAAGAGAGATGGCCTGCAGAAAATGGAAAATTATCAACGAAGAATCCAAATGAGAATATAATAAACGGGTTCGACCCGGAGAATTTCAACTGTGGCAGTTGGTACTAAAGCATCTACCCAGTTATGAACGTGATAAAAAGGCGGAAAGCTAGCACCACGATGGGGGGACCCTACACCATTGTCGAGAAGGTTGGTGAAGGGGCATACAAGATACTAAACCGGACGGAACACCCGAGCCACGACCGTGGAATGCTACGCGACTAAAGCTATATCATCCATAAAACCGGGTATGATATCTTGTCATTTATTTCCGTGAAAGGCCACGTGGGGTTGGAAATATGACAAGTGCGTCTCGAATGGTCGTTTCGAACCCGGGCGATGGCATTGTGCAAGTGCCGGGCGAATTACACTAAGACGGACTATTCGAACTCGGGCGATGGCAAAGTGCAAGTGCCGAGGTAGTCCTAGGGCCCTGGCGGTTGGAAACCAGTGGCCGATTGTCGAGGCATGAGTACTCGGCAGTCGAGCAGTCAACATTGCTCCCCTCGCAAGTGGCCGAAATCACTTGCCCAAGAAGGTTAATCGATAACTTCTTGGGATATCGATCCCATAGAAATTAGGAAAGACCAACTACCCTTCCACTAGATCTCGAAAGACGGTGATGAGATACCTCAATCGGGACATGGCATCGGGCCCGATGATCCTCCTTGTTGAGTGTGTTCGACAGAAACGGCATTTATTATTAACCTATCTATTCATGCAGGCATACATAACAAGGTCGCAAAATTAAACCACGCATCGTCAGCTTAACATAAATGAGAACAGTTGCATGCACAATAGTGTCGGTAGCAAGAAAGACAACCAAATCGGCGATGCAGCACCCCATTAAAAGTTTACGAGAAATTAAAGGTGTTCGAGCGGATTACAACCCAAGGGAAAGGGTAAGAAAGTGACGCAGCGCTGCAAAATACATGTTCACTCTTTAGAAGTAACGGGCCCCGGAATCGCCTTCTTAGCAGCGGCATCGGCCCGCTTCTTATCCAGCACTGCCTTCACACCGTCTTTAACCTTCGAGACGAGCTCATCATTAAACTTCGCCTTTTCGGCAAGTAAGATTTTGCGCCAGCCAACGTCGACGCCGCTTCGACAATGGCCGCCCGCTCGAGCAACCGAGACTCCCTCCCTTCAATCGGGCAATCTCGTCTTCCAACGATGCCGCCTTCTTATGCTCTACGCCAAAACAACAAGGACGGTCACCACACAATAACAAAGACTAAAACAATGACAAGGAAAGCACAACACGAGGCACACCACCTTCCAACAAAGGGGCAACTACTCTAATGGTCTCTCCAGACTCAGACAGGCTATACTCAAGAGAAGACATCTTTGAAGAAAGTTCTAGATATCGCTGTTCGTTAAATTCATTAGTGGGGCAGTACTTCTTGTGATCGCTCCATTCGGCCCTCTGTCGGGAGTGGGCTATCTGCAAACCTGATAATTGAGCGCGAACCCACTCCAACTCCTCAGAAAACTTTTTGGACTCGTTAAGTTTCTCAAGGGATTCTCGGCTACACTTCTCGGCAGCATCCCTCTCCCCCAAGATCCGGAGGCGATCTGCATGCAAATCTCGAACTCAAGTCTCACCACCACATTGACTCTCTAAGTTGTGACTAACAATGCTTTATCGGCGGAAATACCTTGGAATCGAGCTAAGTTCGCCCTAAGATTATCAATTTCCTCGGGGACATACTCAAAAGTCTCGTAACGATGCAGTTTGGACTGAAGATCTTCAATCTCGGTCTCTAAACGATCGATCTTAGCATCCTTATTAACTATTCTCTGTTGTAAGTTCGAAACATGATCCCGTTCTATGTTCACTTCCCTTTTCAACAAACGACACCTCGTGGCAGCGTCGGCCTCCGCACTAGAAGATTCGGCTAGGCAGGTAATACTAAGATCAGGATATTGGCACTACAAGATCAATCATAACTAGTCGAAAGTAAAATAAATACCTTGGGTCTCGGCCAACTTCTTCTCCAGATTTCGAGATCGTTCGCGTTCTTGCTGTAACAAGAGACGAAGACCCTCCTTCTCGGCGGCCTCCTTGCGTTGAAGGGCATTCAACAACGAGCGATTGATATCCTACAAACACCATTGTCGTTAGCAGCTACCCCATGGCGTGAAAGCATAACCCGAATAACACAAACTTACCAAAGAGATCAAAAGTGCTTTTCAAACCAGGCGTATAAAACGAGACAAACTGGATCTTCTCTTCATCCGACAGAGAGGAAAACTCGGGGAAATGAGGGCCCCAAGAGAGTTGCACATAGGACCCGAGACAAGAAAGACGTATTGCTGCCCGAGTTAGGAACTACAGGAGACAAAGGCTCCGAAGAACTCCGCTTCCAAAGAAGAACATTTTCTTCACCACGAATAACCACATTATCCCCACCACCGGTGTCTCCTCCTCACCACCTTCAGCATCATCCTCCTCATCAAAAAGACCATCATCATCATCAGACTCGAGATACACAACGCCATCGGCAAGAATAATCCCTTTATCAGCTAACTCCTGGGGCACAGTTTTTTCCGGGGCAGATAGATCATCCTTGGTTTCCTTGCCTTTCCCTTTGGGCTTTCCACCTACAAGGGTAGACGAATCATCGAAGATTTCGAGGCGACTTCCTCATGAAATGTGATAAAGGCAAATGATCATCGGGATCCTCACCATCCCTCACCGAAGCGCCACCAGCCTTGTCAACCCTCAGCTTCTGCACATGAGCCGATGTCAGAACCATGCAAGGCAACAAATAGGGGCACGTACATGTACGTCAAATAAAAATGAGTATATTTGTTACCTTTCCCTGTCTCCTCCACGTACATGCAAGGCAACAAATATGGGATCCTGCAACTCTATCTCTTTTCCGAGGAACCAAAGACTCAGAAGGAACACCCTGGGACTTAGTTTGTAAAACACAAACATCAAAACATCACCCCGCGAGTCGCCCGGGCCAATCGATCAAGCTAGAAAACAGAGAAATACACTTACCCGATCGATATTGACCACCCAGAAAGGATAAAACTCGGCCGGAGGAGGAAATTTGCCACTCAGAAGAGGATCGAAAATAGCCAATGGAACCCGATCCCAAGCCGCGTCACTAGTATGACGGGCATGCTTGTTGGAACTCTTTCCCTCGGGATCCTCATCCAATAGAAGTTTCCTGACACCTTCGGAAGAGTCTTATGGCGATGAGGGCTGGCAGCAAAAAACTGCAAGATCGCCATTGGTAGCAGTCCCGCTTCGATAATTGTCAATAAACTCGGCGGGAGTATAGTCACCCGCTTGAGAAGGATGATAAGTGGACCAAGTAGTAGGAGAACACTCGCCTCGGCTGCGCTTCTCCCACTCGGACAAAATACGAAAGGTATTGCCATTCCATTGAGCTAAGGCACGAGACGGACGGATCTTGGAGAGGGCTTCATACCAAAACGGTCGGTTGGGATCATACAGAGGAAAAACGGGCCCGAGCTCCAATTGGCCCTTGGTGACAATGGTTGCCTCGGCAGAGTGAGGAAACTTTAGGACATCATCTTTCTTTAAAACGCCTTTTTGACCCGACAAGAGCCTGACGTCATAACCATGGAGGTCGAACTCATCTTTCAATTGCTGAATAAATCGCTCATCCGACAAATCTTTATCAACTCTCTTGTCATCCCTACATGAAAACGAAGGAGGGTTATCATAAAAGATAGAATCTAGAGCACGATAATCATGCTTAGAAGGGCTCTCTACAGCAAACAAAGAATCGAGCGATACACCGTCCTCATCAGAAAACACATAGCTCACGCACCTTTTGTCCGTCATGGAAGGAGTCGAAGATGCCATGAAAATTAGTAGAAGAAAAGACCGGAGGAGCAAAAATACGACCAAAATCGGAAGTTGCAGCGGTGACGGAAACAAGGAAGATGCAGAATGATGGAGGAAGAAGGAAAGAAACCCGTGGAAAAGATAACTAATGATAATGAAGGAGAAGCAGACAAAAACGGAGAGAAGGAGGAAAGATGGCTGAGGAAAAGTAATGGGGGAATGAGGTTTAAGAATCAGGTTTATAAACCTCTCCGATGGTAACCGACGAGGAAGGTAAACCGGTTGCAAAGCTCGAAGGAAGTGGGGAACAGCATGGCGGAAAACCCGGCATGACCGAGGACGTGGGAATACGAGGCGGTTTCTTCCCCACGTGTCGATCACACGAGTGGAAGAAGGGGCATAAATGTAGGTGCAAATAATCCATGGAGCTAGGTGGAACCATCCTGACTAAGGGCGCACCAGGCGAAACGAGTATTAGAAGCACTGAATCACCTCACCAGGCCTGGGCACGGGAAAAGAGGAACAGAGACAGCTCGAAAAGCCGACATGAAGGGGAAAAAGCTCTGATGTGATGCTCGTCGAGTTCGAGGGCAATTAATGCACTGACAAGATTGGTAAGGAGATGAGAGAAGCTCGGCCAAAACAAGACTCGGCCAAGTATCTGAAGAGCGATGCCGATCATATCCACCCAACGGACGACATCGGGCGATGACACCGCTCGGCCAAATGACTCGGCTCGATAAAAAGTAGAGATCGACCGAGGCACCAGCAAGACACCCGAGAAGAACATCCAGGAAGCTATACCAGGCTCAACACTGTAATATTGGTGTATCACCGCTTGTAGCTATAAATAGGGATCGTGTAGGAAGGTAGAGGGGGGAGAAAAAAGGAGAGAGAAAGGAGAGTTGTATTAGGCATTAGTGAGCATTATTGTGTGTTGGATCCTTGTAACCTTGCGTGAAGTAATAAGATCACCCCTTAACCCCCGTGGACGTAGGTAATCATACCGAACCACGTAAATCTTGTGTTCTTTGATGTCTTTGTTCGCTTGCTTCTTAGTATATTTCACTCGGATGTAGTAGTAGGATTTTCTACATCTACAATTCTCAAAGTGTCACTTGCAGTGTTATCACTAATATTAGGCTGCATTGTCTGTCATAATTTCTGAATCTGATGAATATGCATGTGTGGATATCTATAACCCTTATATCTTCCTTAAAATTGTTTTGACTCGTGCAACTTCAAGTTCCAGGTTATTTTTTGTTTGTGTTGATGAGAAGCATCCATGGTTGCAGTAATATTATTGTTTCTTCTTTATAAGGTCTGGAACTGGATACTAGTTAATAGGATGTCGGTATACTTTCTTCTTTTTGTTCGCGTTAATGAGCGTTCTTATATATTATTGTTTCATGCTTTCTCCAGATTTAAATCATGGGAAGTCGATGTTGTGTTGTGCGGGTTGAAGTCGACGGGTGTGATATTGAAACATGTCCAAGGTCTAGATGATGCTAACTGGATGCATATTCTTTATAAGGTTCATCTTTTCCCGGTTTTAAGTTTTAACTTCTTGGTTTACTATGTTTCAGTGTATAAGTTAGACAGATATCATATTGTTGAATTCTTAAGCATGTCGGGATTTTATATGGCTTCTTATTTCAAAAGGGAATTACTGTTCATCGTGCCAATTCATTAGAATTTCTCCAACTTTAACCTCTATTTTGTCAATTGATTTGAATTTGTTACGTGGACTGTGGTCATGAAATTTGCTCTTTAAGTTCAGTTAATTAATGGATGAATGCAGAAGCATTGTGATGCTCAGGAAGCCATCAGGAAGAGTTGGGTGAAAGTGAAAGGAAATCTTGTGGTGGGTATGAAGCCTCTGGATGCAATTGAACGACAGACACTCAACGAAGGTCTCAACAAACAAGATGTGGATCCGAGCCGACCTGTTCCAGGCCGAAAAAGTCCAACACGACCTGTTTCAGACCGAATGAGACGAGCATTACACGAGGGTCTTCGTCTCCTTCACCGAGTTGAAGCTGATTTCTTCATTTTAGGTTCAACTGGCAGAGTGTACAATGTCAGATTATCCAAAACCCCGTCATGCAATTGCCCTGACTGTACAATCCCTTGCAAACACATACTATTTGTACTGCTTCGAGTTCTTGGGATACCTCACAATGATCACTGCCTTTATAGGAGGATTCTTAGGCCATATCATCTGACACGTCTACTCAACATGGCCACATCACCTGAGATCTTGGCCGGTGCTCGGGCACGCAATCAGTTCCAGCATCTGTTTTCAACATCAGAGGTGGGTCCTCCTCCACCAGTGATCGAATTGGGTAGTGGTGCCACTTGTCCGATATGTTCAGAGAAGTTGACTAAACTGGACAATGAAGAGACAGTTGATAGTGAAATTGGAATGGATGATGAGGGTTCAGAAGAATTTACAAGTGAAGATGAGGTGGCCAATGAAGAGGGATTTGCCGGTGAAAATGGGATGGATGATGAGGGTTCACAAGAATTTACAGGTGAAAATGACTTGGCTAATGAAGAGGAAGCTGACGGTAACAATGGGATGGATGATGAGAATTCGCAAGAATTTACAAGTGAAAATGAGTTGGCTATTGAAGAGGGAGTTGACGGTGAAAATGGGATGGATGGTGAGGGTTCGGAAGAACCTAAAAGTGAAGATGAGTTGGCTAATGAAGGGGAAGTTCATGGTGAAAAGGGTATGAAAAATGCAGATGAGGTGGATTCTGAGGAGATGGATAGCGAAGATGAACCAGACAGAGAATCCGAATTGGTAAGATGTTGGACATGTGAGAGTGTGGGACATACGGAATGTTTAGTAATCTGGAGTAAGGGGCGAGGACTCAGCGGACCAACATGTAGGAACTGCAAGCGAGATTGGTGGATGCACAATCCGAAACTGAGTATGTACTACCTAGTGAAACAGAATGTCTATGTCGAATTAATGCTTGATGGTGCGTTCCATCCAAGGTTGGAATAACAATTGCGATACATAGGTAAGCAAAGTAAAAGTAATAGAGAAAGTGAACTCTAAAATCACTTAAATTAGTCATAAAGCTACCTTTGATGGGGATTTTACTGTGAACAGTTTGGAATTGGTGCTGTGGTTTGTGATAATTATGAGAAGTTTCTTGGTTGTTTCCAATTCCAAGTAAGGGAGTATGCAGATGCACATGCATTCACTGTAGAGATACTCGTTGATAATATTAATAAACTGGAGGGTTTCTACACGTTTAGTAGTATTCGTTAATTGCTGGTTAGAAGGTGACTCATTGAGCGAGGTGTTACAATATTAATAACCCCATAGTTCTTGCTCTTTCCCATAGTTCGGTTGAAATTTACACGAACGCCTTATACCACTAGAATGCGTTCTAGCGCCGGGTAGAATCTAGGTGCACGTAAAAAAGAAACTGAAAGCTTAGTGATTTTAAGAAGGAGCTTGTTTACTTGATTTTATAAGAGTTTTTTGATTCCACTTCTCAAGAAAACTAGGAAAAAATCGTAAGAAAACGAATGCATTCAACAACAACCCATGTTGGCCATAATCAAACAAACCCATCTTTTTGTCAGAATTGTAACAAACTAATAATTTTTCAATCGTTTAGTTTTTGGAACTTACGATAAAAAACTTTGTTTGCAGTCACAATTTTTCATGTACAAAGGGTTTAGTTGAATAACATCCATTCCACAGCACAAAGTTTTAATTGTTTTCCGGAGATCCTGACCGTGAATTCGTTCAAACAGTATCACTTAGTATCCCTTTATTACACAATTATTTGAATCATGAACAGTACAATGTGCCAATAATAGCCTTCATTTTAAACAGTACAATTCAACGTCCCAAGTCAGAATTGTAACAAACTAATAATCGTGTGGGATAAAAGTAGCACAATTTACAAAGGGAATAACATCCATACAGCACAAAGTTAATAGATCCTGACCGTGAATTCGTTCAAACAGTATCACTTAGTATCCCTTTATGAATCATGAACAGTACAATGTGCCACCCTAAACAGTACAATGTGCCTCTTTGAGATAATATAATAGTGGGACTAACACAATATCCAAAAGCCCGTGCATGGATTATTAAATTTCATTGGTAACCAAGTTCATATAAAACAAAATATTTTCACTACTCGATTGGACTTCTATATGTACTGTTGGAATCTTGCAACAATGAACAACACGTTAGATGTATCAAAATAATATGTAAAGAACTAATGCAAAATAACTCTACCGAAATAACTTGACGAGGGCAGAATCACAGGTTCAACAAGTTGTCCTTAACACATTAGTTCGCGGGTATACTCAAGTTGAGTAATGCTAAACCCCTCACAGCGAAGATGTGTCCAGGATAAGACTGCCAAATATAACTTGAGTTAACACAACGCAAGTTACCCTCTCTTCGAACTTAGCAACGGGGATGGAGGTAAAAACGTATGGAGAAACCCTAGAATAAAAGAAGATTTTTTTTTTTTTGGTATATTGAAAACAGATTTTCGAGTTGTATTTATATGATGAAATACTTGCAAATCAAGTTAGGTTTTGTTTTTCTTCAAAAACAAGTAAAACACGTAAAAGGAATTTACCCAAAAATAAAACTCTTAAGAAATAATTTTGGAATTAATTTCCTAAAGAAAAAATTCGCCCAAAAATAAATCCGTGTATAAAAGGGACTTGGTGCATGGCATACGCGCATATCGCATGGGTAAAAATATGTATTTTTTGAGTATACTCGACGAGGGAAGAATCACAGGTTCAACAAGTTGTCCTTAACACATTAGTTCGCGGGTATACTCGAGTTGAGTAATGCTAAACCCCTCACAGCGAAGATGTGTCCAGGATAAGACTGCCCGATATAACTTGAGTTAGCACAACGCAAGTGTTTATGGGTGAAAACTATTCCTGCCGAATTTGGTAATTTGGGGTGCGTGAATGAGGAATGAATCTAAACCCTAAACAAATGCACTGCGCGGTGAGTGCTTGTAGATTCGAAAATCAATGCAGGCAAGTCCTACCTAAACCAAGAAATGGCCATTCCGAATTGTTTCGGTCACAAAGTGAAGGAGATGGGGTTGATCTTAGGGAGGGAAGCGAAGAAGGTGTTGAGATTGTGAAGGTGTTGGCTTGCTTATGACTTGTAACAGAAAGGTGAGCAGGCTTACGATTGATGCAAGCAGGATCTGGGTGTTTTGTATTAACACTTGGTTTCTGTCTCGTCTGGACTTGTTCTGTTTTTCTCCTGTTTGGAAAATAGGGAGGAGAACCTATTTATACAAGTCATTTGAGCCTTATTCACGTCTCTCGTGGGAAGTGGAGGAAGTGGAGTGATGGAGTAGTGGAGTTGTGTGTTGGTGTTAAATGACCAGTCTTGCCCACTTCTCCTGTCATCTCTAACCGTCCATGACTTCCTGACACGTTCTTGTGATGACGCATTGCACGCTGCACGCTGTAAACCGCCGCACCAATACCCCAAGTATGTATCCCCGCCTTGTGACATGATTGATGTCCTGAATGTGTGGATCGTGGGACCCACAAAAGTAGCATGTAATGCTAAACCGAATAACTTGTGTTATTCGGAAGTTGATACTGTGAAGTATCGTGTGTATTTTATGCAGTCTTGCATCATGGTGTGGGAAAGTGACGGGTGGTGATCACCATGACGCCTCACCGACCAATTAACTCGACCGGGGTTGTATAACCAAGCGGTGAAGTTGGACGGATGAGATGATCTTTGAGACACTCATCTGCGATGAATGAAATTAGGTTTTTGAAGAGCAAGCATCACTCTTCAGCTTGGACTAATCCAAGCTTGTGATACAATTTTGACAGGGCCGATCGTGCATGTGTGTAGACGACATGACGGTGTAGGCGCCTATACCTCATTGTCTCGTGAAAGTGTGATCTGGGCCACTCAATTTATCCGGTGAAGTTGAGTGGTCGAGATCAATTTGCAACAGAAATCTGGTGCCGCAAAAACCGCGCATCGTGCCAACTTCGGGCGCGCGCTTCAAGACGACCAAGCTTGGTCGGTCTTGCCCAATCCGTCCGGCGTGTAGGTGGTAGGCTGGTATTCACGCCTATACCTGACTGTCCCATGAAAACGTGATCTAATCCACTCAAATCGTCCTAGTGAAGTTGAGTGGTCGAGATCAATTTGCAATTTGGGAAGTGTGACCACGCTAGTTTGGACGCGCGTTTTGGGATATCTAGGCATGATATGCCTTGGCCGATCAGGTGAGGGGATACACGGTCCCACGGTGGTCATCTTTGGTATGACCGGACCGCTAATCTAATCTGGGACCCTCCATTCGTGCTTAGGAGAAGATGGACGTTCGTGATGCTCAAAACCCTAATTTTGGGTTTCACGGCCGTGCATCATGCTCTGTTCGGGCGCACGAGTGGGATGACCAACCATGGTTGGTCCTGACCGATTGGTCGGGTATGTAGGCGGGCCACGGTGATTGTGTTGACATGCTCGGGCCATTTGAATCTACATCTACGCCCTCCATCTATACCTGCGAAGATGGATGGTTGAGACTGTTTTGCGACACATGTAATATGCCGCAAACCCTAATTTAGGGTTTTCTGTCCATACTGCTCTGGTTTGGACGTTTGGCAAGCTATGCCAATCTTTTGGGGAGGCCGACCATGCGGGGTCCGCGTTGATTCGGCAACGAATATTCCATACCTGCTTAGGGGTTATAGAATTGATCTGGGCCATCCAATCATGCTGGTGAAGTTGGATGATCGAGATCATATCCAGACTGATACGGTCAGTATGGATGCTCAATCGGGCTAGTATAACACACCGAGAGTTGCTCAATCGGGCTAGTATAACACACCGCGAGTTGCGGCACTGTGCGGGTATTTCGTACATGCTTTCATTATAATGCTTGGAGGTTCGTGTTGCTCTGCTGAGAGCAACACTCGCCTTCATGCCGCACCGATAATGAGTACAGAAATACAAGGATGCTCACGCATTAATTAATAATGCTATAAATTCACGGGGGTATATGGGATTGTTGCTACATGCTCCAACCTGGATGAATTTCGTGTATTTAATTCACAAAATGGGATTGTTGTCACATGCTCCATTCTAGGTGAATTAGTAAAGTGAAGAAGTATTCAACACTTATTAATGGCTTTATCTTTTACAAGATGTTAGCGCATAATTTTCTGGTTTTTAAAATTTTAACCTTAAATAAAAATCCACCATCAACAGCAAGTTACCCTCTCTTCGAAATCAGCAACGGGGATGGAGGTAAAAACGTATGGAGAAACCCTAGAATAAAAGAAGATATATTTTTTTTTTTTTTTTTTTTTTTTTGTATATTGAAAACAGATTTTCGAGTTGTATTTATATGATGAAATACTTGCAAATCAAGTTAGGTTTTGTTTTTCTTCAAAAACAAGTAAAACACGTAAAAAGAATTTACCCAAAAATAAAACTCTTAAGAAATAATTTTGGAATTAATTTCCTAAAGAAAAAATTCGCCCAAAAATAAATCCGTGTATAAAAGGGACTTGGTGCATGGCATACGCACATATCGCATGGGTAAAAATATGTATTTTTTCCCACCCGCTCCACCCGCGTTTTAAAATTCATACATAAGTGTATGATTATATAGTGGAGCTCCTCTTTAGTTTTCCACAATGTGGGACTAAAGGTTCCACTTCATTCACCCAAAAATGAGTGAGTATCCTTAGACCCTTAGGTCATTAGATCAAACCACACCAAGACCATAAAACCTTTTAATTAAAACTCATTTTCTCCAACAATCCCCCACATGAATGAAATATCGGAAAATGAAAAAAAAAACAAGAGTAAGGAAAATACCATTTATGCAAAGGTGTCCATGAGGTCTTGAACCCTTACTTAGTGAGAAGTTATCGAAACTACTAGCTAAATAGTGAACCTAGTCTTGATTTGATAGCGTTGGTGTAATTCGCGACAACAACCACACATGATATTCTCCTGGTGTTGCTAAGTTCGTGCCGTTTTGTCCAATTTGGCCCTGGACATATCCTGTTTCTCAGAATGCTCTAGAGAATTGGCTCAATTCGTATAGGAATCGTCCCCACTTCCACATTCAGATAGGTGAGTTCCATCAAGAGTGTTTACTGTTACACCCCACTTCAATCTTAAATTGAAACTATGGAACTCATTAAGACTTATTTAAAAGTCATCCTCCACATGCAGTCACACTATCACATCAACACCATAGGGAAGGGACAGAGAATGAAATTCTATGATAGTGTTTTCCTTTACCCACCATGAATTAGTTGTCTCATTCTAAACCTTGATCTTGGAATCTCCAGTCAGCAAGGTTGAGTATCATCCATGGCAAGTTTAATTATTGAGCTTAAGCCCCATCCCCATCGACGCTTTACTAACTATCTCCTTGGACAAACCTTTCGTCAAAGGGTCCGCGATATTCTCCTTGGACTGCGTCCAATATATGGAAATAACGCCTGTTGAGATTAGTGTTTTCAAAGTATCATGTCTTCTACGAATATGTATAGACTTTCCATTGTAGAAGCTACTCTTAGCTCTACCTATCGTAGATTTGCTATCACAGTATATAGATATAGCTGGCACAGGCCTATGCTAGAGAGGAATATCTTCTAAAAAGTTTCTTAGCCATTCGGCCTCCTCTCCTGCTTTATCTAACGCAATAAACTCATATTCCATAGTGGAAAGAGCTATACATGTCTGTTTGGAACTCTTTCAAGATACAAACGCACCTGCTAGAGTGAATACATATCCACTCGTAGACTTAGAATCCTCTGATCCTGTTATCCAGTTTGCATCGCAAAATCCCTCAAGGACGGCCGGATATCCTTCGTAATTCAAACTAAAGGTCATTGTGTACTTCAAGTACTTTAGCACTCTAATAAGTGCATCCCAATGTATCTGCCCTGGATTACAAGTATACCTGCTTAACCTACTTACATCATAAGCAATGTCTGGTCTCGTACAATTCATCAAATACATCAGACTTCCTATGACTCTCGAGTATTCAAGTTGGTTAACTCCTACACCATTATTCTTCTTGAGACGACAATTAGAATCATAAGTAGTACACACAGGTTTACAGTTAAACTGATTAAATTTCTTAAGTATGGATTCAACATAATGATACTGACTCAGACTATAGCCATTAGAAGTTTTTCTAATCTTCATCCCTAATATGACATCAGCGGAGCCTAAGTCTTTCATGTCAAAGTTCTCATTCAACAGTTTCTTAGTGGAATTAATAACATCCATGTTTGTACCTAGTATAAGCATATCATCAACATACAAGCATACAATCACACAGGCATCCTTGACAAGTTTAGTATAAACACACTTATCAGATTTATTAATTCTAAAACCACTAGAAATCATCACATGATCAAATTTCTCATGTCATTGTTTAGGTGCTTGTTTCAATCCATACAAAGATTTAAGCAGTTTACAAATTTCTTTTCACAACCTTTAACTACAAAGCCCTCAGGTTGTTCCATATAAATTTCTTCATCTAACTCACCATTAAGAAACACTATCTTTACATCCATTTGATGTATCCCTAGATTATGGACAGAAGCTATAGCAATTAACATCCTAATGAAGCTAATTCTACTCACTGGTGAATATGTGTCAAAGAAATCTACACCTTCTATTTGTCTATAGCCTTTAGCTACCAACCTAGCCTTGTATTTTTCAACAGTTCCATCTATCTTACGTTTTCTCTTGAAAATCCATTTGCAACCTATGGCCTTACACCCTGGAGGTAAATCTACAAGTTCAAAAGTACCATTTTCTCGGATGGAATCCATTTCATTAAAGGAAGCTTCTTTCCACCAAGGAGCTTCTGGACAAGTCATGGCTTCTTTATAAGTCTGAGGATCAGACTCGGCTAGGTATGTTATGCAACTAGGATAGCTTTTCTCAATTCTAACCCTTTTACCTCTTCTAGGTTCTACTTCTGGTTCATCTTCCTCTAAAGGTAATAGTTGACTAGTTGAAGGCACATCTAGGGGATCATCTAAACATCTCTTTCGAGAATCACGTTTCAAAGGAAAAACATTCTCAAAAAACTCAGCATCCCTAGACTCCATGATAGTATTCAACCCTATGTCAGAAATTTCAGAACTCACAACCATAAACCTATGAGCACTAGAATGCTCAGGATACCCTATAAAAACACAATCAACGGTTTTGGGTCCTATCTTATTTTTCTTAGGAGGAGGGATGCCCACCTTAGCCAAGCACCCCCACACTTTGAAGTAATCATAAGATGGTTGTCTACCTTTCCATAACTCATATGGAGTTTTATCTGATCCTTTAAATGGTACTCTGTTCAGGATGTAATTGGCGGAGAGAATAGCCTTCCCCTTACAAATTCGAAGGTAATCCTGAACTAATCAACATGGCATTCATCATATCCTTAAGGGTACGGTTCTTACGTTCAGCTACACCATTGGATTGAGGTAAATAATGGGTTGTTGTCTCATGTATTATGCCATGTTCTTCATAGAAATCTCCTAAGGGAATTTCATACTCACCACCACGGTCAGACCTAATAGTTTTAATGGTAGTATTCAATTGGTTTTCGACTTCACTTTTATATATCTTAAAGGCTTCTAAGGCATCATCCTTCCCTCTAAGTAAGTAAACATGGCAATATTTCGTACAATCATCTATAAAAGTAATAAACCATTTCTTACCACCTCTTGTTTGAACTGACTTCATATCAACTAGATCAGAGTGGATTAAATCTAAAGGCTCAGAGTTTCTCTGGACATTCTTATTGAATGATTTCTTAGCATGCTTAGATTCTACGCAAATCTCACACTTATGATTTTCATCTAAAGTGAATTTGGGTATGCAGCCTACGCTAGCCAACTTATGTATTGATTTATAGTTTACATGACCAAGTCTACCATTCCAAACGTTCAATGACACACACATGTAAGCTTAAGAATAATTAAATTTCAATTCAGGACAGGTTACATTAAGTTTATATAGACCCCTATTCTTATAACCCTTACCCACGTAATCATTGCCCTTAGTTACTATAAGTTTTCCAGACTCAATTGTAACTTTAAAACCCTTATCATCTAAAACAGAACAAGAAACAAGATTTTTGCAGATGTCTGGAACATGAAGAACTTCATTCAATGTTAGAGTCTTTCCGATGATGTGAGCTTCAGACCGACCTTTCCTTTTCCCTGCAACTTCTGATGCAGATGAGTTACCCATATAGAGTTTCTCGCCTTCCCCTACCCTCTGGTAGGAGGTGAACAGGTCTCTGTTCCCACAAACATGCTTGGTAGCTCCAGAGTCTACCCACCAGTCCATCACATTGGTCACTAAATTAACTTCAGACACTACAGCAGAAAACTCGTCTTTGTTCTTCTCAACCAAGTTAGCATTATTCTTCTTATCCTTACGTTGTCTACAGTGAACTGCCATATGACCAGTATTTCCACATACCCAACAAGGACCTTTAATTTTAGTAATGCCAGAATCTGGTTTACGAAACATACCTTTCTTGTTAGGTACATGATTCGAGTTGCGATTGTTGTTGTCACCTTTTCCAGCTTTGGATGACTTGTGTTCAGACATATGAGCTTTGTTAGACATGTCCCTTGCAGATGACACGTTCTTGCCTTTGGTGCACAACATCTCTTCCACTTGAATCTTCTTTCCCAATTCAACCATGTTGATCTCGCCAGTTTCATGTCTCAGCTTTTTCTTGTACTCCGACCAAGAAGATGGTAACTTCTCAATCACCGCAGACACTTGAAACGTCTCATCAATGACCATACCTTCAGCAAGAATCTCATTAATGATTTGTTGAAGTTCGAGGAATTGATCAACAACAGACTTATCATTCGTCATCTTGAACTCTATAAACTTTGCTACAAGAAATTTCTTGCTTCCTGCAGTCTCATCTTGGTACTTTGCTTCTAACGCAATCCATAATTCATAAGAAGTCAAGTTATCTTTAGCATTGTAAAAATCATACATCGCATCTTCCAAACCATTCATGATATGATTTTTAGCCATATAGTTACCCCTTGTATAATACGTTCTATATTCATCAGTATTATCTTCAGCAGCCATCAAAACATCAATAGGACCTTGCAACACTGCGTCCAAATCATGATTGCTCAGAAAAAAACAGCATCTTGGATTGCCATCTCTTGAAATCCTTTCCGTTAAACTTCTTTGGTCTTTCAACTTTAACGTTCATCTGTGTTTCCATTGTTGACATTGTTGCAAGGAATACTAATGTGTTAAGAATGTTGGAATCTTGCAACAATGAACAACACGTTAGATGTATCAAAATAATATGTAAAGAACTAATGCGAAACAACTCTACCGAAATAACTTGACGAGGGCAGAATCACAGGTTCAACAAGTTATCCTTAACACATTAGTTCGCGGGTATACTCGAGTTGAGTAATGCTAAACCCCTCACAACGAAGATGTGTCCAGGATAAGACTGCCCGATATAACTTGAGTTAGCACAACGCAAGTTACTCTCTCTTCGAACTCAGCAACGGGGATGGAGGTAAAAACGTATGGAGAAACCCTAGAATAAAAGAAGAATTTTTTTTTTTTTTGGTATATTTTAAACAGATTTTCGAGTTGTATTTATAGGATGAAATACTTGCAAATCAAGTTAGGTTTTGTTTTTCTTCAAAAACAAGTAAAACACGTAAAAAGAATTTACCCAAAAATAAAACTCTTAAGAAATAATTTTGGAATTAATTTCCTAAAGAAAAAATTCGCCCAAAAATAAATCCGTGTATAAAAGGGACTTGTTGCATGGCATACGCGCATATCGCATGGGTAAAAATATGTATTTTTGCCCACCCGCTCCACCCACGTTTTACAATTCATACATAAGTGTATGATTATATAGTGGATCTCCTCTTTAGTTTTCCAAAATGTGGGACTAAAGGTTCCACTTCATTCACCCAAAAATGAGTGAGTATCCTTAGACCCTTAGGTCATTAGATCAAACCACACCAAGACCATAAAACCTTTTAATTAAAACTCATTTTCTCCAACATGTACTTCAGTAGATAATCCCTTTAAAAGTTATGTAAAATTTTAGCAAAATAAAAAAATCTCACTTTTCTTTCTTTAGGCTAAGTCCTATGGGCTAGATTGGACTGCTAGATTGGCCAAAAAGTGTTGCAAATCATGAAAAAAGTGTGGGAAAAAAGTTAACACTCAATCTAGCTACTTCTCCCTCCTAGCATTTGCTCGCAGTCGCACTATCAGCGAGATTGAAACGCTGAATAGTGCGGCGCTCAAAAAGTTACCAAAACGCCGAACTGTTCGGTGCTCAGAAAAATCACAAAAATCTAACGGCTGATATTGAAACGCCGAACCGTTCGACGCTCAAAAAGTAACCAAAACGCAGAACCGTTCGGCGCTCAGAAAAACGCTGAACCGTTCGCCGCTCACAGATGACGTGGATGGCCAATCTAGCAGCTAGATATCTATCCCATAGGACTTAGGAGGTTGCCCAGGCTGACGTGGATGGCCAATCTAGCAGCTAGATATCTATCCCATTGGACTAAGCCTTATCGTCATGTTGGCAAAAGTTTATGTTAGAAAAAATCTCACTACTTGATTAGACCCCCGCGTTTTCAATTGGTATCAGAGCAGGTAAACACGTTTAAGACCTTACAAGTCTGTGTTTATAGCAATCTGAGGATGGACGATACTATCTCCGATAAACGCGTCACCAGAAATAAAAGCTTTGTCTCGTCTGCTTCTATTAAAGAGAAAGATTCTTAAATCTCAAATATAGACGAACCTTGTGTTCAAACAAGACAGACAGGCTACGACATATGTTTTTTCCGATTACCCTTCAAAAGAGTCTATCTCTCTAAATGAACGGGAAAGAGCTAAAGAGAGTGATTTGATTCTAAATCTCGCTAGAATTTAAACTGATAAATTTAATCGGTTAAATATCATGTCGATATTCTCCTTGGTGTAATAAGGGACTGCAATTTCAAAGAAAATACTGAGGATCACTCCTCCCGTATGGTTCTCGAGGCAAGCCTCAAAAAGGATGCCGCGGAAATAGAACATCACTTGAAGAAACTCTCTATTCAAGGATGCTCTAAGCAGTCTAATATACCAAGTGCTTCTGCTACGACTAAAAACGTTTCTCCAGAAGTAAAATCGGAATCCCTTCCTGTCAAAAAGAATGTGTCTGAATTTCCCGTTGACCAAGGGTGTTCCACATCACATGGAAGGAAGAAATCTCCTAACAAGGTTGTTAAGACTACTTTGTCTAATCACTTATGTGATTAGAAATTATACCTCTTTTGCAATGCAAAAGGCTCTGCTAAACAAAAGAGAAACTCTAGGTTGGATAAAACCTCCTTGGTTCAATTTCAACACGCCTTAGATTTGATTCTCAAAGGTGTAACTAACATTCGTATGTCTAAACCAGTTGGTTTTCGTACTTACCCTGTGCATGTTGCCAGGAAAGTCAGTTCAATGAGTTCCTCAAATGTCCTAAAGCAGAATAAAAGTCTTAACAAGAATCACCTGAGAGAAGATCAAGTTAATTCCTCCGGAAACAACTTTACCCTTGATGTGAATGAAATCCCAGAAGAAAGAAGGAAAATTGACAATGTGAGAAATAACCTGATGGAGATAATTGAAGAATATAAAGAAATCGCCGACAAAGTTGTCTTCTTCCTCAAGTCAAAATTCTTCTGGTAAGAACTCTAACTATGTCTCGTATTTTGATGACAATAAGTTTTATGATAATTTTTCACATAAAAAGAGATCTCTCTCTAGATTCGAAGGAAAAAGAGACTCGATCATAAATCTAAACTAAAGCAGCAAGGTAAATTGTAAAAACGGATAGAGAGCACTAGGGTGTTAGACTTCACCTCATAATCCTATGCTAAGGCAAAACATACTCCATTCATGTCTTATACCTCCCTTTGCAGGCCTCGGGGGAGGAATTCTTTAGCAAACTATCCTAACTCACTCCTAGTATAGCTTGTCTTTTCACAAGACAAACTATCACAAGCTCATTTGTCCGTTGGCTAACTAATTACTCTAAAGCAATTCAACTGATGTCACTAATTCACTCCTAGTATAGCTTGTGTTCTTACAAGACAAACTATCACAAGTTCATTTGATCCATACAACATACAATTACTCATTTCAATTAAGCACAACAAGACACAAATTTTGAATAAGAGTTAACTCAACATATGATCGTGAGGTTTCATCAAACACCCTAGCTGATGGAATTAGAACATAACTAAGACAATTAAACTACAAATTACACTAAGTTTGTGCTCTGCTAGCTCAGCATACCCCAAAACAACACACTACCCCTTTCTATTTATACAAGCAAACTCAAACCCTAATTCATTTTAAATTGGAAATTAAATCAATACACTCTCACCCAAAACCGAATTAGTTGTCTCCTCCGCTCATGCGGCTCAAATCTCCTCATTTGATGTTCCCTCTTATCTCCCGAAACGAAACCCTAACCCTAATTCTTCCTATCTCGATCTTAGCTTCTAGGGAGGAGCTACGGAGGAGATAGAGAGATGTAAGGGTTGGTACACCGTGGCGATGCGGCTATTGCTTTGTTAATTGTCAGTGGAAGGTGGTGAGGAAGGTGGCTTTGCGGGTTTGGTCGGGTGAAGGAGGTGGAGCTCGGTTTCGTCGGGTGAAGAAGAAAGAGAAGGGAAGAGAAGGGTGTGTTTGGTTTGGGTGGTTAGGGGGGAATATATAGGTGGTGTGGTGTTGAGCGGGTGCAGCGAGGTTCGATGTGCATGAAGGAGCGGCGTTGGATCTCGATGCAATATTTGGCACTCATCAATAAACACAGTTCTTTTAATAAGCTCAGAGCTCATACTTGTGCTAATTAATCACAAGGATTAAGAACTTGCTCATAAAAATCATGTTGAGCAAAATGTGTAAGATTCAGGTATACTGTGGCATTCTTTTTGTTCTGCTTAGTTGAGCTATTTTCTTATCGTTTATAGCTAAACTAGTGTCTGCAGACAATATTGCCTAAAATGGTGTTTATAGTATTCATTATCGTTTCTCTCTTCTTTATGCACTTCTTATTGCAATTAGGAGGTCTGCTACACTTATGCTCTAAATTTCTTCGTTGATAATCAAAGAAATTTATTGAGGCATTTACGAAGTCTTATGTAGCAAAACAAAAATTGTTTTTTATTCCGTGTGGGTCATGTTGTATTTGTATGTGTACATATGTTATCATCACGAGTCAACAGTTTGAAAACCCTAAAAATCTTCTTCCCTAAGAAACCTTTAAATACCAAACCCTTGAGTCACGTTTGCATACTCTGGATTTGTGTGTTTTGTCAAGAATGTCTTCCTCTTCACGAACTTGTGGTTTTGCTAGAGGCTTTCTTGCTAAAGGTATTGGTTTTGAGTCCAAAGGGAGGAAGAAAAGAACTCTTGTTAACGATGATCATCCTAATGCCTCATGTTACTTTACATATACACATGAGGATATTGATAAAGAGGAGATGATCTCTGCTGAAGTGGTTCATGACTTTCTTAAATATCACAAGGAAGAAAAATTGCAGCTTGTTGATACCTTGAAAAGTCTTGATGTGTTAAGAACTGAGTTGGAAAAGGTTACATCTGACCTTGGTCTCATGAAAGCACAAATTAAGGATCTTTTCAATGAAGATATCTTTTCTAAAGATATAGTAGATGATGTCGTTCACAAGCTTGAAAACCTCAGGACTCATGAGGATCCAGAACCGTCCATATGACTTCAGTTTGTGTTCGGCATCGACATAAAAGTCTATTTCTGATTTGGTTTTTGTCTAGTAAATCTTTTTTTTTTCTGTTTTTTTAGAAGAAACTAGAGTTTGGAATAGCCATTATTGTGATTACACATAACTATGTCCAACGTTTTCATCTTCATGTTTTTAGATTTATTGGTTTAAATTCTAAACTTGTTTGGAACATGATTTTTGAAATATTAATATTTATGGTTTTATATATTCCAATTGTTTATGGGATATGTGTGTTTACGTCCGTGAATTATGATTGTCCCATATCTTGTCAAAAGTAAAGTCTTTCGTAAGTCGATATTCTTATATTGATAAAGGAATGAATGGACTTTTGACAAATACAAAAGTTAAGCCTATATTGTCAATTATTGATGGAAGATAGGTTAAAATCTTTTGTTTTTCAAGGATTATGTCTATTGTATGTCATGGTGCAAATTGTGATGGAAAATAGAATGAATCCTTGTGTATTCCGCAGTAATTGATCTTCCCTGATCCATGTTTTTTGTGTATTACAGTGAGGCTCCGTAATGTGTCTTATGTTGAGCACTAAAACAATCAAAGTTGATTATTTTCATGGTTAGCTTTGTTGTTGTTCCATAAGGTACTTTATGTCGAGCATATTGAACTAAATTAATTATCTTGTTTTGTTATTTAGTTATGACTCCGTAAGTTTTCTTATGTTTGAGCGTTTTTTGATTGGGTTGATTATTTTCATGATTAACTTAGTCATTGCTCCATAGATTCTCTTATGTGAGTATGGCCAATTAAATTGATTAATTTTTGTGAATAGTTTGGTTGTGTATTTCGATTAAATTAATCTTGGGTTCTCTTGTGGTTAATTTAATTAAGTATTTTGGATTCAAATTCATACTTGTATGTGATTTGTTATGTCCAAAGAAATCCTTCTTTTCCTTCGAAATTAAGGTCGCTCTTGTTGTTCTTTCGGGAATGACATATTACGGGGGAAAGTTCTTTTTGAACTTGCGCTTAATTGCCATATCTTTGTGGGGACTGCGGATGTGGAATATTATAGGGGTTATCTTGTATCTTTAAACTCCTTGATGAATGCATTTAGCTTCGGCTTTATGATTGCATCTAAATAAGATGATGTGTGTTTCTTTCTTTTGGTCATGAAATGTCTCTTTCGGAAATTTCATTAGGATCCCGTTCTTATACCTTTGCCAATTTTATTGACAAAAAGGGGGAGAATTAATATGTAGTTCACACTAAAAATACATATGGTTTTCGGATCATTATGTAAGGGGGAGTGGTTTCCATGTGAGATGGAGTATTGACTAAGGGGGAGTGATACATATCACCATAGTATTGTTTTTAAAGTTCTGATACAATTGGACTTTGACGCTGTGTAATGATACTATGACACTGTATAACAATGATTGAGAACTCTTGTTTTCTTATTGTTATAGCTACGGATTTTCAACAACGATGATGCTAAACTTACAACCTTTGGGATCATTGGAGTACTTGGAAGTGACGAAGATTTTGAGTAATGTTGAAGATTAGACATGTGGAATAGGAGCTACAAAAGTTAATTTACTTATTTTTTGTATTCCATATGTATTAATAGTTTTGCCACTAAAATTGACAAAGGGGGAGATTGTTAGCTCATTGCTCGGTCGAACTCGCATGCGTTGCTATCTCAAGCATGTATGTCAATGTTAGTGATCAAAACTATAAGTCTTGATTTCTAGCTTATGTAGCTAAAGGTCTCTGACTAGGATAGAAAGTGTAGTTGAGCTCAAGAACTCCATGAGAATCATCATACAAGACGAAGGACTACTCGAGGAACCGGTGGAACTTCATCGACTAAAAGGTATGTGGAGACTTGAACTTATCTGTCACTCAAAAGTCTATTTATTCTATCTCCTACTATTGAGTCAAAAGTCGTTTAGACGTATAGACTTTCATTATACACATTTGCTATTTCGAGCCGAGTTTAACTCGCCTATCTATTTCTCGAAATATATGTTGGTAAGCTTTCGCTTTAACCGAATTCATCTTTACCTAGTGACGAAAGTCATGTTATGTTTCAATCACTTTGGAAATTGCTCTGACGAAAAATGATCTGTGAATAACGGCTATATAACGTTCTCTGAGAATGTTTCAATGATTGAAATGAGAGTTTAGATTACATAACCATTTGGTTCGATTGTGTCTTGTGTAGTTACATAAGATCTAAGAAATTGAACAACTCTCTAACTAGTTCATTTGAGTCATTTGAACTAGTTATGGTGAAGAAGAATATGGTTGATATGAGAGTGTTCATATGGCTAACCATTTGGTTGACTATTGTTGAACCAACAAATGTTAATGTTTGGGTACGGTTACGGATGGGTGAAAACTACTCCCGCAGAATTTGGTAATTTGGGGTGTGGATGAGGAATGAATCTAAACCTTCAACAAATGCACTTTGCGCGGTGAGTGCTTGTAGATTCGAGAGATCAATGCATGCAAGTCCGGCCTAAACCAAGAAATGGCCGCTCCAGACTTGTTTCGGTCACAAAGTGAAGGAGATGGGGTTGATCTTAGGGAGGGAAGCGAAGAATGTGTTGAGATTGTGAAGGTGTTGGCTTGCTATGACTTGTGACAGAAGATGGTTGAATATGACGGTATCAACACTTGATTTTCTGTCTTCGTGTCCGAACTTGTGTTGTTCTGTCCCTTTTTCCTTGTTCTTGGAAAATAGGGCGAGAACCTATTTATACAAGTCATTGAGCCTCATTCACGTTTCTCGTGGGAAGTGGAGGTAGTGGAATGATGGAGTAGTGGAGTTGTGTGTCGGTAACACACGACCAGTCTTGCCCACTTTTCCCTGTTCATCTCTAACCGCCCATGACTTCCTAACACGTTCTTGTGATGGCGCGTTGCACGCCGCACGCGTCGTAAACCGCCGCACCAATACCCCGCATGTATCCCCGCCTTGTGACATGATTGATAAATCTGGAATGTGGATCATGGATCCACGAGAGATAGCATGTATCGCCGAGTTGAATAACTGCGTTATTCGTAAAGTCGATACTTGTGAAGTATCGTGTGTATTTTATGCAGTGCTTGCATTACGGTGTGGTAAAGTGATGGGTAATGACTCCTCACTAACCAAATAACTCCCGACTGTGGTTGTATAACCAAGTCAGTGAGGTCGGACGGACGAGATGATGTTTGAGATACTCATCTCGCGACCGTTGATGAAATTAGGGTTTTTAAAGAGGTGCGCAAGCATCACTCTTTAGCTTGGTCGAAACCAAGCGTGGGAAGGATTTTGAGAGGACCGACCATACATGCGTGTTGGCGGCATGATGGTGTAGGTGCCTCGTATTCCGTTCCCTCATGAAAGTGCGATCCGGGGCCACTCAATTTGACCGTCAAAGAGGAGTGGTTGAGATCGGTTTTGCGGCAATCCCTTGCCGCAAAGGAGTTGGAAACCGCATGACATCCCAAGTTTGGGCGTGCGTTCCAAGAAAACCCATCTTGGTCGGTCTTGGTCGATCATACCAGCGTGTAGGTGGTAGGGCTGGTGTTCACACCTATACACTGACATCTATGAAAACGTGATCTAAGCTACTCAAATCATCCTAAGAAGTTGAGCGGTCGAGATCGGTTAGGATTTGGGAGATGTAACCGTGAGTTTGAGTCGGGCGTTTTGGATTAGCCTGGCATGGTATGCCTTGGCCGACCGCAAGAGGAGGTAGATGGGCCCACGGCGGTCATGCCGGTATGACCGGCCTTGGTTAATCCAATCTGGTGACCCTCCATTCGTACCGGAGAAGATGGACGCGCGTGATGACTTGAAACCCTAATTTTGGCTTTCAAAGCCGCGCGACCATGCTCTTTCAAAGCGACGAATTTGTTGTAACCAACCATGGTTGGCTTTGACCGATTGGTCAAGTGTGTAGGCGGTCACACGGTGATCGTGTTGACATGCTCACAGGCCCTTTGAGTCTACATCCGCACCCTCCATCTATACCGCGAAGATGGATGGATGAGACTTTTGCATGGACATGTAATATGCCGCAAACCCTAATTTAGGGTTTTCCGTCCCATAATGCTTGGTATGGACGGTTTCTTTGGCAAGCGAAGGCAAATGGTCGACCATGCGGGTCGGCTGTGTGTATTCCATACCGCTTGGGGGTGATGGAATCGATCCGGGTCATCCAATCATGCTTGTGGAGTTGGATGGTCGCGATCGATCATATCCCACTGGGATATGGTCGGTGCGAGATGCTCAATCGGGCTAGTATAACACACCGAGAGGGGCTCAATCGGGCTAGTATAACACACCGAGAGGGCTCGGGCTAGTATAACACACCGAGAATCATCCCGTACGGTATTTCGTACATGGTTTCATTATAGTGTTTGGAGGTTCGTGTTACTCCAGTAAGAGTAACACTCATGCGTCATGCCACATCGATAATGATTCATTATAGTGCTTGAGGTTCGTGTTACTGCAGCAAGAGTAACACTCGGTCGTCATGCCACACCGATAATGAGTACAGAAATACAAGGTGATATGAAATTCACAGAAGGGATTGTTGCTACATGCTCCAACTCCGGAGGAATTTCATGTATTGGGCTGAACGGGATTGTTGCTACATGCTCCATTCTTGGTGAATTAAGTGAGGAGTATCCGTCACTTATAAACGGCTTTATCTTTTATAAGATGTCGCGCATGATTTTCTCGGTTTTTACAAATTTAACCTTAAACGAAAATCCACCATCAACATTAAGTCCCCCGCCTAGCACATAATGGTTACACTATTGTGTGGTAGGCATGAGATGGTGACATACATACGTGAGAAAGACAGATAAAAGGAGTTTACCCTTAAGAGTGTTGGCCAAACCGCTAGTTCCCCACGCCCGTCACGCTTGTATGGAATCCTCCTCGTGGGGCCGGTTTCTTTCTTTGGGTATTTGAATCAAAAGAGGAAACCAAATAAGAGAGGAATCCTTTTTCTAGTGGGATTCTTCTAATTTTTGTCTATAAAAGAGACCAAGACTCCTTTCTTTTCCTCACGATTTTTTTATTTTATTTTTTGTTCTCGTCCGCAACCTTGCTGCTGCCGTCGATCGCTGCTGCTGTCTTTAGCCGAATTATTGCCGGAAACCGCCGCCGTCCGTGCCGGAGTTGCTCCCCGTCCGGCCGCTCAAGGTAGGTTTCGCTTTTTTTTTTTTTTTTTTTTTTTTTTTAACGGTCAAACCCTAGTTTTGTTATGTAAATACCTTTTGTAAGACATGTGCATGCTTAGCCTTTTTCACCATTTGGCTTGAATCCCATAGACACGATTCCCATGAATAAAGAAAATCGTGTTATCTTTGCATGCGGATGAATGTGGGCCCGCCGTGTATGCCGGAACGTGGGTCTTATTCACACATGTTTGACTGAAATTTACACCGAGCTTGGAACTTGTACCGACTTGAAAACAATACTGCACCGACTTGAAAGTTATACCAGAGAACTTGAAATCAATACCAAAACTTGTATGATGTTTGGACCGGCCATTGTATGAGTCGTGTCTTGTCGTGTGTGACTACACTTCTCATATGCTTTCATACAAGTTCTAACTCCTGTCTTTTATTTCATTTCGGTGGGAAAGAAAAGAACTCTTGTCGATATGTCTTCTGGAGATAATGCTGGTGCCAAGTCAGGAAGTGTTGATAGCTTCAAAGATATGCCGAACATCAATGATGAGTTGTTCACCTTGCCTTTTCCAAATATTAGGAAGCATCCTTCTCATAAGATAGTCTTGCTTTCCGGTTCATAAAATATGGATGCCGATCCATTCTCTTCTTCCCGCACTTGTGATGAGATTTTGTCTCCAGAGAAACGAATATCCGCCTTCTCCTATTGACTTCAAGATTTGCCATGCTCCACTGGGTTCTTATGAAGGATGGATGAGACGCATGTTGAGTAATAAGGGCATTAAGGACAATTTAACCAAAGCACAAATTCTCGATGCGGTCATGGCATCTGCTACCCTCGAAATTAGGAAAGACACCGCGGCTTGATCACCTTCATTTCTCGGTGGCGTATTTCTACTCACACAGCCATATCTAGATGGGGAGAGATGACTATTACTTTGGAGAGTGTAGCCGCGTTAATGAACTCCGCCTGTTGCTTAAGTCTTTTTACGAGCTCTCGATGCGAACAAAGTAATTATGATGCTATACTTCAAAAAGGCGGAGGGATTCGAGAGTCCGGACAAGGAGGAGAAAAAGGATGCGAGATGCTTTTATGCTTGGTGTGTTTCGAGTGGTCTTCTCGCACCAGAGTTGAATCAAGAGTTGGAAAACGAGCTCGGCTTGATCGCGTTCCTGTCTTTATGGCTATCCGAGAGATGTATTTGATGATGGTTCAGGGAAGAAGACCATAAGAGGTGAGCTTGTTAAGATTGCTATAAGGTCGGGCGCAGGTGAAGTTCTTCCTCTAGCTGCATTGTTCCTTGGATCGCCGTATTCTCATCTCGGACGCTTTAGAAATGGATATGCACGTTTTCTAACGGGTACAAGAAGGTGGAGTCGCACGTTCACTTCGCTTTTCTTCAGCGCTCTTATGGGAATACTTGGTTATGCTCCTACTCCCGCACCTTCACTCGTTAACTTGTACCATACGGCTCGAGAATACTCCGATGGAATAAGAAGCGTCCTAAAGCGGTGCGAAACTTGTGGAGGTATTTGACAACATTTCTTCCGTAGATTTTCGTCCATGGGGGCCGATTCACTCTTCCATCGTTCGACCCAAAGACCTTTGCCGACGATCCCGGCGTTGTTTTGCGTGCACCCGATGTTGAGACCATGAGATCTCGGGAAATTATTTACATGCGCAAATGCATTCCAGGATATGTCCCGTCTCTATTCAACGAGAATTTTCTCGTGGACTCCGTACAACATTGACAGGGCTGCTCGCCAATGGGATTTGATCGTGGTGTCCCATTTATCCGTCCACTAGGGCTCCTAAGAATTCCTTCCACAAATTCTTAACGCCAATGTGTTCTTAGACCGGGTGAGCCTTCCCTTCTGGCCTATTGGGAGAAACCCGGTGGTGACCGAAAAGGTATAAATAATTTTGGGGGAAATAACTGTTGATCTTCCGAAATTTTCGAAGAGTGTTGTGACGAATTCCCGTAGTGAGCCATCTTCCGACGTCTTGACGAAGCATTTCCGTTGAAGCCACTTCCGGTAAACGGACAAGAGCCGAGGATTGCAGTCCCAAGTAGGAGAGAGACCTAAGAGGCAAGCATGCGGTCCTGGTAATCCTCAATTCTTCCAATATGCGGTATTTAAATCTCCTCCCATCGGTTCTTTCACTTCTCCAAAGTAAGTTCTTCTAAAACGATCCTTGTTTTAAATCGTGGAATTTCGAAAGATAATGCCTTCACAAGGTTGGCACGCATTCAAAACGGAAGGCCGGCGATCGGTCTTCATGCGTGAGAAGTCCAGCGGTACGGACTTTCATGCCGAGAAGTCCGCGTGGCACGGAACTTCATGCTTTGAGAAGTCCGCGTGCTGGATCTTCACGCCGAGAAGTCCGCGTGCACCGATCTTCACGCCGAGAAGTCCGGAGAAACCGCTCCTCTTCCGACCACGGCGTAGAGATGATGCAAGCTCGGTTGAACAAGGCGCTTTCCTTAGTGATCTTGTCGACGAGGTCGTGACGGAAATCAGCACCCAGTGAAATAGATGTCGTAAGGAATGCAAGAGAGACGGTGCCGTCTGTAGTTCGAGACGGCTCCCCTTGGCATCCATCCCGAATGGCTCCGACCATATGGCTATTGTGGTGACTTCTTCTGAAAGGCCTCCCCGCAATCGACAAGACTCCCGCGATCGCCGAATTGCCGGTGATGCAGCCTGGGGCTTTGTTCGCACCTCCTTTTACTGTCCCTTATCCAGGTCATGTGTTGGTTGGTGGATTCAGCGTGCCGGTTCAGTTCGAAAAGTTGTACACGACAATCTGGAAGAAACACGGCCATATTGCTACCACCGCGAAGCTCAGGAGTCGTCTTGCATTGGTCAACCGCGTCCAAGAAGCTTTAGTTTCCATCCAGGGGATGAGCGCTGCGACCGGTGGAACAGTTTCTGAAGAGGTGATTGAAGATTGGAGGTGCCATCTGGACGTGTTTGCGCAGTACAGCTTCAATGCTCCCTGGTTCTTCAAAGGGTTCTCCTCGAGATTCGGAGCTCCGTAACTACATGGTGAAGTCCTTCCGCTGACCGTGTTGCTCGTCAGAAGAAGAGGTTGAGAGGTTGTCTAAAGAACCTGAGCCAAGCAAGCCGTGCTTCAAAGGATGAAAGTCTCTCTCGCCTTAAGGATGAGTTGTTGCTTAAAGACTTTCCTTGAAGTATTCGTGTTATATACTTGGCGTTTTCTCTTATATGCTTTTCTTTTTGAGTGATAGTGAGGATTTTCTTTGACTTCCTATTTTGGATTAATAGGTAATTGAATTGGCTTATTTTTGAGATAGTTTTGTGAACAACCCTTTTGAAAGAGATTATGTTAAATGAGATTTGCATCTTGGTCATGAATGGTTGCGCATGAAATTGCAAATGTTATGTAAAAATGAGGTACGAATGGAAACAAACATGGCGTTTGATCACTGAGCCTCTTTTTCCACATGCGGGATGCTAAGTCCCCAGTGAATTCTAAACTATCTCTCTTGTAAATTTGTTGAGTAAAACTTACTTGCTTTTGAAGCCTCACTATATCAAACCTAGTAGCCTCTCTAAGAAAATCCTCCGCAAGCTTTCTTTCCGAACCGAGCTTCTCGAACAATGCGCTTCAAAGCGCTGCATTCACCGGTTGGGTGATGAAGGAACCGGTGGTAATGACAAGACCTCGGGTCTATTACTTCTTGATCGGTGGGCGGACGCCATACCGGGGTAGCTCCACCTCTTCATTTCGCACCCATGTCTCCAGTAGCTCTAATCTTCTTCATTGGGCATGGGAAATGTAAGTACCTTGAGTCCGGCTTTTCCCGCGTTAGTGGGCGTTGTAACGTCTCTCCGCCACTTTGACGTGGAACAGGAGATGAAGTTGGAAGATTTGTGGATGCCATCATATCTCATGGATCGCTTGCCTAGGTAGAGGGATGTGGAAGGTGTCGTAATGTCACTGCTGAGTGACCGGATTGAACGTTCCCATCCTCTGTATTCAGGCATTTCCTGATTGATTTCTCCTTCCTCAAGCGTTCCTTTAGTTGGTTGGAAAGCCGACGCGGATTGGACAGTCTTCCGTGCTTCAATAAGAGTTTTGAAATACAAATCTTCTAGTAGGGCTCCATAGGCTGCAGGCTCCCTTTCTTTATCCGGCAGACATTGTAGTATTCCGGACAAGTCTTTTCTCCCGTGGAGTTGCCTCGGATCTTCATTGTCGATCGGACCATGCCTGTTCATCTTTCCCGAGTCTCCCCGCGATTACGCGCTCTTTTGCCTCTCCACCCCAGAAAGGTGTGACTCTGGCTAATGATTCAACATTTCTTGTGCCGCCTGAGTAGATGCTCGTCGACCCTTCTTGTAATTGTGCCCCTATATCATTCAAAAGGCGAAATGTCTCGCTCGCCTCCCCGGTGATACCTGGCTTGATTTGCCAAGACATCCTCCAAGATTCCAAATATGCTTCCCATGATATCTCGAACCGCCTGTAGTTTCCTGGATACATTGCGAGATGGAAACGAGAAATTGAGGATTCAATTTTATGCAACCGATAGATCAATCTCCCACCGTGGTCGCCAATTGTTGATGGGTGAAAACTACTCCCCGAGAATTTGGTAATTTGGGGTGTGGATGAGGAATGAATCTAAACCTTCAACAAATGCACTTCGCGGTGAGTGCTTGTAGATTCGAGAGATCAATCTGTGCAAGTCCGGCCTAAACCAAGAAATGGCTGTTCCAGACTTGTTTCTGGTCACAAAGTGAAGGAGATGGGGTTGATCTTAGGGAGGGAAGCGAAGAAGGTGTTGAGATTGTGAAGGTGTTGGCTTGCTATGACTTGTGACAAGATGGTTGAATATGAAGGTATCAACACTTGATTTTCTCTGGTCTCGTCTGAACTTGTGTTGTTCTCTCCTTTTTTCCTTGTTCTTGGAAAATAGGGCGGAGAACCTATTTATACAAGTCATTGAGCCTCATTCACGTTTCTCGTGGGAAGTGGAGGTAGTGGAATGATGGAGTAGTGGAGTTGTGTGTCGGTAACACACGACCAGTCTTGCCCACTTTTCCTGTTCATCTCTAACCGCCCATGACTTCCTAACACGTTCTTGTGATGGCGCGTTGCACGCTGCACGCTCGTAAACCACCGAGATCAATACCCCGCATGTATCCCCGGTTTGTGACATGATTGATAACCGGAATGTGGATCATGGATCCACGAGAGATAGCATGTAATCGCCGAGTTGAATAACCTGCGTTATTCGTAAAGTCGATACTTGTGAAGTATCGTGTGTATTTTATGCAAACTGCATTACGGTGTGGTAAAGTGATGGGTAATGACTCCTCACTAACCAAATAACTCGACTGTGGGGTTGTATAACCAAGTCAGGTGAGGTCGGACGACGAGATGATGTTTGAGACACTCATCTGCACGGCCGCTGATGAAATTAGGGTTTTTAAAGAGGTGCGCAAGCATCACTCTTTAGCTTGGTCGAAACCAAGCGTGGGAAGGATTTTGGAGAGGACCGACCATACATGCGTGTTGGCGGCATGATGGTGTAGGTGCCTGTATTCCGTTCCCTCATGAAAGTGCGATCTGGGCCACTCAATTTGACCGTCAAAGAGGAGTGGTTGAGATCGGTTTGCGGCAGAAATCCCTTGCCGCAAAGGAGTTGGAAACCGCATGACATCCCAAGTTTGGGCGTGCGTTCCAAGACAACCCATCTTGGTCGGTCTTGGTCGATCATACCAGCGTGTAGGTGGTAGGCTGGTGTTCACACCTATACCTAATTATCCTATGAAAACGTGATCTAAGCCACTCAAATCATCCGGTGAAGTTGAGCGGTCGAGATCGATTTAGGATTTGGGAGATGTAACCGCGTGAGTTTGGTCGGGCGTTTTGGATTAGCCGGGCATGGTATGCCTTGGCCGACCGCAAGAGGAGGTAGATGGGCCCACGGCGGTCATGCTTTGGTATGACCGGCCTTGGTTAATCCAATCATGGACCCTCCATTCGTACTTGAGAAGATGGACGCGCGTGATGACTTGAAACCCTAATTTTGGCTTTCAAAGCCGCGCGACCATGCTCTTTTGGGCGGACGAATTTGTTGTAACCAACCATGGTTGGCTTTGACCGATTGGTCAAGTGTGTAGCGGTCACACGGTGATCGTGTTGACATGCTCCGGGCCCTTTGAGTCTACATCTGCATCCTTCATCTCTACTTGCGAAGATGGATGGATGAGACTGCTTTGCGGCACATGTAATATGCCGCAAACCCTAATTTAGGGTTTTCCGTCCATAATGCTTGGTGTGGACGGTTTCTTGGCAAGTTGGCCAATGGTCGACCATGCGGGGTCGGCCGTGTGTATTCCATACCGCTTGGGGGTGATGGAATCGATCCGGGGTCATCCAATCATGCTTGTGGAGTTGGATGGCTGCGATCGAGATCATATCCTGGACTGATATGGTCGGTGCGGATGCTCAATCGGGCTAGTATAACACACCGAGAGGGGCTCAATCGGGCTAGTATAACACACCGAGAGGGCTCAAAAGTATAACACACCGAGAATCAGCATGTACGGGTATTTCGTACATGGTTTCATTATAGTGTTTGGAGGTTCGTGTTACTCAGTAAGAGTAACATTCACTGTCATGCCACACCGATAATGATTCATTATAGTGCTTGAGGTTCGTGTTACTCAGTAAGAGTAACACTCGACCGTCATGCCACACCTCGATAATGACTACGAAATACAAGGCTGATATGAAATTCACAGAAGGGATTGTTGCTACATGCTCCAACCTGAGGAATTTCATGTATTCACGAGAATGGGATTGTTGCTACATGCTCCATTCTTGGTGAATTAAGTGAGGAGTATCCATCACTTATAAACGGCTTTATCTTTTATAAGATGTCGCCGCATGATTTTCTGGTTTTTACAAATTTAACCTTAAACGAAAATCCACCATCAACGGGTTCATAAACCCAAAATTGAACATTTCATTTGTGTGTAACAAGCTAAGTTTTCGATCCAACGGTTGAGAAATATTAACTTGAATCTAATCAGTTTTTCGTCTAACGGTGAATATTGAATATTTTGTTACCAAGCTAACATTGATTGCAAACCCTGATTTGAAAGACTATATAAGGGAGAACTAGCAACTGGGAAACCTAATCCCCACACCTTACGTGTGATACTAGTTTGCTAAGTTAGAGTTGATTCTCCTTTAACCTTTGGTTTTCTTCTTCTAAAACCAGGCTAACAACTTAAAGACTTCATTGGGATTGTGAAGCCAGACTGATACTACTTTTCTTGTAGTTGTGTGATCTGATCTTGTTGTTTCTATCGTACGAGTACAATTGAAATAATTGGCTTGAGATTTATATCTCCGATAGGCAAGATAGAAAAGAAATCATAAACACTTTGTCTCATCGTTTGTAATTCCGCAATATCTTTTTTCGCTGCGTCGATTAAGATTATTGTGAGGTGATCAATAATACTAGGCTGTTCTTCGGGAATATAAGTCCGAGTTATTGATTAGTTCTGTTCACCTTGATTTATCAAAAGACTAACAAAACTCATAGGTTTATTCGTGGGAGACAAATTTATCTATTTTGTAGACTTTTCTGTGTGATACAGATTTGTTTATTAAAGTCTTCGACTTTGGGTCGTAGCAACTCTTAGTTGTGGGTGAGATTCGCTAAGGGAATCAAGTACGTAGCATCCTGCTGGGATTAGAGGCGTAGGATCATAACTGTACCTTGGAACAGTGTGAGATTGATTGGGGTTCAACTACAGTCCAGACCGAAGTTAATTTGTAGTAGGCTAGAGTCTGTAGCGTCTTAATACAGTGTGTGTTCAATCTGGACTAGGTCCCGGGGTTTTTCTGCATTTGCGGTTTCCTTGTTAACAAAATTCTGGTGTCTGTGTTATTTCTATTCCGCATTATATTTGTTTATATAACTGAAATATCACAGGTTGCGCGTTGTTCAATCAATTAGAATATCCGACCTTTTGGGTTGTTGATTTAAATTGATTGACACTTGGATATTGGTCTTTGGTACCATCCAAGTTATCTCTCTTTGATAAAGACTCGCAGATTTCTATTTGCTTGAGTACAGATCAAATCGAGAGATTGAGATATAAACTCTTTGATATACTTTTGATCTAGATTGAGTCTGACTGTCTAGTTGATTCTCTAGAAAGTATATTGGAGTTTGTCCATATAGATTGTTAATCGAATTGTTGGGTGTGGTTGTTAGACCCCCGCGTTTTCAAAGGCGTTTAATAAAATTATTTATTTTAACCCGAAGCTCACTTAGAGTAGTAAAGGCCAATGCCTCGAAACCATAACCCTGCGAAGTACATTTTTCCAAATACTTAGTGTTCTTTCGAATGACATCATCCTTGAGAGTTTACCCCAGCTCCGAAATGCGGCCTCCTCATGAAAAGGGCGAGACAATCGTCACATCAAAGCAAACATCACGACCATTTCCCCAGTTATGCACCAAAATATCTGCTGGTCTCAGAGAAGTGTCATTATTAGCAAGAAGCCCCAAGTCCACCTCCTTACGTGCCGGAACACCAGCACGATAGCATATGTCTACAATTGTATCACGCACCAGATCATGTCGAAACTTTATCCCTACTTCATTAGCACAATGCACAACATGATCACCAAAAACATTCATTTCCCTCTTGCAAAAGGGGCACACACTATCCAACTCAAAAAGGGGAATCCCAAGCCTGTAACATAACACCGCACTGAACTGCCTTGCGCCAATTTTCTAATTTAAACCATCTATAGGGATGGCCAATAAAAAATATAAAGCGTGCTTCATTTGATTACCCTGCCAAAGCATCGAATCACGTTCAGACAACTTGAAATTGGTAGTCAAGTTCTTCTTTACTACATCAAAGTAGACAACTTCCAAGGTTTTCATTGAATGAGTGGCAGAGCTATCAATGCATATAGGGGAAACAAGACTACATACCGAGTTGAAGGAAGTAGCAGATCGTACGAGGTTGGTGCTGAAACCAATGATGCCAGTGCGTCTCAAGATAACAGATTGAAGTTCTAGGGTCTGCAGACAAGATGCTAAATAGCAATAATGTACAGTGTCTTGCATCGAATAAACCCCTAAACCTCCCATCCTGAGTGGAAAGGTGGAAAGCCTCTGTTTCAGGGGACCAAAACCAGGGCCATCGCCTGTGATCACAAAATGCAGAAACTTATAGAGTCGAGAGTCAAACAAATCTTGAGCCTCATGCATGTATTTCGGCATGGTGGTTCGAAGAGCGAAGTATAAACGTGAAACTCCAGCACAATTCCTAAACAAAAGAAGTTCACATTGTGGATCTTCAAGTTTCTCAACTGCATCGATAAGCTCCATAGTTTTATGCACTCTCTGCACAACTAGATCGGCATTAAATTGGGCATCAAGACTGATAGGAGCTCCTAGCAGCTTAACCCCTTTCTCTGGCCTACTAATGTCCGGCGGAAAAACACATGGTGTGGATGCTCTAGGATCTGGAGAGGGCCGGAATAATTTTGTTTTCTTGATGTTCAAAAATATCCCCCTAGCAACACCTTCCTCTTGTATAATCTGAAGAGCTTTTGCAACCATCATAATGTCACTAATCACCGTGCCATCATCTAGATACCATGCCTGCAGTTCTAGCTCACATCGTTTGGCAATACTCAAGATTAGAGGGTAGAGAGTAAGAGCAAATAAAAGCGGTCCCAAAGGATCACCTTGTTGAACTCCCTGAGCTGAAGAAAGTACATGATCCATGTAGTATAGGCGTGCCGACGAAGCATAGAAAAACTCAACCCAACGGGATATAGAGGGACATAAATTACGTACCTCGGTGATCATTGCAGTTCTATCGATGAGATTGAATGCATTAGAAAAGTCCACCTGCAACATGGAAAGATTATCTTGATTCCCTTTTTCTTACAGCACACGATTTACAACATGTAAAATCGCCTCTCCACCACATTTAGCTCCAACTCCAAATTGGAAGTCACCCAGATAAGAACTCATCTCTTGGCCAACGAAGGAAGCAGCGCATTTAGAAACAAGCCTTCTCCAAATTGTGCCCACTGCAATCGGACGCAAACCACCACCGGGCTTGTTGAGTGGGGTGATAGGCGCACTAGCCACAAAATCCCCCAAAACTGAATGACAGGAGCCTGCCAACCATAAGTTAACCACATCTGTAATAGATGCAATTAGTTCATCCAATAAAACAGCAGCAGCTCCACTAAGAGCATCGAGAAGGTGTTGCGCACGAAAACCATCTCTTCCCCAGGAGGTCCCTTTGGGGAAACTCTTCAATCTGCCTAACACCAACTCAGCCGAAGCTAACATGGCAGATTGGGAAAGTGGAGTAGATAGGATTACTGGCAAACGAGCAGATGGGTGCTTGCATCGAAGTTCCGCTAAAGTGGCATCATTATTGGGTACAACTCCAGTTGAGGTAAGAGTGCGAATAGCCGTTGTATATAGACCATTTCGAAGTTTACCTCTACACAACCTCAAGTTGGTGGTATCCAGATCCTCTTGTTTAGCCTTCTTCTTTAACTTCTCAAGTGCCTTCTTACTCTCGTCAGAAATATTGAGAACTTCATGAACTAACACAACACAACCATTGGGCTCAGTCCAAAGACGCAGAGCCCGATTAACAGATTTAATCTGTAGCTTCTTTTGTGTGCTAGCTTTCTCCTCCTAACAAGAATCAGCAATATGTAGGGTACAGACATGAAACAATAGAAGTTGGATCCATGAGGCCAGTTCATCGGGCATGGCCACCACTCTCTGTAAAAAATTCTTGAAAGTCCGTGCGAAGTGCATTCTACACTTAGCTGGTATGCTCGAGATGGTGGGTATCTGAGCTAGAAACACTCTGTTCAATAACTCAAGACACGGGGTTGGTATAGCAACTTCAACCTCAACTTCAGTATTTCATTCCATAAAAGAAACGTTTACATGATGGTTTTCAAGACAGATAAGTACATCAAAAACAATAAAACAATTACAAGTAAGATGCAACGCATAAATAAATCGCAAGAGAAAGAGCGATCTAGAACAACGACAACACCCAATTCTTTTACATAGAGACTGGAGAACGAATGGTATTAGAAATTATAATTCGACCATTTTGATTTGTTTTCTTCTTTGAAAAGAGGTGCTCCTATGAGAAAGGAGTAATTTGCCCAAAAAATCCTCATGTGTAGCGAATAACCCGGAAAATCTAGATCTATTTTTTTGATGAAAACTTGATCTTCGTCGCCTTAAATCGTCGATGTACTTGTATCTCGATAACGAATCACGAACAAATCTAAGGAAAGAAACACTATGAAAGTGTAAATAGAATCGCCCTAATAGCGAAAAATAAAATCGCTCTAATAGCGAAGAGAAAATCGCCCTAATAGCGAAAAAATGTATTATAATCGATTTATAATCACGACTAAGTACAAAAGGAAGAAATCTTTGCTCAGATTCGGCCCCTAAAGGACCAGATTTGAGCAAAGAAGAAAAAAAGATGAAGAAGTGTTTTCTAAGGTTTTGAGAGGAAGGAGAGAGAACCCTAGGATGTTAGTCACCAACCATGACCACCACCATTGATAGACCTCATCGCAGGCGCCTCATAAGACATGAAAACTAGCAACTGAACTTGAAGGAATGAAATGGTTTTTAATTGAACTTCTTCGCTTGAAGCAAAAATAGACATTTGTGAAGAATATTTAGGGTTTGCCAAAAAACACCTAAGTTTTTTCTCCCAAACTAATCCACCATTGATCCAAGCGTTAAAAAAGAAACCCCTGGAAAATCCCACACAAAAGAACCCAAACATGAAGAATTCCGGAACGCTACCATCACTATTATACCCTGGAACTCCAAACAAAAGCACCGCACTTCGCAAATCTACATCTTCGGCACCGCATCATCAAGCATCAAAACCGTCACCAACAAATAAAACCTCTCTTTATAAACCACTAAAGAAAATGATTGTTTTACTCAAAGACATGACTAATTAAGAAATTGAGGAAGAAGACAGACAAAGAATGAAAGATTTGAAAATTAAAAGACAAATCCAAAAAATAAAAAAGATTTGTAGAAATGCATATCCATTTCAGACTAGGAAGATCGGAACTAGATGAACCCCATAAGTTAAAAGAGCCTTGCTCGGATCCAGTCCGAAGACTGAATTCGAGAAAGAATGGACGCGACAATGCTGTTGTAACTAGGTTTTTTTAAGAAAGAGTAAGGAGAGTAAAGAAAAGATGAGCTTTCACGCCCTGTTATTCCTGATGTCATTATATTATTGGCTCAATCTCTGAGATCCAAAGAATTTGATTGAATAAGATGGTGAGCTATAGAGTATCAAGAGCTTCAGAATACATTGTAATCATTAGTTATGGTATAAAATACATTACACTAGCCAAGAAAGTATTGAGTTTTCTTGGTAAATCTTTAGTCGTTTCGATGTTTCATCATTGGATTGTTTTGGTGTTGATTCTCCAATTGTCGGCAAATGTTATAAACATTGATTCTCCAATTATGCATGTCTGTATCTGAAAAAGTGGGGGTCTAACAACCTCACCCAATATTTTGTTTAGGCAATCTGTATGATCAAACTCCAATATAATTCCAAGAGAGTCAACTAGACAGTCAGATTGAATCAATGAAAATATATCCAAGATTTGTATTTCTGTTTCACAATGTAATCAGCAAATCAAACAGATAGAAATCCACGTGCCTGATTATTATGTGAAACAATTTGAAAAGTACCAAAGACCAATGTTCAAGTGTCAATCAATTTATATCAACAACCAAAGGTTGGATTATCTAATTGATCAAACTAGGCACAACCTGTGATATTTCTATATAGAAAATATAATGCGTAAAAGAAATAACACAGACACCAGAATTTTGTTAGCGAGGAAACCGCAAATGCAGAAAAACCTCGAGACCTAGTCCAGATTTGAACACCACACTGTATTAAGCCACTACAGACTCTAGCCTACGACAAGTTAACTTCGGACTGGAATGTAGTTGATCCCTAACCAATCTCACACTGATCAGGGTACAGTTGCGCTCCTTACGTCTCTGAATCCCAGCAGGACTCTACGCACTTGATTTTCTTAGCTGATCTCATCCACAACTAAGAGTTGCTACGACCCAAAGTCGAGGACATGATAAACCAAACCAATCTGTCTCACACAGAAAAGTCTATTGAATAAATAAATATGTCTCCCACAGATATACCTATGAGTTCTGTTCCATCTTTTGTTAAATTAAGGTGAACATGAACCAATTGATATACCAGACTTATATTCCATAAGAACAGTTGTTTATTGATGTTATTTAGGATAGTGGTAAATAAGGTTGTCGTTCACTCGGACGTTGTTGAGACTAAATTTAAAGGTTTAATGAAAATAATAAAAGAGAGAGTTACTGGGTCTAGGATTCCACCGAATTCATATCAATAGGTTCAATTATTTATTCTTCAACAATTATAGTTCAATAAAAACATGGACTCTTATTTTTGCCAAGGTAGATTCTCCAAACATTAGTTATAAATCGTAAGCATGGGACATCAAACATCTAAGCAAGCATGACCCATCTAATAAAATGATAACTAATTTTTTTCAAATCATAATTCTATTTTAATTAGTGCAAAAGTCAAATAGAAAATAAAATAAAATCACCCATGTATGAAGTTCGGCTTCCTCCATCGAACCAAATGATGGGGTTTAGCTACTCATGATGTAGACACTCTCAAAAGAATTTTTTATTGCTCAAAAAGTGTGTACAAAAGTAGAAAAGAGAGAAAATAATTAAATCCAAAATTTCGTAACGCTGTATAGACGTTACGAAATACCATACAATGTAAGCTTAATTCAAATTCTGTTCATGAAGCTCGTAACAAGTGTTACGAAAAACTGTCGCGACATCGTTGAGAAACGACAGTTCTCGGCAAAGACTATGTTCTTCGTCTCCTTCTTCACCAGCAGAACTGGATCTTCTCTGCAACTTAATTTCTCTCGATCCTGAACCCACTGTTGACTCCCCTGTCATTCGATATCCCCTTTCTGTGATCCGAGCAGCATATTTATACTCCTCAGCCTCATTTAATCACGCCATAATTCTCAATATTCTTCATTGCACTCGGGCAGTAAAGAAAATATTATGGGAATATTTTCTTCCCTGATTTAGATTCTCACGCGTTTCTACAGATGAAAAATCTCCTTATTTATCTTTGTCAAGGTCCAAAGTGTTGCTCGAGTCATCAGACATGAGCATAACACGTTTAAATTCTCCAAAACTCATGCAATCCCGTGAACTGTTCCTCTCATGCACGTGCTGCCCTGTTTTCTTCTCACGGATTTTTCAGCCAAATTTGATCGACCAAAACACTTGTAATATCTTTATATATGTCCCAGGAACAATCCCATAAATTTTCAGCCATTTAGTCTCCCTATAACACCTCCGAATTCTTGATTGAAATTTGACAAAGATAAACATTATTTTCCCGCCAATTTTGAAATTTGAATTTGAGAAGAAAGTCACCCCTTATCCAAAGTGGTCGCCCCTTATCCGTTGTTTGGAGTCCGAATAACATGTGTCCTTTGGGGTGCCTTAAGTAATTTTTTTGGGTGTTTCCAACATATTTCTAGGACGCCTTTAACACTCCTTCGGGGTGCCTTAAGTACTTTTTCGAGTCGATTCTTCCAAAAACGTTTATTTCCTAAAAATACCTACAAACAAGTTTATTAGTGATAAAATGAGTCCCAGCTAATGTATTTATGGGTTAAAATGCGTCGCACTTTCGTGCTCATCAAATTCCCCCACACTTACATTTTGCTAGTCCTCGAGCAAAACCGAAAATTGACCCGCTACACTGCTGGTCATATAATAAAAGAGAGTTAGACCCGCTACACAGCTGGTCATTACAAATGCCATACACTAGACCCGCGACAATATTATTATTATTATTTTATTTTATTTTTATTTTAGACCCGCTACACAGCTGGTCATAATAAAAATATTTTTTATTTTTTAGACCCGCTACACAGCTGGTCACAATATGCAAGAAAAATCCTGAAAAAGAAAAATAAAAAGTTAATAACCACTCCTCCACACTTAAATATTACATTGTCCTCAATGTAATTGAGTCATCCAACGTAAAATTAAGATGGGAAATTCAAAAATAAAATAAACAAAAATAAAAAAACATAAATAAATAAATAATTATACCTACTGGAATGTACAAAAACGGATCTCCAAAATTAATGAAATTGAAAATTTGGGGGTCAACCCAAAATACAAGTTTACAAATGACAGCTTCACAAGTATGTTATGAAAATATGGGGACTTTGAAACTATCAAAAACCAAGATTTACCCCTAAACCAAGTTTTTACTGCACATGGAAGTGCGTAAAGAACAAAATATGGGGATTCTATTGAGACTGGGGAAATATCAATTGATTCATGAACGATATCAGGAATAGGAAAGTCCTCTGGGTACTTAGATGCAAAGTAATCCAACAACACTTTAGAAGCAGACAATTCTAACCCTAAATTAGGCAACTTTTGGACGTCTAGGGGTCTAGAAACAACCTCTAAGTCGGGTTAATAATCTTGTGAGGTAGATTCATCTATAGAATTATGGGAATCATCCACACAATCATTCACAGGGTCATCTATATGTTCCGTTTGGAACAGAGAGTCACTACCGTATTCATCATCATCAAGAAATAATCTTTGACATTCAAGAACTCTCATTCTTTGTTCCGACTAGGCGGTGTGTGTTTGTAATACTTCTCATATATAGTTTGATGTGATTCTTCACTTACCTCATGTGGAGCAGAAAACTCCATACCATTGCCTACGCATATATTCAAAGAAGCGTCATCTCGGATGAGGTTTCGATAATTTGACTTTCTACGCTTATATTCCGCCAAATAACATCGTAGGTGATGTCTCCTCAGAAGAAGTCATCATCCTCAAAAAGTCCCTGAAAAGAAATACAAAAAGAAACGCATAAAAAGGAAAAAAAAAATGAAAAGAAAATACTGTACAAAATAAAAATAAACCTACAAATTAATCTAAAAACAAATCCGCGTCGGCGGCGCCAAAAATTGATGTTATTTAGGATAGTGGTAAATAAGGTTGTCGTTCACTCGGACGTTGTTGAGACTAAATTTAAAGGTTTAATGAAAATAATAAAAGAGAGAGTTACTGGGTCTAGGATTCCACCGAATTCATATCAATAGGTTCAATTATTTATTCTTCAACAATTATAGTTCAATAAAAACATGGACTCTTATTTTTGCCAAGGTAGATTCTCCAAACATTAGTTATAAATCGAAAGCATGGGACATCAAACATCTAAGCAAGCATGACCCATCTAATAAAATGATAACTAATTTTTTTCAAATCATAATTCTATTTTAATTAGTGCAAAAGTCAAATAGAAAATAAAATAAAATCACCCATGTATGAAGTTCGGCTTCCTCCGTCGACCCAGTGATGGGGTTTAGCTACTCATGATGTAGACACTCTCAAAAGAATTTTTATTGCTCAAAAAGTGTGTACAAAAGTAGAAAAGGGAGAAAATAATTAAATCCAGAATTTCGTAACGTCAGTATAGACGTTACGGAAATATCACACAATGTAAGCTTAATTCAAATTCTGTTGCGAAGCTCAAAACAAGTGTTACGAAAAACTATCGCGGACACTGTTGAGAAACGACAGTTCTCGGCAGCACTATGTTCTTCGTCTCCTTCTTCACCAGCAGAACTGGGTCTTCTCTGCAACTTAATTTCTCTCGATCCTAAACCCAATGTTGACTCCCCTGTCACTCGATATCCCCCCTTCTGTGATCCGAGCAGCATATTTATACTCCTCAGCCTCATTTAATCACGCCATAATTCTCAATAATCTTCATTGAACTCGGACGGTAAAAAAAATATTATGGGAATATTTTCTTCCCTGATTTAGCTTCTCACGCGTTTCTAAAGCTGAAAAATCTCCTTATTTATCTTTTTCAAGGTCCAAAGTGTTGCTCGAGTCATCAGACATGAGCATAACACGTTTAAATTCTCCAAAACTCATGCAATCCCGTGAATTGTTCCTCTCATGCACGTGCTGCCCTGTTTTCTTCTCACGGATTTTTCAGCCAAATTTGATCGACCAAAACACTTGTAATAGCTTTATATATGTCCCAGGAACAATCCCATAAATTTTCAGCCATTTAGTCTCCCTATAACACCTCCGAATTCTTGATTGAAATTTGACAGTGATAAACATTATTTTCCCGCCAATTTTGAAATTTGAATTTGAGAAGAAAGTCACCCCTTATCCAGTGGTCGCCCCTTATCCGTTGCTGGAGTCCGAATAACATGTGTCCTTTGGGGTGCCTTAAGTAATTTTTCTGGGGTGTTTCCAACATATTTCTGGGACGCCTTTAACACTCCTTCGGGGTGCCTTAAGTACTTTTTCGAGTCGATTCTTCCAAAAACGTTTATTTCCTAAAAATACCTACAAACAAGTTTATTAGTGATAAAATGAGTCCCAGCTAATGTATTTATGGGTTAAAATGCGTCGCACTTTCATGCTCATCATTTATGGGTAAAAAACGGATTTTGCCGAAAATGGTAAATTTGGGTGTGCCGTCGAGAAACTAATGTAAACCCTAAACAAATGCACTGCACGGGAGTACTTTAGATTCGAGAGATCAATCTGTACAATTCTGGCCTAAACCAAGAAATGGTCGTTCCAGACTTGCTTCGGTCACAAAGTGAAGGAGAAGGGTTGATCTTAGGGAGGGAAGCGAAGAAGGTGTTGAGATCAAATATTGAATTTTGAGGGTGTGGATGTTTATGACTTGTATCAGAATTTGGAACTGGCTTGCGGAATGTAACCTATCAGTTCTTGGTGTTCTTCTGGATACTATGTTGTTAACCAAAACTCTGTTTTTGGTTGAAATAGGTTGAAAACCTATTTATACAAGTCATTGAGCCCCCTGATCTCGTATGAAGTGGAGATAGTTAAGTAGTGGAGAAGTGGGGTTGTGTAGAAGCGGTTTACCATCACGTTCCCATTGCAAGGGGAAACTTGTCAGCCTTACACCTACTATTCTCTTACTGCTACTTAATCGTCCGCTCTTTCCTGACACTTTCTTGTAATGGGCGTGTTGCACGCCGCACGCTGTAAAACGCCAGACCAATACCCTGATGAGTATCCCCTAGTTTGTGACATGTTTGATGTTCAAGTGTTTCGTGGAAAAAGGTGCAACAAGTTGATGAGTGGGTCTAATGTGCAAGACCTAGCTATTCTGACCAATCGCACGCAAGCTAGGCGGCGTAATGGCATACTGGAGCCTATAGTGGCACGATGGCATAGTGGCGCCTGCAAAGTGACAAATGGCATAGTGGCACCTATAATGGCACAATGGCATAGTGGCGCCAGCACAGTGGCCCAATGGCAAAGTGGCGAGGTGGCAAAGTGGCGACTGCCAGTGCCACAATGGAAAAGTGGCGCCTGCCAGCGGCTAAGTGGAAAAGTTGCGCCTGCCAATGGCATAGCAGCAAGGTGGAACCTGCTATATCTTGGCATATTGGTATTATATCCAAATATGGCTCAATGATATTAGTTCTAGTTGCCACATCGAACTTAGTGTCTAAGTGATGCTATTTGGCATGGGGCGGCATAATGGCCCTGGCCAAATTAGGGTTTGGCATGTCAAAAAAAAAAAAAAAAAAAAACAAGAGGCGCATGCGTCTATGTGGCGCGGCACGGCGGCATCTTGGAAAATATTTCCTTGGACATTTTGATCAAAGAAAGTATGGAAATTCCATGATGTGGCGACGTCCATGGACGGTCATAGGTAACCATAATATGGCGCGGGCGCCATTATTTAGGGTCTCCTGGGTCCCACATGGCTTATGGGATATTGCGGGCCCAGAGTGGCATAATTAGTCCATGACTAAAAAATAGGGTTTCCCTTTGGTTTGATCAAAGCCATTAAAACAAGAACTCTATTCTGATCAGGATAGCCTGGTTAGAGTTGGAATGTGACTTCGTCAATGATGAGGAGAGTATGATCCGAATTGGACTCTTTTTAGGCCGTTGATTAACTTTAGCTATAAAATTATCTTGGCCATGCTAGGATTTAGCCATAGGTTTCCAAGATCCTAATATATCATACATGGATTTGTTATGGTGTGGGCCATGAACAAAGAGTAAGGTAGCACGTTGTTATTGGCACATTGGCATATTGCTGTCGTGGAATGGCATGGCCTGCCAATTGGCAGGTTGGCTAGCAAATTGGCATGGCGCCCATGAAGATTATTATAGCATTGCTCGGTCGAACTCGCATGCGTTGCTATCTCAAGCATGTTTGTCAATGTTAGTGATCAAAACTATAAGTCTTGATTTCTAGACTATGTATCTAAAGGTCTCGGACTAGGATAGAAAGTGTGGTTGAGCTCAAGAACTCCATGTCAATCATCATACAAGACGAAGGAATACTCGAGGAACCGGTGGAACTTTATCCACTAAAAGGTATGTGGAGACTTGAACTTATCTGTCACTCAAAAGTCTATTTACTATATCTCCTACTCTTGAGACAAAAGTCGTTTAGACGTATAGACTTTCATTATACACATTTGCTATTTCGAGCCGAGTTTAACTCTCCTATCTATTTCTCGAAATATGTGTTGGTAAGCTTTCGCTTTAACCGAATTTCATCTTTACCTAGTGACGAAAGTCATGTTATGTTTCAATCACTTTGGAAATTGCTATGACGGAAAATGGTCTGTGAATAATGGCTATATAACGTTCTCTGAGAATGTTTCAATGATTGAAATGAGAGTTTAGATTACATAACCATTGGTAGGATATAATCATTGTTGTGGAAACACGTATATGTATAAGTCCTTATTCCTTGAACCAAAGTTTGCGAACTTTGTTGATCAAGAGAAATGAAAGTGGCGCAAGCCAAGTCTGCGAACTCAGACCGCGAACTGGCGGAAGTTCTCACCCGAGAATTTCTACTGGAGTTTGTGTACTCCTTCCATGAGCTTAAGTCTGCGAACCCAGTCCGCGAACTTGAGTAGGTTATATCTAAAACCGGTTGTTCTTGAACTAATTTTTATATAAACTAAGGAATGCTTTTGCAAACTATAAAGTTCATGAACCGATTCGAGTGAATCAAACCGTTTTTGCTTCGATTGTGTCTTGTGTAGTTACATAAGATCTAAGCAACTGAACAGCTCTCTAATTAGTTCATTTGAGTCATTTGAACTAGTTATGGTGAAGAAGAATATGGTTGATATGAAAGTGATCATATGGCTAACCATTTGATTGACTATTGTTGAACCAACAAATATTAATGTTTGGGTACGGTTCATAAACCCAAAATTGAACATTTCATTTGTGTGTAACAAGCTAAGTTTTCGATCCAACGGTTAAGGAATATTAGCTTGAATCTAATCAGGTTTTTATCTAACGGTGAATATTCAATGCTTTGTTACCAAGCTAACATTGATTTCAAACCCTGATTTGAAAGACTATATAAGGGAGAACTCTAGAAACTGGGAAACCTAATCCCCACACCTTACGTGTGATACTAGTTTGCTAAGCTAGAGTCGATTCTCCTTCAAACTTTGGTTTCCTTCTTCTAAAACCAGGTTAACGACTTAAAGACATCATTGGGATTGTGAAGCCATACCGATATTTTTTTTCTTGTAGTTGTGTGATCTGATCTTGATGTTTCTATCGTACAAGTACAATTAAAATAATTGGCTTGAGATTTATATCTCTGATAGGCAAGATAGAAAAGAAATCACAAACACTTCATCTCATCGTTTGTGATTCCGCAATATCTTTTTTTCGCTCCGTCGATTAAGATTATTGTGAGGTGATCAATAATACTAGGTTGTTCTTCGGGAATATAAGTCCGGGTTATTGATTGGTTCCTGTTCACCTTGATTTATCAAAAGACGGAACAAAACTCATAGGTTTATTCGTGGGAGACGGATTTATCTATTCTATAGACTTTTCTGTGTAATATAGATTTGTTTATTAAAGTCTTCGACTTTGGGTCGTAGCAACTCTTAGTTGTGGGTGAGATTAGCTAAGGGAATCAAGCACGTAGCATCCTGCTGGGATCAGAGGCGTAGGAGCATAACCTACCTTGGATCGTGTGTGAGATTGATTGGGGTTCAACTACAGTCCACCAGAAGTTAATTTGGAGTAGGCTTAATTTCTATTCATTATATTTGTTTATATAATTGAAATATCACATGTTGTGCGTTGTTCAATCAATTAGAATATCCGACCTTTTTGGTTGTTGATTTAAATTGATTGACACTTGGATATTGGTCTTTGGTACCATCCAAGTTATCTCTCTTTGATAAAGACTCGCAGATTTCTATTTGCTTGAGTAAAGATTAAATCGAGAGATTGAGATATAAACTCTTTGATATACTTTTTTATCTAGATTGAGCCTGACTGTCTAGTTGATTCTCTAGAAAGTATATTGGAGTTTGTCCATACAGATTGCTAAGCGAAATATTGGGTGTGGTTGTTAGACCCCCGCTTTTTCAATTGGTATCAGAGCAGGCGAACACGTTTAAGACCTAAGTCTGTGTTTGTAGTGATCTGACTCTATGGACAGAGGTGCTATCTCTATTAACGTACCACCAGTCTTCGATGACTCTAATTACTTATGCTGGAAAATTGCTATGTGAGCTTTTCTTCAAGCGCGTGATTTTCAATCATGGGTATATGTTGTTAATGGCTATGATCCTCCCGTCGTGGCAGTTAGTGATGTAAATGTTCCCAAGAATATTGGTGAATACACCCCTGCTGAGGTACTTGCTGCAAAGCAAAATTCCGACGGTTTGAATGCCATCATACATGCCATTACCCCAAATCTTCAACACCATGTGACAAACTGCACTAAATCGCAAGAAGCTTGGGATATCTTAGAAACCGTTTTTGAAGGTAATACCAGTGAAAAGGAAGTTAGGCTTCAAAACCTTAATTCTGATTGGGAAATCCTTCGTATGGCAGATGAAGAAACATTTGATGAGTTTAATCACAAAGTATCTGAAATTGTTAATGCATCTTTTGCATTGGGTAAGACTATTCCTGAAAAGGAAATTGTGATGAAAATTCTCAGATCGCTGCCATCCAGATACGATTCTAAGAAGCATGCCATCGTTGAGGGAAATAACCTTGATAATCTCTCCAGAAATACGCTGGTTGGGAAGATTAAGATCTTTGATCATGAACATTCATCCAAGACTAAGGATGTTGCGTTCAAAGCACTAAAGGACACTAAATTACTTGATAAAAGTAAAAAAATGTATATCTCTGAAGATGATCACTCGAGACAGATTCATCGATGAAGATCTTGACAAATCAGTCTCGATGATCACAAGACAGTTTAGGTATCTTCTGCTGAAGAGAAGTAAACGGTTCTCCAGAGATAAGCCTAAGGCATCAGTCAAACCTCATAATCGTGTTCCTCCTAAAAATAGGGATATTTATGAAACTAATGACAAGGATATGCCTCAGTGCTTTAAGTGTAAAGGATTTGGTCATTTTGCAAGCAAGTGCCCAAATCGTAGAAAATACACTGGGAACAAAGGTCTTGCTGTAACTCTTGATGAAATGTCTGATTCTAATGAAGACGAGAAATCAAGTGTTGCACTTCTTGGTGAAAGTATTGATTTTGATAATTGTAGCAATACAAACATCAATCTTGATATTCTTTCAGAAGACAATCCAACTATTCTGGAAAGTTGATCCATTCTTTGGAAACTCTGTTTATAATGTTTCAGGTTTCACTATGTGCCTAGCATGCACATCTCAAAAGCCTGATTTATATCCTAGATTGACGTATTTGTATTGATCTCAAAGGGGTCATGAACTTTCAAGGTGTTACAAGTACAAACACCAACTAAGGCACGTCAACAAACTTCAACGAAGAGCAAATCAATTAACAAGGAAGCTTAAACTTGCTCAGAAGACCGCTGAGGTATGTAGGATTTTATCTTCATCTAAGAAGTTAGTTTCCAAGGACAAACCAAGACCATTAGAGAAGAAAGTATGGTCGAGTCGGTTTGATAGACAGAAGTCTGAGGATTCTTCTCATGAGGAAAATGGTGGACAAATTGTTGTTCACCGCAACGCAATTTAATTATGTTGGTTGATGAAAATCTTGTCTCATGTGCTTGATCAAAGAGACAATGATTTTGTACCTCACAGGCTTTAGGAAAAATTTTTTTTTCTCTTTTCTTTTTCTTAGTTTTGATTTTGTGTCTGTCAAACAAAAATAAAGGGTACTATCGACAATTCTACTTCATAGGGTTGAGAGTGGTCGTATACGAACCTGTTAAAGGTTTCGAAACCCTACATTCCTTTTCCTTCTTTGAAACTCCTTTTTATCCCAAGACTACTTGTTGAGTCTGTGATTTCCTCTCACAAACCCATACGCCTATGGATGCTCCAAGTGCTCTGTCTTCTGATGGAAAGGATGTTAATATGATTGTCAAGCCATCAATCATGAATGAAAACGAAAAATCTCCGTTAGCTCTAACATTGAAAAGAAAAAGAAGGAATGTGAGGAAGCCAAGAGCTATTCCTTCAAACTCTCAGAAGTTTTCTGATGTTCTTGAAGTGTTGAAAGAGATGCGAAAGGAGATTCAACAAATAAAGGCTTTTGTGTTTAAGACTCATGAGATTCAGAAGGCCCTGGTTCGACATCATCAGCCAAGAAGGTTTATTGATATAAACTCCTACCTTAATGAACCTTATGTCCCAATGGTTGTTGACGACAAGGAGTTCGGGGATGATAAAGAATTCTTCTAAGGTCTTAACATCTAGTAAATCTTCTGATTTTATGTTTTTGTTAGAAGAAAAACTAGAGTTTGGAATAGCCATTATTGTGATTACACATAGCTATGTCCAATGTTTTCATCTCCATATTTTTAGATTTATTGGTTTAAATTCTAAACTTGTTTGGAAGATGATTTTTTTCAGTATTAATCTTTATGGTTTTATATATTGCAATTGATTATGGGATATGTGTGTTTGCGTCCGTGAACTATGATTGTCCCATATCTTGTCAAAAGTAAAGTCTTTCGTAAGTCGATATTCTTATATTGATAAAGGAATGAATGGAATTTTGACAAATACAAAATTTAATCCTATATTGTCAATTATTGATGGAAGATAGGTTAAAATCTTTTGTTTTTTCAAGGATTATGTCTATTTTATGTCATGGTGCAAATTGTGATGGAAAATAGAATGAATCCTTGTGTATTCCGCAGTAATTGATCTTCCCCGATCCATATTTTTTGTGTATTACTGTGAGGCTCCATAATGTGTCTTATGTTGAGCACTAAAATAATCAAAGTTGATTATTTTCATGGTTAGCTTTGTTGTTGTTCCATAAGGTACTTTATGTCGAGCATATTGAACTAAATTAATCATCTTGTTTGGTTATTTAGTTATGACTCCGTAAGTTTTCTTATGTTTGAGCGTTTTTTGATTGGGTTGATTATTTTCATGATTAACTTAGTCATTGCTCCATAGATTCTCTTATGTGAGTATGGCCAATTAAATTGATTAAATTTTGTGAATAGTTTGGTTGTGTATTTCGATTAAATTAATCTTGGGTTCTCTTGTGGTTAATTTAATTGAGTATTTTGGATTCAAATTCATACTTGTATGTGATTTGTTATGTTCTTTTCCTTCGAAATTAAGGTCGTTCTTGTTGTTCTTTCGGGAATGACATATTATGGGGGAGAGTTCTTTTTGAACTTGCGCTTAATTGCCATATCTTTGTGGGGAGTGCGGATGTGGAATATTATAGGGGTTATCTTGTATCTTTAAACTCCTTGATGAATGCATTTAGCTTCGGCTTTATGATTGCATCTAAATAAGATGATGTGTTTTTCTTTCTTTTGGTCATGAAATGTCTCTTTCGGAAATTTCATTAGGATCCAGTTCTTATACCTTTGCCAATTTTATTGACAAAAAGGGGGAGAATTAATATGTAGTTCACACTACAAATACATATGGTTTTCGGATCATTATGTAAGGGGGAGTGGTTTCCATGTGAGATGGAGTATTGACTAAGGGGGAGTGATACATATCACCATAGTATTGTTGTTGAAGTTGTGATACAATTGAACTTTGACGATGTGTAATGATACTATGACACTGTATAACAATGATTGAGAACTCTTGTTTTCTTATTTTTATAGCTACGGATTTTCAACAACGTTGATGCTAAACTTACAACCTTTGGGATCATTGGAGTACTTGGAAGTGACGAAGATTTCGAGTAATGTTGAAGATTAGACATGTGGAATAGGAGCTACAAAAGTTAATTTATTTATTTTTTGTATTCCATATGTATTAATAATTTTGCCACTAAAATTGACAAAGGGGGAGATTGTTAGAGCATTGCTCGGTCGAACTCGCATGCATTGCTATCTCAAGCATGTTTGTCAATGTTAGTGATCAAAACTATAAGTCTTGATTTCTAGCCTATGTAGCTAAATGTCTCGGACTAGGATAAAAAGTGTAGTTGAGCTCAAGAACTCCATGGCAATCATCATACAAGACGAAGGACTACTCGAGGAACCGGTGGAACTTCATCAACTAAAAGGTATGTGGAGACTTGAACTTATCTGTCACTCAAAAGTCTATTTACTCTATCTCCTACTCTTGAGACAAAAGTCGTTTAGACATATAGACTTTCATTATACACATTTGCTATTTCTAGCCGAGTTTAACTCGCCTATCTATTTCTCTAAATATGTGTTGGTAAGCTTTCGCTTTAACCGAATTTCATCTTTACCTAGTGACGAAAGTCATGTTATGTTTCAATCACTTTGGAAATTGCTCTGACGAAAAATGGTATGTGAATAACGGATATATAACGTTCTCTGAGAATGTTTCAATGATTGAAATGAGAGTTTAGATTACATAACCATTGGTAGGATATAAGCATTGTTGTGGAAACACATATATGTATAAGTCCTTATTCCTTGAACCAAAGTTTGCGAACTTTGTTGATCAAGAGAAATGGAAGTGGCGCAAGCCAAGTCTGCGAACTCAGTCTGCGAACTGGCGGAAGTTCTCACCCGAGAATTTCTGCTGGAGTTTGTGTACTCCTTCCATGAGCTTAAGTCTGCGAACCCAGGCCGCGAACTTGAGTAGGTTATATCTAAAACCGGTTGTTCTTCAACTAATGTTTATATAAACTAAGGAATGCTTTTGCAAACCGTAGCTATAAAGTTCATGAACCGATTCGAGTGAATCAAACCGTTTTTGCTTCGATTGTGTCTTGTGTAGTTACATAAGATCTAAGCAATTGAACAACTCTCTAACTAGTTTATTTGAGTCATTTGAACTAGTTATGGTGAAGAAGAATATGGTTGATATGAAAGTGATCATATGGCTAACATTTCCTTTACTATTGTTGAACTAACAAATGTTAATGTTTGGGTACGGTTCATAACCCAAAATTGAACATTTCATTTGTGTGTAACAAGCTAAGTTTTCGATCCAACGGTTGAGAAATATTAGCTTGAATCTAATCAGGTTTTCATCTAACGGTGAATATTGAATGCTTTGTTACCAAGCTAACATTGATTGCAAACCCTGATTTGAAAGACTATATAAGGGAGAACTCTAGCAACTGGGAAACCTAATCCCCACACCTTACGTGTGATACTAGTTTGCTAAGCTAGAGTCGATTCTCCTTTAACCTTTGGTTTTCTTCTTCTAAAACCATGTTAACGACTTAAAGACTTCATTGGGATTATGAATCCAGACCGATACTACTTTTCTTGTAGTTGTGTGATCTGATATTGTTGTTTCTATCATACGAGTACAATTGAAATAATTGTCTTGAGATTTATATCTCCGATAGGCAAGATAAAAAAGAAATCACAAACACTTTGTTTCATCGTTTGTGATTCCGCAATATCTTTTTTCACTGCGTCGATTAAGATTATTATGAGGTGATCAATAATACTAGGCTATTGTTCGGGATTATAAGTCCGGGTTATTGATTGGTTCCTGTTCACCTTGATTTATCAAAAGACGGAACAAAACTCATAGGTTTATTCGTGGGAGACGAATTTATCTATTTTGTAGACTTTTCTATGTGATACAAATTTGTTTATTAAAGTCTTCGACTTTGGGTCGTAGAAACTCTTAGTTGTGGGTGAGATCAACTTAGGGAATCAAGTCATAGCATCTTGCTGGAATTAGAGGCGTAGGAGGATAACTGTACCTTGGATCAGTGTGATATTGATTGGGGTTCAACTACAGTCCAGACCGAAGTTAATTTGGAATAGGCTAGAATCTGCAGCGGCTTAATACAGTGTGTGTTCAATCTGGACTAGGTCCTAGGGTTTTTCTGCATTTGCGGTTTCCTCGTTAAAAAAATTCTGGTGTCTGTGTTATTTCTATTCCGCATTATATTTGTTTATATAATTGAAATATCACAAAGTTGTGGCCGTTCAATCAATTAGAATATCCGACCTTTTTTGGTTGTTGATTTAAATTGATTGACACTTGGATATTGGTCTTTGGTACCATCCAATTTATCTCTCTTTGATAAAGACTCGCAGATTTCTATTTGCTTGAGTAAAGATCAAATCGAGAGATTGAGATATAAACTCTTTGATATACTTTTTATCTAGATTGAGTCTGACTGTCTAGTTGATTCTCTAGAAAGTATATTGGAGTTTGTCCATACATATTGCTAAGCGAAATATTGGGTGTGGTTGTTAGACCCCAACTTTTTCAAAGATCACTAGCTAGGTGTGGTTTGGGATGGATTGTAGGCAATCCCAGCACTTTGACACGAATTGCAGCTGCGGTGTTGGCACGTTGCTTGTGGAGGCATGGTGATGCCTATTTGGTCGTGTTAGGAGCGGCTAAACTCAATAAATCAAGTGGCCAAATCGGACATCCGGGATCGGTTTTTAGAGACTGGCTTGGGCCGTCTAGATTAGGTTCCTGATGGAATTAGGCGCATCGACCAACCAACTTCCAACTTTATTAAAACTGTGTGTGGCGGGTTTTGAGCGATCTAATTGGTCGATGGGAGAGGGGGACGGCAAGAGAGACATGGAGCGTGGCCAGTGGCCACAGGAGGCACCTATTGGAGCGGATTTGGCCGGCTATGTGGCATGGCCGCGCCTCCTTTTGCCATTGTTCTTATTTGCCGCAGTACCTCTTTTGTTTCTTGTTTTCTGGTAGGACTTTGCTCCTACTATCTCCATGGTGGATCAGTTTTCTAGCTTACCTAGGTTTGGCCTAGACCAATAGGGTTCGAGATATTTGCACACGGCGCAAAAGACCTAATGTTTGCAAATTAATTAGGCCTAAACTTGAATCTTGTGAGTTATCACAAAATTGAACAAATTTAACAAAGTAGGAAATACCATTAGGTCCTAGGAATAATATATTAGAGAGTCTAGTCCATTTGACCTAGTCAAATGTCTGTTTGGTCCTATTTAGTAATATAAATTATAGTTTGGTCCTAAAAATTATTGTTTGGTACTAGGCTGATTTCATGGATGATGTAAATGTCACCTTGTAGTGGAAGAAATACCCTTTTGGATAAGGACCATATATATAGTCAAAAAGTCAATAGAAAATATCTTATTTCAGATTTCCTTCCTCTCTTCTTCTTTTTGAGATCTAGTTTCTCTCCTTTTTTTTCTTTTCTTTTGATTGTTGATGCTCATGAAAACGATGAAGAAGGATGATAATGTTTTGGTTTTTTCTTCTATGTAGCTACTGTTGATGTTGAAGATGATGATGAATATGATGAAGACGACGGAGATTTTTGTGTTTCTTCATCATTTGTTGCTGCTGCTTCTGTTGAAGAAGATGGAGATGATGAAGACGTCGATGATTTTGTGTTTGTTTCTTCACTGTTGCTGCTGCTTTTGTTGAAGATGATGTAGACGATGAATACGATGAAGACTATGAATATTTTTTATGTTATTTGGATGTATTTTTTTGATTTTGATGTTGAAGATCTTGATCTTGATTTTGCTGCTCGTGTTAAAGATGAAGTTCTGCTGCTGTTAAAGACGATGATGTTTAGGTTTTTATATGGACTTCATTTTCTGGAATGAAGTCTATTTTTTTAGGTTTTTATATGGACTTCATTTTCTGGAATGAAGACTGTTTTTTTTAGGTTTTTATATGCACTTCATTTCTGGAATGAAGTTTGTTTTTTTTTAGGTTTTTATATGGACTTCATTTCTGGAATGAAGTCTGTTTTTTTAGGTTTTATATGGACTTCATTTCTGGAATGAAGTCTGTTTTTTTAGGTTTTTATATGGACTTCATTTCTGGAATGAAGTCTGTTTTTTTTTTAGGTTTTTATATGGACTTCATTTCTGGAACGAAGTCTGTTTTTTAGGTTTTTATATGGACTTCATTTCTGGAATGAAGTGCTACAAGAAAATAAGTAAAAATTAACACGGAAGAGTATTTTTGTTAGTTTTAATATTTTAAATAATTATGGACCAAACAGTAAAGGCGTTTGACCAAAGGACCAAACAGACATGGGCCCACCTAAAAAAGGACCAAACGATATTTTTCCCTTTAACAAATTCTATGCGTTGACACAAATTTCTTTTATCCTCGGAGAGCAATTAGCGCATCTTCTGATTGAGCATTTTCATGCAGACCTTAACTTTGATACTTCGGGAAATTCGTGCTACTCAGCTGCGAATGAACACTAATTGTCATGTCATACCAATACTAAGGGTTCAGCTTTGGAACATAGCATAGGAAAATACTAAATAAGCCATGCACTAACGAGTAATGTAGGCGAGAGTTTACAGAATGTTTGGGATTGTTGCAACCTCCACCATTCTAAATAAATATATTGAGTTGCTCAATACATGTATGAGTAGAGAGGCCCGGGCACTCGTTACTTTTGGATGACTCAATCTCTTTGCAGAGGCGCATTAAATATAGGGTTTTACAATTTTAGCCCTGAACTAAAAACCACCATCAACATTAAGTCCCTTGCATAGCACGTAATAGTGACATTGTTTCGGGGTAAGCACTAGATGGTGACAGACGAAGATAAAATCAAAAAGGCGAGACATTTGGAGATTACTAGGAATAGTCTGACCGTCATTTGGCTGGTGATTTCGGGTGCCTACTAGTTCGGCCTTGGAGCGGTGGTCTTGGCGCGCTACTTGCTTGGCTATGGAGCGGTGATCTTGGCGCGTGGCTTGTTCGGCCTTGGAGCGGTGGTCTTGCGGGGCCAACTGCCTTTATTCGTGCATGGTATAAAAAGGAAACCCCTTTTCTACTCAAACTCAAAAGTGCTATGTGTATAAGAGGGAGTCGTCCCTCTCTCTTTTCCTTATTTTATTTGCTCGCCATCTTCGTGCCCCTTTCTGTAACAGCAAACTTCTCACTATCAGCAACCCAGACGCGCCAACTGTCGACAACAAGGTAAGCAGTCTCGTTTTCTCTTCTTCCCTTTTCAAGTATGAATCCTTGCATGTGATGCTTCCATGGTTTTGAAATCCATTCAGTTCTTAGTGAATCATATTTGTTGCTAGCAGTGAAGTGAATGACAACATTGGTGCAACAACAAGATCATAGCAAGGCCAGCGTTTTGAGGTAAGCACCGCTACTCTGCTCTCATAAAAACCTAGTTTTAGGTTTCCGGCCGCGGGCATAATTCCCACGGGGTAGCTTTGCTCCTTTTTTTTTTGGTTGGCCTCACTTTTGTGTCTCCGTATCAAAAGCAAGGGCGCGTCAATCAAGAGCTGATTAGCGGGAGAAATAGCAGTAATACATGAAGGCGAGCATCATTTAGGTATGTACTCCAACGTCTCTTCCTTACTTCCGACATTTTTTTTGTTCTCGTGTGTTGGTGTGAACCCTATCCATAGGTGTAGCTTCCATGATCTTGAAAACTTATCCGAATATGAACGATTCCTCCTTGTTGGAAATATCGTAGTAGTATTAACGATGTCATTAATAACAAAGTAATCGGCATCATTAGTGTTACCAGCAAGGCGAGCGAAGAATACATAGGTGAGTGTCGCTTGATTTCCCATAGCTTTAGGTTTTGGTGGGTGTAATACCCGCAGAAAAATACTTTTTTTTTGCTCGAGTGGGCCCAAGTCCCCACTCGACTTGGCCGTGGGTGTGACGTCTCATGGCCGAAATATTTCCCATAATTTTTGATTTGGCATACAAACTTCGTGTTACTTCATGTGAATTCAAACGCTGGTGGACATTTTGATAAGAATTGGCATGCATGGCTCTTCTTCTTCTTTTTTTATTGAAGTATGAAGTAGTGAATCTTCTCTCGTCTTGCTTATTTGTGGTTATTCAAAAGCAAACTTAAAAGATTCTTGTTAAGATGTCATCTGGAGATGTTTCTGTGGCCGAACTGGGAAGTGTTAACGGCTCGAAAAATAAGCCAAATATGGATGATGAATTCTTCACAAAGTCTTTCATAGTTGCCAGGACGCATCCCAATCATGTAATGACCCTCCTTACTGATTCATAAAACGAAGAGACCACCCAATCAATTTCTCCGGAGCGTGTGATAAGGTTTTGTCTTCAAAGGAAAGAGTATCATGCTTCTCTCATTTACTTCAAAATTTGCCATAACCCATTGCGCACTTATGAGGGATGGATAAGATATATGATGAGTAATGACAGTATCGGGAACAATTTGATTAAGGCGCAAATTGTGGATGCTGTCATGGCGTCTGCAACACTTCGCATTATTAAGGATGTTGCAGGTTTGATTACTTTCATATCTAGATGAAACATGTCTACCGATACGGCCATATGTAGATGGGGCGAGATGACTATCACCTTGTAGAGTGTAGCCGTTCTGTCGAATCTTCCGATTGTAGGAAATCTTGACTTTACCTTATCCAAGTAAGAAGAAACAATGCACATCGCTCTAATTGAGGAAGCTGAAGAATATAATCGACAGTACAAGGATACAAAATGCTTCTATACTTGGTGGGTGTCTGAATGGTTCCCCACGAAACCGAAACTGGATCAGGTATTGAATGATACGCTTAGCGTCGCTGTGTTTTATCCTTGTGGCTATCTAGGGATATTTTTGATGATGGCTCTGGCAAGAAGGAAAAAAGGCAGAAGCTCATTAAATTTGCTATTAAGCTAGCGCAAGGTATTGCGCTTCCCATAGGCAGCTTGTTCCTTGGTTCCTTGTATACCCATCTGGATTGTCTAGCAGCGGATATGTACGCCTCCAACGGATGTATGAAAGTGGACTCATACGTTCATATTGCCTTTCTACAAGCATAGCCGTGGGAGAATTTCAAAGGTTGTGCTCCTTATCCTGTAGCTTCAATTTCTAGCACATATGGATGAGCTACAATACTTCGTTGGTTGAAGAAGCATCCAAGACCTGGCTTAAAGCTCGTCGATTTTCTTGACAATGTGTATGCAATTGACTTTCGTCCCTGGGCACCGGTTCACACATCTATAATCCATCCTAATACTTTTGCTTCTGCGCCAGGCATAATGATGCATTCTGACGGAAAGGACATGAGCACTGGGAAAATCGTGTTTATGCGAAGCTGCATACCTGGACATGTCCCATCTTTCTTCAGAGGATCTTTTGAGGTGGTTCCTTATAATATCGACAAAGCTGCTCGTCAGATGGGTTTCGAACAGGGAATTCCGTTCTATCGTCCGCCGATGCCTTCAGATGATCTTTTGTCGTCTATTTTTGATAGTAGCGTTTTTGCAACAAATAAGAGCATCCATTCTTTCCCTCATGACGAAAGCCGGCGATGACTTCCAAGTATAAGGAATTCTGCCAAGAAAAATTTCTCCCTCTTCATCAGTTTGTGCAGAACGTCGTGAAGAGTCCTCGTGGAAAGCCCTCTTCCAAGACCTTAGAGAAACACAAGTTTTTGAAGCCGCTCCCTTTGCGTAAACGAAAACCTTCTGACCAAGGTGAAGACAGTCCCAGTAAAGGAGCAGAGGTCAAAAAGACGGGCAGGAGGTATTCGATCAGGCTCAACAGCCTTAGTGGTCTTCCTTTTTTTTTGCTCAATAATAATTTTTATTAATAACCAAAGAATTGTCAAAAAGTTACAAAAGAGAGATAACAGAAGTAAAACAAAAAAAAAAACTAGTAAGGAGAAAAGACTAGGCTTATTACAGATTTAACTAATCATGTAGTAAGCTTGATTCTCATTTTCTATTTGAGATAGAAAAGCAGGTCTGGAATTGTATATATTTTGTTGCCCCTTCCCCAATCTTGAACCTCTCTTAGAAAGAGAGTCAGCTGAAAAATTAATTTCCCTGTAACTGTGACAGAGCTTCCATTCTGCTACACTTCCACATATTCTCCTCCATTTGTTTATACCAAACCAATGTATCCTTTGTGTTTTGAAAGCTTCAATCACTGAATTTGAATCTGATGTAAAAATCAGATGAGTATAGCTTCTGTGAATAGCCCATTCACCATCACATATAATAGCAAGGACCTCAGCATAATAATTAGTGGCTACCCCCCAAACCTCCTTCAATAGAAACTATGCATTATCCCTCATTGTTTCTGGCAATAAAACCATATCCAGGTACACCTGGATTTCCTTGAGAAGCACCATCAAAGCATAGCAAAATTTGTCCCATTTGAGGTAGCTTGAAGAAGATTTCTTGAATGTTAGTTGTTCTAATTTGTCTGCACTTCATCCCAAAGAATTTTAATACTTGCAGATCATAAGTTGTGTTCCACATATATGCTTTCATTCTAATTTCACATTCTGTAGTAAGCTTCACAATTCTATCTTGGATAAGTTTTATATTAATTTATCATCTTCAAATACACATATGTTTCTTTGAAACCAAATTTCTTTCATTGCTATCGAAGATGCTACCTTCCACAGTTCTTTAATTGCAGGACTTTTGTGCTTTGCTCTTGATAGCATCTCTTCAAAAAAAATTGGATTTAAGAAACAAAATATTCCACCTATCCATTTCCAAATGATTTCACTGAAGTCACAGTGCCATAAAATATGATTGAGGTTTTCTTCAGAATTTTTGCAGAAAATGCATCTTGAGGCTAAATTGAAATTTCTGGATTTCATTTTCTCGTGTGTAGGTGTAATCCCTCTAAAAAGTTTCACAGATTACTTGAAATACTAGGATGAACAGATGAAGACCATACCTGTTTTGTCCAAGACAGCTTTGGAAATGTTCTTCTTATACATTCTACAGCTGATGCAACTGTGAATTCTCCAGTGATAGTCCCACACCATATTTTTTTGTCTTCTGTTGTGCTTATCACATGGAGATCATTTTGATGTATCATTCCTAACATTTTAGTTGGTATCACCCATTCTCCATCTAGAAGTAAATCAGATACTTTCATTTCAGGGAAGTTGAGCATGAATTCATTCATTGGAAATCGTTCTGTTAAAGCTCTTTCTTTTACCCATGCATCATTCCAAACTAAGATTTTGGATCCACCACTAACAAGCCATCTTGAATGCTCTTGTATATCTTCTGTGACCCAATTTAAACCTGGTAAAATTGAGGACTTTTTTATAGTACTTGATCCAATCTCCATTTTTTGTCATAAATTTCTATTGGAAGTATTTTGCCCATTCATATGTTCCCTTATGAATTTTCCATAGGAGCTTCATAGGTAAAGCTTTATTTATTATTTCTAATCTTCTCAGCCCCAATCCACCTTCATCCATTGGAGCACACACATAGTCCAATTTCAGAGTAATGCACTTTTTTGTTGAAGGATCTCCAGTCCATAAGAAGTTTCTTATAACTCTTTCAACAACTTGAATAACTTTCTTGGGCCATTTGTAGACAGACATGTTGTATATAGGTATACTGCAGAGCACATGTTTAACTAGAATTAACCTTTCTTGAAATGAAATAAGCTTACCCTTCTATCCAGCAAGATTTTCTTAAATTTGCTCCACACACCCCCATACATGAGATGATTTGATGCTTCCAGGTAGTAACACAATACCTAAATATTTATCAGGAAATGTTGATAAAGACATGTTGCATTCATTTGCTAGTTGAACTTTTCTAAGTTCACTAGTTCCTCCAATGAAACATTTGTTTTTTTTCAAAGTTAATTCTTTGACCAGATGACATTTGGTAATCTCTTAGAAAGTTAAGCATTTTTCTAATGTTCCTCTTGTCTCCATTACAGAATAAGAAAAATATCATCTCCAAAAAGAATGTGAGAAGGTTCAACTCCATTTCTTGACACCATTGGTTGTATTACTCTCTCTTGAATCATTCTTGATAAGGTTATGCTCAACAAATCTTCAGCAATAACAAAAAGAAGAGGAGACAGGGATCCCCTTGTCTTAGTCCTCTGCCCACTTTAAAGTATCCAACATGACCACCATTAAGAAGAATTGATATTCTAGCTGATTGCAGTAATGTATGTATCCATTTGGTTCCTTTTTTCTGAAAAACCAAAATTTCTCATTACCTGTAGTAGAAAATCCCAGCTTAATGAATCATATGCTTGAGTTATGTCTAATTTTAGACCCAAATTTCCACCCCTTCTTTTAACATCAATTTCATTTATTAATTAGAAGCAAGGACTATCTGTTCTTGGATATTTCTGTCTTTTATAAAATCACCTTGCTGAGGAGAGATTACTTTCTTTATCACACTGCCAAATCTTGTTGTTATGATTTTTGTTATCACTTTGAAGATGAAATTCATTAGGCAAATAGGCCTGAATTGTTAAGCTCTTTTTGCATTTTTCACCTTTGGCAGAAGAAGCAGGAAGTTTGCATTGAAGCCTTGAGGAATAAAACCACCCCTCCAACAGTATTTGATTGCATCAACTAAATCTTTTCCAATTATGTCCCAAGCAAATCTGTAGAACCATCCAGCAAAGATATTAGGTCCTGGAGCACTATCATGATCAAGATCATAAACTGCTTTTTTTATTTCCTCATATTTTGGAACAACATCTAAAAATTGGTTCTCTTCATCAGTAATTACTTTGGGAATATCTTGAAAAATTCCTGGAGAAAAATGTACTTCTTGAAACTTGAACTTGTCTTCAAAATGAGATATTATAGTTTCAGCTATGAGATTTTGATTAGATATAATGTTACCCTCTGTATTCTCCAACTCCACTATTGCATTTTGGGCTTGCCTAATCTTTAGACTTACATGAAAAAAATCTTGAGTTAGAACATCCTTCTTTTAACCATCTTACTCTGGACTTTTGTTGCAGGATTTCTTTTTGTTTATCTGACAGAACTTCAAGCTCTCCTCTTGCAGTCACTAGGTTATTCAATAGATTTAAGTCCCTTGGATTTTTATCTGAAATTAAAGTAGTCTGTAACACTTTGTATTCTGCAGCTTTGAGTTGCTTTGTGATATCCCCAAAAACACACCAATTCCATTTTTGTATTTCTTGTTTCAGTATTTTTAGCTTCTTCATGAAAACAAAAATGGGATTACCTACAATATTAACCTCCCAGCTCTTTTTTATTTGATGATGGAAGTCAGGATGGCTCATCCATACTTTTAATGCTCTGAATGGAACATTTTTTGGTTTTGTAAGCTCAGCATTTGCACCATATAAAACTCCATGGTCTGATATTCCTCTTGCTCCAATTTTATAACCCCAACTAGGGAAAAACTCCAGCCATTTATCATTAAAAACTGCCCTGTCCAAATTACAAACTATTCTTTTCCCGCCTGCTCTGTTGTTACATCATGAAAATTCTAGACCAGTGCTTGGTGCTTGAATAAGACCACAAACATTTAGACAGTTTCTGAATTCCATCATTGATATTTTTAAAGGCTCTAATCCTCCTTTTTTTCATCCACATTTAGAACAATGTTGAAATCACCAATTACTATCTAAGGCTTGTTTAGTTTATTGATGTCCACCAGATCTTCCCATAGTTCTCTTCTATTAAGTGTGAGAGTAAAAAGATGAACTCCAATAACAAGAACTTCTCCTACTTCTACTGTTATCTCTTGTTTGGTGTTTGATATTATTGAAGGAGCATTTATTGAATCACTCCACAAAATCCAAATGTTACCTTTGTTTTCATCAAAAGAATTATCAATAAGCTTAAAATGCATACCTGGAAGCCTTAACTTCTTTATAAACTCAGTGGTAGCCCATACTTTTGGTTCAGCTAAAATAACTAAAGAATGACAATTTTTTTTACAATGCTTCTTAGCTTGTCCTTGGCCTTAAGTCTCCTCAGGCCTCTTATGTTCCAATAAACTACTTTCATTTAGAAAAGGAAGGATGAGAATAAGAGGTACTTCTCTTACCTTGCCCATTTTTACTCAAATTTGCATTCAGATTTGCAGCCTTATTTCTTGTTGTTACATTTGGCTTTTTGCTAGCTTTAGGTCTGACTTGGATAAAATCTTCACCATTCTTTGAACTTGAAGTTGAAATATCAATACTAGAATGAAGTGAAACTGAATCAGTATGCTTTTCTTGAATAATAAATTCATACTCCTTTGAAGCAGTTGAGGAATCTCTGTTTGTGAAATGAAATTGAATCAATGTTTCACTTGAATAATCTCATCACCCTCCTTTGAATTTGAAGTATTTGAAGTAGTTGATATATCATTAATAGTTGGAGTAGAATGTGTCTTTGCAGAGCCAATAGGAGGCTGAATATTTAGCACATTATTTATAGATGGGGCACTGGAAACCATTGTAATGATTTTGTCAACATGAAGTAATGGGAATTCTTTATGTGAACTAAGAGATCCCCTGAATTCCTCAGTTTATCTTGTAAGATATATGAAATCTCCCAGAAGAAGTTTCACCTTGGATGGGAGGAATAATTGCATCAATCATCTCATTATCACTCAATAAATGTTCTTCAATCTGATCTATTATATGCTCATTCTATTTTTCAGCTGGAGTGAAGCATATATCAAACCTTTTGGGAGGTTGAACCTGTTTTTGTCTCCATTGCTTCTTTGGTTTATCTACCACAACTTCTTGAACACTTTCAACATTTGGATAGTTATTTCTTTTAGCTCTGCATTCAGCTGTCAAATGACCCACAATTGAGCATTGATTACAAAATTTTGGCTTCTTTAGAATTTGCACAGGTTGCTCAAATTTTCCATACTTGTATTCAACCACTTTGCTTGGTATATATTTGGCAAAATCAACTTCTACAAGAACATTGACATAATAGCCATTCTCTTTTGAGAGTAACATCATCTACTTTAATGGCTCTTCCCAGTTTACTACCCATCTGTAGAAGAATGCTTTCCTTCCAGTATTTTATACTCAGACGAGGAAAACAAATCCATACAAAGGCTGAAGAGGTTTTTTGTGTCTCAGGATTGAAATTAGGTTCCCATGCCCTGACTTTCAAAGTTTGAGATTCAACCATCCATAATCCCTTCCAAATTAGGCTTCTATCTGCTTCATTATCCAATTTGATGATAAATAACCCTTTACCCAGAGGGATGAATTGCAGCGAACCCTTAATAGCCCATTGTTGTTTTAGTGAAGTAACTGCAACATTCATCTTCAATTTAAGAAAATCAAGTATACCAATCAAACTAAATTTCCATTCGTTTAAACTTTCATCAATAATCTCATCAGGAATAAACAGAGATGGAGGATCTTCAGGATTCATTGATGAAGAACTAAATTTAGAACTCAATTTTTCTGTATTGGATCGAATACCAGATCCACTTGATATTGGATTTTCAGACATAATAAGTACATGAATCGACCAAAATATTAACACCAATCATCAGATTTAAATGTAAAACACCTGAATTAAAAAGTATCTCAGATCGATTACCAAGAAATCCACGAATTTAATGAACGAGTCAGTCACCGATTTGTCGCCGAGTCGTCGCCGATTCGCATAGCTAAAAACTAGAGTCTTTAAGTTTTTTAACAAAAAAATTTGTTAACCTTAGTGGTCTTCAACTCTTCAAATATGCAAGTATGTATGCGTTTCTTTCTGACCAGCTAAATTATTTTTTTTTTTACTAATTTCACTGAGTATCTCTTTCCTTTTTCTTTTTTTTTTTTTTTTTGGGGGAGAGCATGAATGCCTTTACCAGACTTGCCCGTGGCCAAAGGCTACGCGCTTCAGAAGAGGAATCAGGCGATGTTGAGTCTTCCAAGGCGAAAATGAAGGAGGAGAAAGTTCGGGATCCAATGGTGATGAGAAAAGTGTTTCTGAGTGTGATATAGCAAATCTAACTCTTCCAGTGGGCCAACGAATGAATTGGTAAGTCCCACACGTTTTTCTTCTTGGGTTATTTATTCTTCATGAAATAAATATCCCATCGGTGGTATTACAGAAAGAAACCGCACCTAGAGTTGTTCTTGGAGATAACCCTGAGATGGAGATTAATCATAATAAGATATGATTGTGTATTCGACCATGGAAGCTGCAGATAACCCTAAGATGGAGACCAATCATAATGAAGACGTGGTTGCGCTCTCAATCATGGAAATCGCATCTGTGAATAACTCCAAGATGGAGATTGATCGTAATGAGGGTATTGTCACGCCTTCGACGGTAGAAACCCTGTCTGTGACTGCGTGCATAATTGTTTCCAGAGAAATTTCTGGAGTTGAAGGAGCTGCGCTAATCAAACATCCAGATGTAGGTGCTATCTTCAACCCTCCATTTGTGGCTCCCTTTACTGATCATGTGTTGATTGGAGGATTCATCGTACCAGCTAAGTATGCGGAGTTGTACATGTTAGTGCAAAGCTCGGTTGAACCCACCAAGTGTTGGTATGTCAAGTTCGGTTGTCATATTTTAATGAATCAAAACTCAAGTTAAGAGTCGCTTGATTATATACTAGAGTCAACTTCATATAGGTTAGCTTGAAAGTATTAGGATAATGAGACTTTACAAGTATTACGAAGACTTGAATATGTGAATAAGCAAGGAGATACAACGACAACAATCATCCTTCCACTTGAGGTTAGTGATATTTGACTTGAACTGTTTCATTCCCTAACGTATCTTTCAAGTCGTGCATATTGAAAACAAAACTGCGAAACATATTTGAACTCTAGATAGACATAGTATTAAGGAATACAATACGAGGTTTATTGATTAACCATTAAACTTTGTAGATAAGACATCGCCATAATCATTTGAATGCTATTTTGATTATGTATGGGTATGAGGTGACAATAACATCCTAGGGAATAATGTTTTACATGTGTTCTAAGGAAGTAAGTTCATAAACTTGTTTGTGAATCGAAAAGGAAATTGCCAGGCATTATTGGTTTTGTTATTCGTTGCATATCTTATGAACAACCAATATGTGTGATTGAGTATAACCGTTCACGACTTGTTTGTGTTCTTGGTAAAACGATTCACAAAGGCCTGACTTATGTATTGGTATGACTTTTATTAATGAAACCGATCTTAAGTAATCACCTGAGATGGTATGATCGGGTTGGTGATTTTATGTCTGACCAAATATGGGAAAGGGGAACCGATCCTAGTAAGAGGTGCATTACATCACAAAGGGGAACCGATCTTATGGACATGTGTAACACATTTTGGGGCAAAGGGGAACCGATCCTATGGACATGTGCAACACATATAAGTTAGATACCATATATATGTTGGGAACCGATCCTAGTACCAAGTCAACCGAATTTTGGAAAGCTAATGTGACTATGCACAGTACTCAATGGAAGGTAGAACCGAAACTTGTTTTGGTAGAACCGTTAAACCCATGATTTGTGATTGAATGTTATTTGATCAATCACATAGTTCTTGAAAGTCAGATTAACCAATTCTAAACTTGTTTAGAAGTGTGGCAAATCGGTTTCAAGGTTGTAAGTGTGAAAGAGAACTTACAAAGTAAGGATGTCGACATACTTTGAACACGTGTTGTGAATGTTTATTATTTAATTGTTCAAAGTTATTCCTTAATAGCTAAGGGAAGAGAATCCCAGGATCGAAACATAAATAAGTTAAGAATCTTTTAATTAAGGTTATTAACTTCATTTTTAGGAAAATAAGAATTAGTAATGTGCATTTACTAATTAGAGAATTTCTGAGAGATTTCGATCATTATTTTTGGACAGAGCATTTCCAGGAATTATGGAAACCGAATTTGTGCCTTAATGAATATCTTGAGAATATTTTCGTTTTTGGAAATTCCTTGGTGTCCAAACTTCCTTGTCTATAAATACTTGAAGTTTGCCTTTCTAGCAAACTAATCCTTCATAATAGCAAACTACCTCTTGTTGTGCTGCTACTGGTAAAGCCGTCTATTCGGAGAGAAGAGTAACCTAATTAGGCGAAATCTCTTATGGCCGCTCAGTTTAAAGTCTTCTTTGGGATTGAGAAGCTCAACGAGTATCGTTGGTGGGAAACTAGATAATTGCGGTTTATCTTTTGTTTTCATTGATTTGATTGACTAACGGTGGTTGAACTTTGATTGCACCTAGTTTGTTTATGCTTGAGAATCTTCTCTTCTAATATAAGATTCACTCAAACTAGTTCAAAGTTTCGACATGGATCTTTAGACTGTTTTTAGTTCTAAAGATGATCTTGTGATAATCCATTGTTAATAGACTTCGTTCTGTGCGTGATTGATCACAAGAGATTCAAGTGATTGTGTGCAGGTGTTTATTGAAGATCTAAGAAGATTTGAAGACAAAGAAGATATTAAAGATTTCTGATTTCTGATTTTTGGGTTCATAATCTTTGGTGTGCACAATACTTGTTTCGGTAAAAGAGGATCCAATTAATAATCGGTTTATCCTTGTGATAGGTTGGGTTGATTAATTGAGTAGATCGACATCAACACAATTCTTTGGATTAAGAGTGTTGTTGGCTTAATCTTAAATGATTACTTCGGTAATTGAACATAAGATAGATCTAAGGACCTGACGAAGGAGTTTATGTTAAGATAAACAGAAGAGCCTTTGTCCGACTCATATCACTTGGTTGAAGAGAGTTGATACCAAACAGATTTGTTGTTCCTTTACTATTTGGAATACGAACCAAAGGAATTATTCCAAGTACGTGACTTATTTATAAGTTGGAGGCGTGGAAATATAGACGGAACTAGGTGAACTATAGGTTTAGTTGCTTGGTCTCAACTATACGAAGTTAGGTGTAATTTTGTGTAGTGGCTTAATCCTGAGAGTATTCGATTCTGGACAAAGTTCCGGGGTTTTTCTACATTTGCGGTTTCCTCGTTAACAAAATCTTGTTGTGTCATTTACTTTATATTTCTGCATTATAATTGTTTTATTATAATTAAAGTAAATCGCACAAACGTTAATTGATATTTACTTGATAAGCGAATCCTATTGTGTTTGGTTAAATCCGAACCTTTTTATCAAGTAACATACTTTATTGTTGTATTGTCTCGATCTAGTATCCATAGACGATCACACGAAGTGTGAACTGATTAGTTGTATTGTCTTGACTCAGTCCATAGACAATCACTTTCGGAGAAAGGACTTATAGGTAGGAAAAGTTTTAGCTTGAGGTATATTTGGGTACCCTCGCCTTTTAAATTGGTATCAGAGCAGGCAAACACGAAAAGATCTAACAATATGTGTTTGGTGCGATCCAACCTATACGAAATTGAATCTATGTCTGATTCAATTAACGTATTTCCAAGATTAGATGACTCAAAATTGTTTGAAGGTATGTCAAACACTGAAATTGTTGAGTCACTTCGATCCAAAGAATTTTGGACATTTGACGAATGTGGCCTATATCTTAGTCTCATTGAAGATGCTTCTACCAAAATCGACAGAAAATTATCTAAATTTGCAGAAATGGAAAAGCAACTCTCTGACTTAAAGAATGAGATTAAGATATATGAACAAAAGGAAGATGAGTCACTATCTAAAACTCTCAAGATCCTTGAAGACTCTAGTAGAGTTCAAAATGAGGTTGATGAGTTCCTCAAAGAACTGGACAACTCAAAGAAAACTAATAATTCTAAAGGAAATCTACTCATTCATGAGTATTTAATGAATTATATTTCAGAAGAAACCGATATTCTTCAAGAAGAATCTCTCTATAACTCTTCAGAAGAACTTTCTCTTGAAAATTATAATGACTCTGATATAGGATGTGAGTCTACTGAAGTCAGACATGACTTTTCGAGTGAAACTTCATTGACTAACAGTTTCATCTCAACACCTAGCATGTCCAAATTATCAAAACCCAGACAATTTAAGATTGGTCAAGGAACCGATTGTTGGCTATCCCATATCAAGTTTCGGTCTTTGAGTGTTGGTGTTATTCGGATCCGGATCCACATCTGAATACAAGATAGAGTTGGTGATAAAAACAAAGAAATATGGGACTATCTCTTTCTCTACCTTCTTCGAGTTCATAGAAACTCCAACAGTTCACGAAGGTTCGAAATTTCTCTCTTTGTATTTCTTGCATGTTCGATTCAAGGGGAAAAACTTGTATCATCAATTCTAGACTTCAAAAGGAACAAAATGGTTGCTTGTTAATTCATCCCTCAATAAACTCTTCCGATTGTAAGTGGTTCTTCACTTCTCTTGTTAATTCAATGGATAATCGAGCTAGGGGTAATAGAAACTTTGTTAGAGGAGAAGGGTCAAATAAGAATTCGATGCTTTACTCTACCATGGATATAAATTATGGAAACATTCCTAGTCTTACCTATGATGTTAGTTCTCAAAATTACTTTGTGAATGATGAATGTTTTATAAAAGTCGGTTCAATCAAAGAACCCATCATGGAAATGTTATTTGTCAAAGTTTCGGATAAAAAATATACGAACTTTGTGAAGCATCGTGAATGGGATATCATTCATGAAAGCTCTTTTAAGGCAACTCCGGACCTTGTGAAGCTATTTTACGCCAATATGCATGAAATGAATTTTGAAGGATGTACTTTTCGTACTATGATTGGTACAAGGTCGTTTGAAGTTAACAAACAAGTAATTTCGGAATTGATACTCTATCCCTACGTGAATACATTCTTGCCATGTTTAGATGAAAGGTACAGGGTCGACAACAACACCATAAGTAATTGTTTACTTTAAAGTCAGGCTTTGATTTTCAAAAAATATATATGTTCATATATATATAAAAAAAAGACGTGAATTAATCACGTAATTTAAAAAAAAATATCACGTGAACTGAACTCACGTAAATAAAATCCGTGACCATGTCATGGTTTCATAAAAATTGTGGATATTCCACGGTTTTATCAAAAATACATATATTTTTCCTTCGTACAATCGCCCGTCTTTGAAACGAGGATTTATTCTCACACTTTTCAAGATAAGGTTTTGGTTTCCATGAAAGCTCATAAAAAAATTTTATCACTAGACACAAGTCTATATATAAAACAAATCTCTCCTAAGTCAGGGATTATTACTAGTTTCTTAAACTAACGATCAAACGAACATATGCTTTCAAAAACAAGGGTTTTCTACAAAACTCACACTCATATATGCACATGTATATAATTTTAGCATGATCAAGATATGAACAACTCATGAACTTCAACAAAGATTTTTTTCCACGTACTGCCTGGCGTACTTAATATGGACTACGGGATCGACGGTGGCGCGACGGTCGGTGTGGCGGCCGAAAACTCCTAAAAATTCTTATCCTCCATGATGGCGTGAGGGTGATGAAGAGATGAAGGTGGTGGTCGTGTGTAGGTGAAATAAAAAAAAAGAGGATTAATCCCTTTTATATCAAATTTTATTTCCAAAACCTAATTCCACAAGGATTTCCTTTTTGGGCCCGGACCCGCGAATCCTAAACCGACCAAGGTTTTATCACAAAAACATAAGTGATACATCATTTTATGCTTGTTAGATGGCGCTCTATCATGCCACTGGGATCTTCATTCAAGTTGTGATTTGCTCGTACAATCGAAAATCCGGTAACGTCTTATCTTACGACTAAGTTCAATTACTTATATTGTTTGGAACTGGAAAATCACCATTCGGTGCTGACGGAGGAACATGACTGTCCCACACTAAGCAGGGGACTTAATGTAGATGGTGGATTTTCGACAAGGGCTAAAATCGTAAACCCATAATTGTACGTGCTCCTGATCCAGCAATCAGATGAGTATTGAGGCTCATGTCTCTTATCGAAAGCATGAAAGCTCATGCCACAAGAATCTCTGACTGAGAATACTGTCTCTCAGAGTCTATGTAGATGTGTAGTCTCTCAGCTGAGGTAACGGCATATCTCATGAATACTGAGCAATTTTGGTAATTACTTCTATATAGAATCGAAAGATTGGACGGCTCCTAGACAGCTTGCCTGCTAGTAGCAATAACGTCTTCAGGATGTAACAATGTTTTCCCTGACTGTATAAAAGAAATATAACGCTTCAACATGCTCATATCACTCAATTCCTGAATAATTAATGCTCCTAGACGATCGTACTAGTATAGAGCCATCAATTAATTATTCCTAAATCATTAGATTCATTAACTGAATCCCTGGAAAATATTTTACATTAATTCATAATATTTCGTTACTTCAATTCACGGTTCTTCCCAGTAGAATTCCATGGGTTAGTAATAAATATTCAACATACGGGCATCCAAGCCACTATCGAGTAAGCCCCGACTAAAATGGTGCAAGTGTACTCAGCAATAATGCACTTACGAGCACCTGAATGCGCGACAGAGCATTCCAAAATACGAAGGAACGATGAACCTATGGAAAATAGGATGAAAATAATAAATAATAAAATATTAATCAAGGCGTTGGGGGACTGGGCCCACCGGCCGTCTGGTCGTGCCGTGGCCAGTCCCACGCCCAATTTTATATTTTATCATATTTTTATTATTTTCCTTGATCTCATGAAAATTCACTCATTTGAACAAAATTCATTCGTTTCAAGGAAACTCCTCAGTTTTATGGTGTTTTCTTCACATCAAGGAAATAATAAATAATTAAGAAAGGTGTGTGGGACCAAGCCTACTAGCCGGCCGGTCATGCCTTAGTTGTGGCGGTCCCACACCTTGCATTCCTTATTATTTTATTATTATTTCCTTCATCTCATGAAATTCCTTGATTTCATGATATTTCCTTCAAATCATGGAACTAATACATAAAATTAGGGAAAACTCACGGGACCGGGCCCTAGTTGGCCATGCCCTAGTCGGCCGGTCCCACACACCCTTATTTTATTATTATAATTTTTATTTGTTTCCCTCATCTCATGGAAACTCCTTCACTTTAAGGAAAACTCCTTTATTTCAACAAACTCCTTGATTTCATGGTATTTCCCTAAAATCATGAAAAATAATATAAAATTAGGAAAAAGTGCCATGGGACGGGCTTATTGGACGTCCGGCCATGCCTTGGCCATAGCCGGTCCCACACTTCATGATTCCTTCATTTTATTATTATTATTTCCTTCATCTTATGAAGTTTCCTCAGTTTGAGCAAAAAACCTTGATTTCTTCATATTTTCTCAAATGATTGCTCAAATGCACACCAGAAAATATCAAAATTCTCAAGACTGAGACGCGAAAACTTTGGTGACATGAGCATATTACCTTGACCGACCAAGGTTGGCTCTTTGGCTTGCAAGGGGCCGGTCCCTCATACTTTGATCATTTGACCTAATTTGTTCACATTAGGTTCAAACTCTTCCAAAAAAATTTGGAACTTCATAAAATGATCGTCATACGGTCCCGTGACCAACCAGGGTCAGTTTTATGATCCCTTGGTCGGTCCCTCATCTCTTCATAATTAATTAGGTTTTGTCACCTGACGCTCAGACGAGCATTATTTTAATAAATGATTAAACCGGCATTTAATCATCCTTTCAGCAAGTCTTCAAGAGACTTTGAAATTTGCTCACTTGAGCATCTGGGCGCTACATGGTCGATCCATCATCCCATGTAGACGGTCTCTCATTCACTCCGTGGTTGATTTTTAATAAATCATCAATTGATCGAATTAGGGTTTCGAGTCCAAGGTTCATAATTCCAGATTCAAACACTAATAATTTTATGTTGATCCCATGATCAACATGTTTATTAATTATACTCGGTTCAGTTGACAATATTTTAAATTAATATTTTATTTGGTCCTGCTACCAATAATTCATCAAACGAGCAACATTTGCTCAGATGAGCAATATTTGCTCAGACTAAGGAATATTGGTTCAACTATCAATATTCAACAATCCATCGAATGAGCAATATTTTCTCACCTTAACTATCAACATTTACTTGAGAATCATACCTTTGTCTCAACAGACACGTTCAATTCATGAGTCTCAGAACATTTGCAAATCACGTTCGACTCAGCAATACAAGGACTCATCGTCCCTTGAAGTCAGCAACTAACTAACTAAATATACGTCTGCCTTGCAAACTCCACAATCACGAGACATCAATCGTGTTACATGGGGGATATTAACTAGGATTTTGGTCTGGCAGTTTACGGCACGTGTGTTCATACACACGATGAGAATGTGAGCAAGTCGTGCAATCAGTTGGAGGAGTTAACAAAGTAATGGATGTAAAATAAACCAAGTCTCCGCACGATGAGCAACTGGTTTTAACACGATTTCCACTTCCCCACTCTTTGACTCCAGCAACTGTCACACTTCATGGGATCAAGGTGTTTTACAATTCTAGCAATATAAAATAAGTCTCAGAATCATCATTGAAAACAGGACAAGCTTTCGTCAAACAAACAACAAGATATTAACATCTCAACGTCTGAGCAATTACTCTCAACAGAGCAAATTCAATCAATCAGAACTTATCTTATTTCTTCACACAGAATATACAACACACCACAATCTTCGATCACCATTGATCTCACACATTTTTGAGCTTCCCTCCTATAGATCGACCTATCCTCTCTTGTGACCGAATTGACTCTGGAACGGCCATTGTCTTGGTTTAGGCCGGAGTCCTACAGATTGATCTCTTGAATTCAAAGCACTCCCTTTTTTACAGTGCATCTGTGTGAGGTTTGACAGTTCGCCCGGTTCAAGGAGTTTCCTCCGCACGGTCGTCTCCTTAATTCCGTAAAAACCAGCAACTCATTTTTCCCCATCTACAGATTGATCACAAGAGACTCAAGTGATTGTGTGCAGGTGTTTATTGAAGATCTAAGAAGATTTGAAGACGAAGAAGATATTGAAGATTTCTGATTTGTGGGTTCGTAATTTTTGGTGTGCACAATACTTGTACAAATAATCAAGAGTATTCCGTCAGTATTAAGGAATACAATACGAAGTATAACGCTTATCGACAAAATCAAAATCCTAACTCACTGTCGCAGGCATCGCGATTGCACTTAGCGTGTGCAACAAGCCTTGAAACCCCTATGTGGCCCTAATGTCCGAATTATTAGTCTCAGGAGGGTTTACAAGAGGTGTACCCACAAAACCTTAACTCCAGACCCTAACTATCTACGCAGAACCTTGGAAGGCATTGATTTTGAGTTAGGATTCCGTTAGTGCCCGATTTTGTATTTATTTTGGCTTTTTATGTCTTTGTAGGTGTTTTTGGATAAATAAGCTCTCATGGAGAAATTTGCTCGAAAAGTGGCATTTGGACCCCCGGACAGAATTTATAAAGACACCCCAGAGAAGTGTTAAATGCGCCCCAACAAAGTTATGGAAGCACCCGCAAAATTGATATTGACACCCAAGAAGAACTACTAAAGGCACCCCCATCTTGGATAATGGGTACCTCAAATGATAAGGGGTACCATTTTGCTATTCGCACCCACCAGTGGTTAGGGGGACACCACCTTCTTCACGATTTAAAATGAAAATTTGGCGGGAAGATTTCTTTCACGTCTACGTAACTGCTGGATTGGTTTGGTTGTTGTTTTTCGTAGATTTTTGGTCAAGGTTTGATTGGTTTGGGCCTGTAACGATCATACAGGGCTGGTACGTGGGTTGTGATCAAAGAAAAATCAAGTTTCCATACTTATCTCACGTAAACAGGAAAGAGAGAGTCTCGGGAGTTAGTCATATTTTGGAAGTTGCGTACAAGTTTGGAGAGTATATTGTATCATGATTCTGTTCTATCGAGTTGGAGGGTCTGGATAAGCATCAAAGACTCGTAAATAGAGAAAGAAGAGGAGAGTTTTACGTAACTTTGTCGTGGGGAGAAGAAATAAGATATCCGAGATATTCTTGGGAACTGTTCGATCTGTGGTGCATATAAGAGTTTTGGGGAATATCAGAAGAGGTCATCGGGTGTTGAAGAAAGCCAACAGAGGGCTCAGAAACGAAGAAAAATAATTGCAGAGAAGTTCTCTGCTGCTGCTGAATAAGAAATCACGAAGAACATTGTACCAGCGAAGACAATCGCGAAAACTACTACAGAGAAGACAGTCTTATTTTACAGCAGTCTTATTCTTTCGGTTTCCCTTGTAACAGTCATTCTGCAAAGCATATAAACGTTGCGATTGAACTGTTTAATTCCTTTTGAGCCTCTTAACCTTTGTAAACATCTTTTGACCTATGAATAAATATTTTGAGCATGTTATGGGCATTAGGAGGTAAACCCCAACACCGGGACAATGAAGGAAGCCGTTCTTCACGCATGTGGTAATTCTATTTAATTCCTTTATGACTTTTGCACTAGTTTAAATTGATTTATGATTTTTCTTGATTATTTATGATTTTATCTGATGGTGTATGCTTAGTCTAAGAACTTCTGATGCATTATGCTTATGATTTACATCTAATGCTTTATAAAGTCTACTTTTGGCACAAAAATAGTCAATATGTGTTACCTTATAAGCTATAATTTTCTAGAATTAATAGTTAAACCACATGAATATAAGAATTGGTGGAATCCTGAGTCTCAGTCTCTCGTAATCCTATTACCATCTTTTGTATATATTTATTAGATTAAGTCTAAAATCGAGTCTTTATAAGGTCCGAGTTGAACGAATCTTATTACCAATTTTTTTACAATAACATAAAAATCACATCAACCCTTCACTAATCATATTTTGTGCTTAAATATAATTAGTTAAGTTAACAGATTAGTTTGATAATCATTAGAATAAATCATTATCATTGAATTTGTTGATGCAACAACATTAACCTGGCGAGATTGGGGTATACCCAAACTAATTGGGGTATACCAATAAGACAAAATAGGGTCATTTTGAAGTAAAACCAAGCCACCCCTTAACCTTGTATTTTCTAAATGGCTAATATGCCCTTGTTTACTTAACACTAAAAAAATATGATTAGCTTAATTGATTGAGTTTAGATTAAAACTTTTGAAATCATGAATTTAAGTTATGAAATTTTGTTTTTGATTGAACTCATTTGGGAAGATTTTTGATGAAAAAATTTTCTTTCGAGAATTTTTTTTCCAACGGAAATGAAAGCATTACACTTGTAAAAAGAGGATTGCAAAGGTGGGTATGAAATCATACTCAAAATTAAAGAATAATTCAACACTTTCAGTTTTGAAACTATCAAAAGTCGGCAGCGTCGACGAATGAAGAACATGCCGACTAACTTTGGCCTGCAAGGTCTGCGGATGAAGAACATGCCGACAACTTATGGCCGACAAGGTCAATGAATGAAGAAGATGCCGACTTTATTATTTTGACACACAAGAGACTATTGTAAATGCTTCACTAGTCGACATCTTGTTGATTTCTTACCTTGCCGGCTATCTTATAGTCGGCAAGGTCGATAAAAAAATACCCTGCCGACTATAGAATTTTTGGCATACATAGAGGTGTTACAAATACATGATTAGTCGACAAGGTATTAATTTCATAACCTGCCGACTAAACTATAGTCGGCAAGGTATCGCGATGAATATCATGCCGACTAAAATATAGTCGGCAGGGTATAAGGTTGAATACCGTGCCGACCCTGTAACTACTGGTTTCAGAGATGAAAAGTCGGCACGATATTCAACCTTATAACCTGTCGACTATATTTTAGTCGGCAAGGTCGACAAAAAAAACCTTGCCGACTTTCGATCCGTTTTGATTCTTCGTTTTTTTTTTTTTTTGATCTCATCATGTATGGTTGGAGTTTTGAAGAAAGATTTTGAATTTTTTTTTAATATGTTTTAGTCGGCATGGTTTTTTAGTATGGGCAATTTGGTCTGTTGACACCTTTTAGACACCCCTTAGCACACTAGTTTGGATGGGAATAAAATGGGTATACCCCAATTAGTTTGGGTATACCCCAATCTCGCCAGGAACATTAAATCAAGATATTTATGATCATGAAAGTTTAGGTGAAAAAAAACCAACCCGGGAAAGTAAACAAGCTGAACATACAAGTGCTCCAATTACTCATTTATAGATATTAATGTATTTAAATTTGATTTTTTTTTAATGAATTTTCCATTGTTACGCTGAAAAACTCAGTTTGGCATGGTAAAAGTATGAATACCATGCCGACATGGACCAAATCGGCATGGTATTCATACTTTCACCATGCCGATACACAATATCCCCCAATTTTGAAATTTTAAGTACACTGTTGGCACATAAAGTTCATTATCAAGCATGCCGGTAGTAGTGCCGGCATGGTCGATTCCCAGGTCTACAGTGCCGGTTTGAGGACAAAAATATACAGAAAATCTGTCTTAGAAACAAGTTTCCGCAAGGTATTCGTCCTAAAAGCCATGCCGATACAAGATATCGGCATGGTATTCATCCTAAAGCCATGCCGGCACAAGATATCGACATGATATTCATCCTAAAAGCCATGCCGACACAAAAAATCGGTAGAGTATCCATCATGAACACAAGCCGGAAGTGGATTGAAACTAAAACTGAAAAGTTTCAGTTTTTGATTCTAAGCCAAACGAAGTTTTAAAACAACAACAACACTTTATATAAGATTCGGTATCATGTACCTCCTCAATGAAGTCATTTCTTCTTCTTCTTCTTGCTCAACAACAATTCAATTTAACCTATCTTTAAGAACTTGTTAGGTTTTGATTTTGATTTTTTAGTTTTAAATTTTAATTTAGATGGAAGGGTATTAACCTAAAGGGTATTTTAGTATTTTCTCCCCAAAAAACACCCATTTGCAGCCAGTATTGGATGGAGATAATAATTTATATCCCCAATTATAGCATGTTTGTTTCATGGGTCCCGAAAATATGATTCCATACCCTTGTTTGGGATGTGTAATAACTGCAGGAATTCTATTCCTTTACTTTTAGGTTTCCCAAATATGGGGGAATAGAAAACCCACCTAGAAGGTGGGTTTAGGATTCCTGTCAGTTGGGAATCGATTTTCTTTCAATATATTTTTTTATTTTGGTAATTATTCCCTTACTTTTTGATCATGTTCTTGACTTAACCAAACAAGATGAAAGGAATCATATTCCAAGGGAACTATATTCCCGGAATCATATTCCCAGGTATCGCATTCCCTTTTCGTCAACCAAACACACCGTTAGTTTAACCATCCCCCAATCGCGCGTTCTTACAAAAGCCCCAGCATTACCAAACTAAGCCCAAGTTCTCTTCTAATTTCCTATTATAATTATTATTTTGATTTCCTTAATCTGGTTCTAACTTGTTTCTTAATATAATAGGCTTCTCTTAAATGTAACCCATGCTTTTATTAACCATAACCCACATAAAATAAGTCATTAATCTAACCAAACAAATTCTTAAGATTATTAACATAACCCATAAAATCATATACAATTTTTATATATAGCCCAAAATAAATTATCAAATCCCTAAATCAAAAAATATAAGTTAATCATGTAATTTTTGTAATACAATTTACGTCAGATCTATGACATAATTGATGATTTTTAAAGGTACTTAGTTATGTAATTAATAATCATGATTGAGGAAAAAAAAATCACCTTAGAGCTTTTATGGAATAATAATGCTTATAGAGTTTAAAAAAATTGATTTAAGGAATAATAATGCTGAGTATCTTCTATTCGCAGGGATAATTTCCTCTGCAGGGGCCTTGTGCAGTAAACCCCCTCCCGGCGGTCGTCCGTCGTCGTAAAGTAGTCCCCGATTTTTGATTGATATTGTTGTGGAGATTTCTCAAGGGAAAAATTAGAATATATAACCTTGATCGATATACCGATATTACTATAATCATGATTTAGGAAAAATAATCCCATGTTAGAGAAAAAAATATAAATTTATAGAGAAAAATATATAACCTTGATCGATATTATTTTATAGTAATATAAAATATTACTATAACCTTGATCGATATACCGATATTACTATAATCATAATTTGGTTTAGTTTGTTTTGAGGGAAAAATATAAATTAAAGTTTACAATCGGGAAATCTGTAAGAATAATAAGATCAATTGATATTAAATTGAAGAATAATTTGATTTGGATCTACAAAGAAAAAGTTAGGATTTATATCTTGATTTTGGGGAAGAAGTAGGATTATTAGTAAAAAAAATTAAGACTTGTTTGATAATTTTGTCTTTTTGTTTTAACTTAAACTTATTGGACTATAGTTAATAATAAAAACATGGGCTACATTTTAGAGAAGCCATGTAATATTTATTTTCCTAAAATTGGTTTATTTCCAAATTTAGTTTGATTTCCTTTTATCTAGTTATTATATTTTTAGGAAATAGTGAAGCCTATATAAGATCACCTAGTATTATATGCCGCTTCAACCATATTATTACCTTGTTTTCTAGTTGTTTTTTTTTTCTTTTATGAATCTATTGATTTCACGTTGAATTTCATTATCTATTTGACCCAACAAAGAGGAAAAAACACTGCTGACTAGTTAACGGTGCGTCAACCTACGCCTTCTTTAAGTTAACGGTCCGTCAACCTACGCCTTCTTTAAGTTAACGGTCCGTCAACCTACGCCTATTATATATATAAAAAAAGGTCCGTCAACCTACGCCTATTATATATATAAAAAAAAACCTTCGCTTTGGAACGCTGGTGCCCTAATTTATTGTTTCAATTTCTCAACAGGTTAGTTCTGTCTGTAATTTTTATCATGTTGAAGCCTTCTACACTTCGTTTTTTCCTTTCTTATAGCATTAATTGGTATTAATTTTGGGTATTAACAATTACTTTTAGTTATTTATTTTGCATATATATAAGAAGAAAAACTTGATCGAATTACCGACCTAAGACCCCAATTCCTGGTAAGATCTCTCGATTTTAGATAATTTTAGATAATCTACGGTTCTTTCTGAGATATATATATTTATTTTATTTTTTTGTTGCAGAAATGGCGTCGAAATTTAGGCTTTTCTCTAGGCCGTTTTCCGCAGCTAGGAAATGGGATGAAAACGCAAGTGTTCGTGCAGATATGGAGCGTCTAAGGTTGCACAGCTTTGTGAGTGAAACATGATCTGTAGCTTATTTATTCTTAGTTTACCTTTGTGCCTTATTATACTCCCCGTAGAAAAAAAATGAAATTTTGGTGATGGAATTGGGGCTACTCAATGGATTTTGGTGATGGAATTATTATTATTATTTATTTATTTTGGTAGATAGAAAATTCATTTTTTTTTATGTGCACAACTGCAATGTAACAACTATATGTAACAGAGTTGCAGTTGAGTTTCGGAAAATTTGAACTGCAGGCATAGGATGTAAACTTCTCCAAACCCTAACAGTAAATATGTTGAAATGAAGTAGGGAATCTCTTAAAAACACTTTGGTAGAGCTGGTTAAGGTTTAATTGGTGTATTTACCTTCAAATTTTTTTTCAGATCTGTGACTGAGACCCAAATTCTTGCTGGGGTGATCTTAGATTTGCTACTAGAGATAGAATTCATTTGGATCTTAGGATGTTCATATGCGGATATATTTCTTCATGCGTGCTTCTATTCAATTAAGTTTGAGTGATTGGTATGTAACAGGAGTAGTGTAAGATTAAGTGTTTGTAATCATCATCCTGAGCTCCATTACAAAGTTAAACAATGTGTATGATAAATAAGTAGGATATGCAGAGAGAAGTTGCGACTTGTAAGAGAAGTAAAGCTACTTGATATTAGTCCCTCTCCTAGTGAGTGATTAGTTCAACTCTGAATGATCCAAAGGGGTGCAAGACGTTCCATAACAACAGCTACATGTCCTGGGATGTATAACCGAAAAAGAAAATTTTGACTCAGGAAATTTTTTCTACTCATGTGCACTACTTGGCCAATGGATACTGTAAATTTTTAACAGCTCCTCCTTGTTAACAGCTCCTCCTTGTTATAGTAGAAATTTTTAAAGTAGGAACGGAAACAACTGATCTTGCTGGAAATGTTTGTTAACAGTTGCTGGAAATGTTTGTTAACAACTTAGATTGGCTTTTCTTTCTCTAAACAACTTGCTATTTGAATATATATGTGCTTGTGTGCTTGTGTCAAAAATAAAATATTCCTTGTTTCTGAACTTGGGCTTTTTGTGTGCAGAACTTAGATGCTAAAGCAGGTTATGAGACATATCTTGTTTCAGCAGTAGCAACTGCGGTAGTTAGTGGAGCAATTTCGATTCCTGTTGTGTATATGTTCGGCAAGTTTCTTGATTATAAATTCCCTGTGATAGAAGAGGAGGAAGAGGAGACTGTGGGAAGGCATGGTATGGTCTCAAGTCATGCTGCTTAGGCCTGTTAGAATGCTTTAAAAAGCAAGGACAAATTCGAAACTCATACTATTTATTGTACTGGCGATCAATACCCTAAAGGCAAACATTTACTATGTTCTATTGTGTTAATTTTTATTCACCTTGAAGACTCCGGAGTTTACACTCCAAAAACTTGTTATCTTTCTTGCCGGGGCTTTTGTCAGAAAAGAAAAGTGAGATATTTAAGCTCTTTGTTTGTCTTTTTCTGCCTCTTTGATGTATCTAGCGTGGAAGATGTGCTCCAGGGAAGCACGGACACACAAGTATTGGTGCCGTGTCCGCGTCAGACACGCGTCGGATGCACGACCCGCGTTGGACACCGACACGACGGACGTGTTGAAATCTATGCCTCATTTTACTAATTGGGTAATCAAATGGGTTATGAAAATTAGTATAATAGTTAATATTTGTACAGGTGGGCTAACCTAATGGTATGAAATTGAGTTTTTTTCATGTATTTGCATGCTTAATGTATTTGATATACCATAATACTATGATATTAGTGTATAAAAATTATTTAATTAATGCATATATAAACGTGTCCGTGTCCTGATGATTTTGAATTTTGCCGGTCCCTGTGTCGTGTCCGTGTCAATGCTTCTCAGATGTGCTCTTTCTAATTTTGTGTTCGTTTATTTTTCTTATTGTCAGGTCAGCTACCGTCAGACCATAGTTATTCAAAATTATAAAAGAAAGTAACAAGACATAGTTACCCTTAATTGTTGTAGGCCTATGACTCATAGATACATAGGGTTTCCTTGTGTAACCTTGCAGCTTACCTTGACAGGGACTAGAGGGTCTGAAGGCAAAGCTGAACTCCTTGAAGAAATTATAGATCTTGGTTTTTTTTGTGTGTTCTAATGTTCTTGGATTCCTTAGAAAAAACTTCGGTTTTTGAATTGATGAACTTTGTAATAGACATCATGTATTCCTGAAGGCAAAGCTGTTCCCCTTCTGTTATGAACCTTATTTCCCCATGATAGCGCTAAAGTAAGATGACGAATAGGTAGATTTTCGTCCATTTGAGAGCAGCTACAACATTCTGGGACTGTCATTTGGTCGCCCGGTCTCTAGGCAATATATTTAGGAGAAAAATGGATATTTTTGCAGATTTCTATTCACCTATGCAGCAAATAACTTCAACCGTAAGATAGCAGGTACTGTAAAATAATTAAAGCCCGCATAAACAGAGTGTAACTTCAGCGTCTGAAATCAAAATCTTATACAATCATGATTCCAATCTCACCATGTTGCTCAGTTAATAGCATTATTATAGTGGGCGTAAATTACAAAGTTCAGATCCTGCTTGTCCCATCAAAAGGGAACCAAAAACACACGTATTTTTACTTGATAAAACAAGCTCTAGAATTATAACCAGTACATTAATAACTAACTCCAGTCCAGTACATCTGCAGATTATCTGACATACCAAAACTTTGCTTTCATAATAATACAAAATCTAAAGGTACACAAGGTGTTGGTTATGTAGACTTGACATGCACCACAATCATCTGCTTGGTATGAATCGTGTTTGGAAGGTAAATTGGCCATACCAAACTGCAAATTCATAATACACATCTTCTTCATCAACACTCTATCAGATGATATTCAGACAACGTAGCGATACGTGACATATCTGCCTGCTGTCTCACTGGGTCTGATAATCTTCACTACTTGCCCACGCTTTAATCCATAATATCGAGCAATCGGATCCGTAATCTGAATTCGAGGAAGCTGGAACAATAATTGACATCACAGGAGTACATACACAATTAAAATCCTTAACTTGAAAGAAAAAAACAAAAATCAATTAAAAAGCGGAATCTGAATGGCCCAAAAGAAAGAGATCTAACAAATGAAACAAAATGTTGAACAATTTGCCACAATATTTCAGCTCTCGATGCAATTAACTTTTGAAGATTGAATTTAAAATGATTAAAAGGTGCATGGCACCGCACAAGATATTTTTAAAGCAAAACTCTCACTGGTAATACTAGGGAAAATTCTAGTTTACAAGGGTTGACTAGTACCTTATGGTTGTTTTAAATCGTCTATATCCCTAACCCCTTCGGATTTTGAATTGACTTTCTCGGCAGACTACAACCTACTACTACACAACCTTTGAAAAATCAAATGATGATCCTTTAGCCTAATGTGAAAATTTAATAGCCTTCTAAAGCAAAAAAAAATGTTGAAATGGTCCACCGGCCAAAATTTCTTACAGCAACAACAGGCAACCAAAACTACCATGTTGAGGTTTCAGATTAAAAATAATCCATAGACTAGAAGATGCCCGTATGTATCCTGGTTTTATGTAACACCGTAAGTACATTTAGAGATGCATTACGTGTGTGTATCTGTGTGCACAGATTTGGCATACAAGATAATGAAACAAACGTAACACAGAAGGTAATATTGCATGTTCAATCAACACAAACCTGTGTTTCTTTCAGCGTATACCGCTCCAGCAAAGTCTTTTTTTCTTCAGGTGTAAGAACTTGATGTTCAGGGACAAGAACATGCTCTTTGATGTTCACAAGAAGCTCTGCTTCCTACCACATGATTGTTAGAAAACTTTAGTTCATCTCCCTACTCAAATAGATGGCAATTTCATGTATCTATGCAAGAATTAGTATTCCATATCCCCTGTATTGAAACTTTAGTGTTTAGTACAATACTTAGTAGATTTGAGGTACAAACAAATTCCCAAGCTTAATTTTTCAAACGTATCATGATAGACAGCTCCGGAAAAGACACACATTCTCTTTTCTACCATATTACTATTTGAATAAATACTAACCTAGCAAGTGGTAATAATAAGGATAATCACGTTACTACAGCCAGTACACTAAACAAGTGACAATATTATGCTACTATTGTTAAATATCTTCAAGAACCAAATAATCAAGATAATGAACCCTTATGTCTTCCCCTAGTGTATGTACTCTGCCCATGTTACACAATCAAATTTTATAGAGCACTATTGCTTTCCATCACTAGCAGCTATACAAAATATACTTAAGTCACCAATATTGCAACGCACGAGCAAAGTAGTTAATATCGTGTATCGGTATCGTATCGTCCGGGTCTGATACACCGATACAAAAGATTATATCGGTTTTTATCGGTGATACATCATTAAGACCTAGAATTTGAAATATTTATAAATTTTGCAATCTAAAACTATTTGGTGCCATATGATGGATTAATTCTCAAGATCAAAAGCTTCACAGTAAAAATTCAATTACATTCCACCATCATTAAGAAAAATGAAATAGTTGGAAATTTCTTTACTAAATCAGATTGAGTCTTCAAGGGTATAGAGGAAGAATATGATTAAGAGGAAGAGTTCTGTTTAAAAATTTTCATATCTAAATAATTTACTCTACCAAATTACCCTTGTCGTTATTATCAGTGTACCGGTGAACCCGATATATCGGTTTGTACAGGCCGATACGAGCGTTTTTATCGTTTAATCCTTTTATCGCCGATATTTTAGATATCGTACAGATTTTTTTCCGATACATGATAAAAACCTATAATATCAGCTGATACAACCGATATTGACTACCTTGCACACGAGGTCCTATTAGTATCTCCGCGGGATAAATATGTATCCAGTACTCGTTACTTATCTAACTCTGACCATCCTAAGGTTTCGCTAATCATGTTAAAATTTACTAAATCATATATTGTCTCAAACTATATCTTTTCAAAACAAAAAAAACAACAAAAAATAAAAAAAATCAAATGCTGAAATGCATAACAAAGAAATAAAATTCACCTGAAAGACCTCCAAATGGAATTTGGAAGAAATTTCGCTAATGCATGTCCTGGCAAAGGGAGTTAAATTCTGTTGAACAACCAAGAGTGCCCTGTGCACCTCATCATTTTTCATCCGGTTGGTGTAAGTCTTCATTGTCTTAACTCCAACTTTTGGTTCCTCAGGGAAGAAAACATATATCTATCACAGAAAAATCATACTAATTCAGTGTATTTTACTTCACGATAAAGATTAAGTGTCTAAAATGAGAACTACTGGGCTTCAAACCTGTTCATCATTATCGTTTCGCTTTTGTTTTTTGATATCAAGATCTTCTCTCTTGAGGTTATCCCCAAATTTAGATAGGAACTGAGCTCTTGTCTCCTTGAGTTCGAAGTCTCCAACCAGATAACCTCTGTCATTGAGCATCTGCATGACTGTGCGCCTAATTCTGTATAGCCTCGTTATATCTTCGTCAGTAGCCATGTCTTGCTTCCTATATAATCACAAATTAAACAAAAATATTAGTATATCATTTCAATCTCAATCGAAGAGTTTAAAAGGTTGAGAAAAATAAAAACCCTAGAAATCTAATAAATCACTGACTTTAAGAAATAGATATCACTGGAGGTTCCAAATCCGGATCTGAAAAGAATATGGGGATTATAGTTTGATCCTTCTTAACCTTTCTCTAGGGTTTTCTTACAGGCTGAATGTTTGGAGACTCGAGCGTTGAAGAAGAGGGACCGAGGGGTTTAAGTAAGATTATAAATTTTAGGGCTATGTAGACTAAAGAAAGACCAAAGTTAACTCGGATGAGTCAATTCGGATTGGAAGCTTGGAAAATTGGCTGGATTAATAGGGCTAATGTCAAAAATAATGGCTGCACAACGGGTAGGGTGGGTAGGATATGGCCCATTTCGCCACCCTACCCGCTTATTAGCGGGTAAGAAAATTTTTACTCCGCCACCCTACCCGCCATTAAACGGGTAAGATCCTACCCAACCCATTAATTGGCGTGTCTGGTAGATAGGGTGAGTGGATAACCGTTTTTTTTCCTATGTACTAAAAAAATAAAAAAACTTGCAACACAAAAAAAAAAAAAAGAGCAAACAAACAGCAAATAAGAGCTAGGCTATCTAAATATGTACCCAATGGTACTGCCAATCTACCTAGGGAAAAACAAACAAACAAAAGTAAGCCATTAATAGTTTCAAGAAATTAACAAGAGTTCTATTCTTTTCAAAATCGACGATCCAGCATAATTCCATGTTCTTCACGTAAGCTTGTTCTTCATATAACAATATCATCACCCAAAGCTCTTCATATGACCTTCTTCAATCATCATCTACGATGATGGAATAAGTCCTAAGATCACCAAATAAATCTGCATGCAAGTTATCTCTTGTTAGATCCACTTACTGATACAAGGGAGAGAGCATGCATATAAGTAGTACTATTACAAAAGACCAGCCAATGAGAGATGCCTGGCCGCCACACCAATACGAATATTCTGATCATATGCAGGTAAATGAGCAAGTCGGATAAAACAACTTAGATGAAAAAGCAATTCACCGTTACAAGAATACTCTTCCTTCTTGTTACTTCATTTCTCAACAAAAAAACTCCCAGCTGCCGAAACAAATGGATATCCACACTTTAGGTTGATAATAAGGTGTCAAATACAGGGCAGAAATAAACCTTTTAATCTAGAATTTATTAATGGCTAATGCATTACCCTGTTGCAAGGGCAGTACACAACAAGGTGTGATTTTTATGGAATTCATTGCCTATTTTAATACTATCCTAGAAGTCCAGGTGAGTTACTTATCGCCTAATGGAAGTGTGGCAAGAGTGCATATGAACGGAAGATATACTACTAAATATGCTACAACACTAGGTAGACTTTAGTTTTCAAATCATACTCATACATGCATTAATCAGGGAAAAAAACAGCTAGTTCCTATGGAAATTCAAATACTCTGAAGGAAGCTTTAACAATATGGAACAGATAGAAACATTATTCAAATCTTTAGGTTTCACAAGGGCTGAAATCAATCAATAACAGGAAATCATCGTAATTAACACATAGGTTAGCCCAGATGTTCTAGCCACCGCATAGCTAACTGCCATGTACAAACCTTTTTTTATTCTCTTATCATAAAAGATATAGGTACCGAGCCTACCGGCGTAACCGTATAAGTAAAAAGTAGGTCCAGCTCAAATACATCATTTTGGCAATGCAAGACTTTAACCCCTTAAAGAATTTATCCAACAATGCTTTGGATCTTATTAAATTAGAAAAGCCACAAAGATAGATGCCCGATCACCTGTTTCTCCTGCATACACTTGTGAGATTTTTCCAAATGTGTTCCCGATTATTTTTCGATACCATAAGAAAGATATATATTTCAATGCCACAGATTTCTAACTTCCGAACCCACTACCCAGTCTAGACAACATTATTTGGTTTACAATTAGCTATATATACTATGTCGACTAGAATGGCCTCTAAATAAAAACAAGCCCTATAACTTCACCTACTTGTAATAACTACAATTTCATGGTTCTCCTTTATTAAAGTTCAAATTGTGACTCGCAGAAACAAAGAGCAAACTGTCATGATTTCACCTACCTGTTGTCTTCCAACGGACACAGCGAATGCGAAAACATAAAGTATGCCGGCTAGGTATTTCTGCAGTTAAAGAGAATAAGAGAAACAAGTATAATCTGATAAACAATTCAGACAAGTAAACCTAAAAAAGATAAAAGGGCAAGTTGCACATTCAGCTCCTAATCTTCCATGTTACAGAAGTCTTTAAAGTTCCGTACCCGTGTGCGTGAGAAACTTATTAAGTGGTTTCGTGTCATTGAACTAGTCGAGCTTGTCGTTCTCGCCTTACATGACAAAAGAGAAAGTTCATTGATTTTCAAATTGGACAATTATTAGACATGATAGTGAAACGCCATATCAAATGTGGAATCAGTCTTGAACATCTTTTTTAGCTTTTTGCCAAAGTCTTTGAAATAAAATCTACTTAATAAACCATGAATATGTAGTAAGAGAGCAAAAGTCTAACAAAGAATAGAGACCAAAGATCATTGTTAGTCACAAAGAGTTTAGGAATCAGGGTTTGATTTCATAGTTCAAAGAGTAAAATCATGAGAATGAGTTAATGATTCAGAATAGTTTGTCTTTCCTTTCGAAATCAAACATGCAGATTATGAAATTAGTAGATAAATCAATAAAATTCTCAAGTTCACAACAAAATCAAACCTCGATTTACCTGTTTTAATTCCTCGTTAGATGGAGATGGAGCTGAGTTTTAAGACGAGTTTAGATGAAGATGGTATTGACAGAAGAAAGGGTTTCGTTGAAAATTTCAATTGAGTGATTCTCCTGCTAGATTTGGAGCAGAGTTTGATTTGGGAACCGGGAGAAAGGGTTTCACTTTTCTTCGATTTGGTTTTGAATCCTTTTGATTTGGAAAAGAAAAGAGATATGGAAGTGAAAAAACCAACTTCACTTTTTACCCCTGATATGTTTCAATATTACGAAACAAATAGGAAGGAGAAGAAAACAATGCGAGGGTTATTCAGTCATTTGAGTATACTCACGGGTAGGGTAGGATAATTTCGAGTTTCATCCGTTACCCTACCCATTTAACAAATGTAAAAAAATCTCTAATCGTCACCCTACCCGGGCGATAACGGGTAGGGTAGGATACTAAATATGTGGCGAAGTAGGGCAGGATTGGCGGGTTAGGGTATGTGCACCCTAGTCAAAATGGATTAACTAGCATGAATGGAAAGCTCAAAGTCAGTGAAGTGGACTACGCTAAACGTAGTGAAAGATGCCATTTCCTTAGAACGATTTTTTGGGCACCACTGTTTTTTTAGGGGACCATGATTTGGTTAGGCCACCTTCCCTATAGTTATAAGGGGTGTCTTAAAAGGTGAAGATGACTAGTTTACCCTTTAACTTATAACTCTACCAATTCTTCTTCTTCTTTTCTATAATTTTTCTTCTTCTCTTCTTCATCAATTTATGATCATCTAAACCTGATCATATACAAATCTAATCAAAATCATCAAATTGTTATCGTCGTCGATTCATTGAATTTTTATCGTCGATTATCAATCTTTTGTAAACAAACTCGTCCATAAGTATTTTCCCACAAACCCATTACTTCTAATTTGTTTTTGATTGAAAATTTTAGTAGTCATCAAAATAGGTTGAAAATGGAAGTTACAGTAGTAAGTTCGGATAGGAATTTTGTGGAAAAACTTTGTCGAACTAGCCGAACTTGCTGGAAATGAAGAACATGAAGAACAGTTCGGCTGGTTCGCAAAAAAAAAAAATTCCTAACCGAACTAAGGTTTGGTAACTTCTCAAAAAAAAATTCCTAACCGAACGAGGGTTTGGTTACGTCGCAATTTTTTTTCCTAACCGAACTAAGGTTTGGTAACGTTGCAATATTTTTTTCCTACCCGAACTAAGGTTTGGTAACTTCGCAAAAAAAAATTCCTAACCGAACTAAGGTTTGGTAACTTCGCAAAAAAAAATTCCTAACCGAACTAGGGTTTGGTTACGTCGCAATTTTTTTCCTAACCGAACTAAGATTTGGTAACGTCGCCAAAAAAAAAAAAAAAATTCCTAATCGAACTAAGGTTTGGTAACTTCGCAAAAAAAATTCCTAACCGAACTAAGGTTTGGTTACCTCGCAATTTTTTTCCCCTAACCAAACTTTTCTCAGAAAACCTATATATTTATTTAATTTATGTTTTTTTGATTTAATCTTACACTAATCATTAATTATGTTCATTACACTAAGGGTAATTTTGGTATTAAGATAAATATATGGATAAGGGGTGACTTAGTTTTACTTCAAATATCTTCCCAAAAAAAAAAACATGGTCCCCCAAAAAAACAATGGTGCCCCAAAAATGGTTCTTTCTTACTAAATAGTTTTACTCAAATTTCATCAAGTCAAACCTATCATGATGTGGCCGTGAGGTGTCTTGACTTGGTGACCTGTGGGTGAAAAAGCAGGCAAAGAATTCCAAAATTTTTGTATCTTTGATGTGTACATTCAATTAAGATCTTTGATTCCATAGAGATATGATTTATTGTTAAGTGCTTGAAAGAATCATTATGTTCTCTTTATTTGCTTAATATTGCAAAACCTATATACCACAAATCGAAAACCGCAACATTAATAGCTCACTAAGGTCGGGTTACAAAAGATAATCCCTTGAACAATGAAGATCAATCCGATAACTCAAAGGCAAGTGAATGATATTATAGGAAGGGGACGCATCAAAGTCCTGTTTGTAACAACATTTGAGAGGAACCCCTTTTGACTACATTTTTGGTTCGGACGAAAGAATCAAACCTAGCCAAGACTTTTTCCGCAAATCTAATTTCCCAATTGATCCTTCCATAATAATGAGAAGATAAATGAATCTTCCTTCAAACACCTCCAAATCAATTGGAAAACCCTAGATATGACCTAATACATTGATATATCCAAACACATGAGTTTCAATTTCCTAGTGGTCGAAGTGGTTGATTTGATATTCAAGTTTCATTTGTAGATTGATACTGAAAGCACATTAGCATAGAAGGAGAAAATGCGAAAATAAATTTTGGCTGCGTTAGCCGAGAGGTTAAAGAGATTAGATCAGAAGATCGAAAGAAACCAAACTTAGGGTATGTGCCAGTTGTTTTGGCCACTTAAACACCGGTCTATGCCACATCACTGGTGGGTTTGACCGTGGGTTTTAAAAGTGTGACGAAAAGAATTATTATTTCCTTACTTAATTCTTTTGCTTTTTGGAAATGAAATTATGTGCATAGGTATGCAAACCACCTGCCTGATTCTCTGGCCAAATTTGCAAGATCCCATATTGTTTGTTTTAATTAGAAGAATAATAGTCCACAGTGGGCTAAGGTACTCCTGATTCAACAGGACAAGAACAAATGTAATTCTCAAGCCTCTTCTTTAATATATCTATCTTTCCTATAAAAAAAGTGCTAATGTGTGTATAATTAATGAGTATAGAATTGCTTCAAAGTTGACTTAGTGAATTTCTTCTCTATCAATTTTCTCATTTTCTCTCTGATTTTAGATACATCTATACTATTGTAGATGGTGGATTTTTGACAAAGGGTAAAATTGTAAAACTATACTCCGAATCCGGCAATCGGATGAGTATTGAGACCCATGTCTCTCATTAAAGCATGAAAGCTCATGCCATAAATCTCTGATAGAGAAGGTTGTCTCTCAGAGTATATGTAGATGTGTAGTCTCCCAGCTGAGGCCACAACACATCTCATGAATGCTGAGCATTTTCAGTAATTACTCCGGATCCAGCAATCGGATAAGTATTGAGACTCATGTCTCTAAGCGTGAAAGCTCATGCCATAAAACCTATGATCGAGAAAGTCTCTCGGGAGAAGATGTAGATGTGTAGTCTCCCACCCGAGACCACGATACATCTCATACCGTATGGAATCGCAAGATTAGACGGCTCCTAGATGGCAGGTGTCGCTAGTATAGAGCAATAACGTCTTCGTGGATGCAACCATGTTTTCCCCGACTATACAAGAGGAATACGACACCCAAAGAAGTTCATATTGCTCAACCCTCGAGATAATTAATGTTCTTAGATAGAAGCCCCGCTAGTATAGAGACATCGCTTAATTATCTCTAATCGCCCGAATATCCAAAGAATATTCTACGATTCTTCGTTATATTTCGTCACTTCAATTCCGTGGTTCTTCCCAGCAGAATTCCACGGGTTAGTGATAAATATTCAACGAGACAGCATCTGCGCATCGAATAAGCCCCGACTAAAATGGTGCAAGTGTACTTAGCAATAATGCACAGACCAACATTTGAATGCGCAAACGAGCATTTCAAAAATATGAATGAACGATGAACCTATGTAAAATAGGAAGGAAAAATAATACTAATAATAATAATATATTAGAAAAGGCGCCACGGAACTGGCTCATCAACAAGCCCAGCCATGCCGTGACCACCCCCGCGCCCAATTTTATATTTTGTCATATTTTATTATTTTCCCGATCTCGTAAAATTCTCTCGTTGAGCAAATCTCCTTCGTTTCAAGGAAATTCTCTAATCTCATGAATTTAGCAAAGAAATAATAAAATTAGGGAAAGGTATCGCGGACCGAGCACCCCGTGCGGGCCTACCATGCCCTAGCCATGGCTGGTCCCACACCTCACGTCCCATTGTTTTATTATTTCTCTCAAATTATGAAAATTCCCCGAGAGGGACATCTCGTGGCCACCAAGGTGTCAACCAAAGGAGCATAACAGCCTTTGCTAGAAGCCTTGTTAATTCTCTCCATCCTAGTTGTTAAGATGTTGGAAATCGCTTTCTCCTTCGTGAAAGCTCTTTCGGAAAATTACTCGTGATTGGAAGATGCAATAAAGCAACTACATCTTCCAAGGTAATGGTAAACTCTCCCAACTACATATAAAGGTATGAGTCTAATACACCATGGCCGAGCAAGAAGGGCCACAAGACCTCGTGCATCATGAAAGATATACAAATCTCCGTATGCTTGAATAACCCCGACAACTTGTGCTCTATACAACATAGCTCTAACACCGTGGATATCCTAGCATGTGTCTTGCCCATCCGAAAATTTCCCTAAAGGGCGCGAGAGAGCTTGAATTCTATGATTGGAAGCCCAAGAGTCCTCGTTCAAGACAAAACCGAATGCAATTGCCGAGGAGTCACCAATTTCTTTTGAGTAACTGGTTCTAGGGTTTATCAAAGACGATATGTTGGAGATCCGAGACGTTTTTCGTTTCCTTAACCTCAAAAAATGCATCATCTATATTCGTAACGTTCTTAATTCCGTGTACTTCGTCTTCCTCTCCGCCAACTAAGTATCATCCAGCATGCCTCTTCTCACTAGAGATATCATTGTCTACACACATTTCATCTCTTTGGAAGCATCATTAGCTTGGGAATCGGACATTCTTGCAAAGTAGTCAGAAAATTCACACAACATTTTGCTTCCGCCTGCCTAAACACAAGCTTCAACAAAATGATGGAATCATGCAAATGGGAATACATCATCAACAAAAATGGTAATTCTTAACTCTTACCTCATTACAATTCCACTAAAAATAGTGATTGTGCCACAAGATTTAACACTTCAATATTAGTTCGTTTCTTGAAACCTGCATCCACTAACGAGGCTTTATTAAATCTTCAAAACTGATTTTTCATAAAATCATAGACACAATTTTCATAACCCACGTTTTGATTTTACAAAACAGTAAATTAACGTGAATTACTCACGTAAATTTCCGAATTTTATCTAATATGAACAAACCCACGTGAAAAAATACATCATATTCATCATGATGTGTCACGGTTTCAAAAAAAAAAAATCTATTTTTCCTTCGTATGAGCATTATTCTCTAAAACGAGGTTTATTTCGGTTTTGTGAAAGCTCACAACTTTTAAGATAAAGTTATGGTTTCCATGAAAGCTCATAAACAAAATTTTATCACTGGACACAAAGTTTATTTCAAAGAAAAATCTCTCTCAAGTTAGGGGATTGTTGTTAGTTCTTAAACTAACGATCGAACGAACATACGTTTAATAAAATAAGGATTTTTCTACAAAACTCACGCTAATATATACACATGTATAGAATTTCAACATGAACAACTCATGAAATCAAGCAAAAGCCAAAAAAAAAAAAAAAATGCGACGACCTGGTTGGTGCCGGTTTGACACCTGACAGCCATAAGGGAGAGCCCGACGATTTTTCCCGCTCCTCCTAATGCCTTGACGGAAGGTGATGGAAGGATGAGGAAGATGGTGGTCGGAAGAATAAAAAAAAGGAGGAATTAATTCCTTTTATACCTAATTTTATTTCCAAAACCTAATTCCATAAGGATTTCCTCTTTTGGGCCCTACCAGAAATCCTAGACCAACCAAGGTTCCACCATCGAATCAGCTATTCTACACCAATTTTTGCTCACTTGATGATGCTCATTATGCCACTCTGTTTCCGATCAAACCATGGTTTGGTCATTCAGTCTAAATCCGGTAATGTCTTATCTTATGACTAAGTTCAATTACTTATTTCTGTTTGTACCTGGAAAATCACCATTCAATGCTGACTGAGGAACATGACTGTTCCTCACTATGCTTAATGTAGATGGTGGATTTTCGAAAAAGGGTAAAATTGTAAAACTATACTCCGAATCCCAATTGATCGGATGAGTATTGAGACCCATGTCTCTCATTAAAGCATGAAAGCTCATGCCATAAATCTCTCGACTGAGAAGGTTGTCTCTCGAGTATATGTAGATGTGTAGTTTCCCGGTCGAGGCCACGGCACATCTCATGAATACCGAAAGCAATTTCCCTACTCCGGATCCTAAATCGGATGAGTATTGAGACTCATGTCTCTAAGCGTGAAAGCTCATGCCATAAAACCTCTGATCGAGAAAGTTTCTCAGAGAAGATGTAGATGTGTAGTCTCCCAGCTGAGACCACGGCACATCTCATACTGTATGGAATCGCAAGATTGGACGGCTCCTAGACACCGTGTCTGCTAGTATAGAGCAATAACGTCTTCAGGATGCAACAATGTTTTCCCTGACTATACAAGAGGAATACGACACTCCAGCAAGTTCATATTGCTCAACCTCGATAATTAATGTTCCTAGATAGGAAGCCCCGCTAGTATAGAGACATCAGCTTAATTATCTCTAATCGCCCGAATATCCAGCAGAATATTCTACGATTCTTCGTTATATTTCGTCACTTCAATTCGTGGTTCTTCCCAGCAGAATTCCACGGGTTAGTGATAAATATTCAACGAGACCGCATCCGCGCATCGAATAAGCCCCCCGACTAAAATGGTGCAAGTGTACTTAGCAATAATGCATGCATCCGCATTTGAATGCGTAAACGAGCATTTAAAAATATGAATGAACGATGAACCTATGTAAAATAGGAAGGAAAATAAAAATAAAAATAATAATATATTAGCAAAGGCGCTGTGGACTCAAGCTCTACTGGTTGGCCATGCCGTGACCAAATCCCGCGCCAATTTTATATTTTGTCATATTTTATTATTTTCCCCGATCTCGTGAAAATTCTCTCGCTCGGAGCAAATCTCCTATGTTTCAAGGAAATTCTCTAATCTCATGAATTTAGAAAAGAAATAATAAAATTAGGGAAAGGTGTCGCGGGGACCGAGTACCAGCCAAATGCCCATGCCCTAGTCGTGGCCTATCCCACACCTTTTTTATTTTTTTTTAATACGAAAGAAATTTCATTAAGGAAAAGAAGTTACATATGCTTGTCCTCATTTATGCATAAAGATAACCAATGGGGAAAATTAAGACTCCATTCTTCCTCACAAGCAAGATTTCTAGCATATTTTGCTATGGAATCACACATGATTAACATCTCTATGCACATAAGTGCAGAGCCAATCCTCAAAATCTACTAATAATTCCAAACAATCTAACACAATGTTTATAGTTGTAAACTACTATTAATAGCTCTTATAACATTTGAGCAATCTCCTCCAAGTGCAAACTTTCTAACACCCTTCCCTTTGGCCCAAATTATCGCTCCCATGAGTATTAGCGCTTTCTTGTTCAGGGTCTAATGCTTTTGAATGCCAAAGATCTACCTCCATGACAAACACCGCAATATCACACATAATCAGTCCCACCGCCATAACTTTAGTTAACCTGAGGGAAAGAAGCATCAAAGTTAACTTTAGTAAACCCATTTATAGGTTTTTCCCATCTTCCGTCATTTTTCAAAGATAATTTAGAATAGGGCTATTTTGTCCCAGATTTGATCTCAGCAAGTAGATATTTCAGATCGAATATTAATAGCAACTTGAGAATGGGTTAGCTGAATGTTATCAAAAACTTTCTTACATCTAGATTTCCAAATGTGCCACAAAATAAACCCATAAGACTCCATCATAGAAGCACTTATTTGTTGATTATTGTTACTCTTAAACATGTTAACAATCCAATCCAGCACATTCACATTAGATATTTCAAGTATAAAATTACCATTCACAGCAGACCAAACTCTTTTTAGCAAAGTCACAGTCAATAAACAAGTGTTGCATTGATTCATCTACAATATTACAGGGGGACATTGTGTGCTAAAAGTGTAAGCAGACCTAGATAGCCTGTCATTGGTTGGAAGGCGGTTGCTAATGCATTTCCACAGAATCAAGAATAGACTTTAGCGCTTTGTTTTCCGTAAACTTTC
>JAJJWW010009755.1:64965-283138 GCA_023531295.1 Papaver armeniacum | reverse complement strand
ACATGTTCAACGTTTCCACCTCTGGTAAATCACCCAATAGATAAGAATCACCCTCTCGCTTGGCAATCTGGTCCGCAGACATGGTGCACAATTTGTAGAAAGCCTTGTCCAATTTGGCACTACAGATGTGAACCTTGCTCTGTTGATGTTCATTTTGAGTGCGCATGTTAGGCTACTCACGTGTAGATAGTTCCATTTTCTTGGACGATTGTAATTTGTATATCTATTCTACAAAAGTTCTAAAGAAATAATGGAAATAAGAGCTAGAAACTCTACTAAAAGGAAGCAAAATATTTTTAGGAGTGCAAGATAGTAAAAGTAGGCTTAGGGTTCCAAAATCTCAGAAAATTTAGACTTGAGATCGGATTTAATTGCACATCCTTACTTTCAATTGCCTCAAATAATACGATTATTTTGAGGATTATCCTAAGTGAGAGAAGTAGATGGATGCATGCACTTTACCTACACGTTATTTATAAGTGATAAAAGGAAAATCACCAAAACTGAATTTCAAATGGAATTGCGGTGGATCCATGGTTGATCAGATGAAACGCACCATTTTCGTTTGGGTTCGCCATTTCCCTAAGTGCTTTGGTTTTGTGCTTTTCTTTGAATGCCCTTACAGAATTTGCCTTGCTGTTTTTGTTCTAGAACCCAAATACTAAATTATGGTCATTCTCGTCACCCGTGAGTCATGGTTCATCCTATGTTCAAGTTTTTCAACAAGTGTTACATTCGAATGTTTTGACCTGCTTTGAATGGAATATAATTTGAGAAAGCGACGGTTTATGAGTGTGGGCCGTGAGAGGCGGATTTTCTTGCGTTGTTTTTTCTCCGTCAGTTGAGACTTTCTGAATTTTTGTTGACTCTTTTTGTGAACTGCACTATACATGTTTGCTTATCCTAACCTCAAATCGTTGCCCTGTACCCATTAGTTTAATCTTCCTACCCCATCAAAAATCAAAATTTAGTATACCCCTAATGATCAGGATCTTGACAGACCGAATAGTTATGTTTTTTTTTTTTTTTTTTTCGCTTTTCAATAATTCCCTAAAACTTTGTTGAGTCTCGACGATTCTTTGAAGAAGAAAAGAACTTCCAACTCTTACCACCAGATACAACAATATAACTTTTATTTATATTTTTTTTCTTTTTCTTTTTTGGTGATTGATGATCTTATACAATTCTTGATCGTCTTATTAACCTACATACGTATGGGTTTTCCCCCATGTGATAACTCAGGATTATGGAAGTTAAAAAAAGAAAAAGAAAAAAATGTCTTCATGTTTGGTTCTTTATCTAGTGGTGAGTGGTGGCTAGTGATGGATTCCAAAAATTTCAAGCCTTCAATGGGGTTGCGAGGACATAGAGGAAATTGAAGGTTTTTTAAATCGGTTAACAAGAACACCACCGATGGGTAAAAATTATTGCTACTAGATGATTTCATCTTATTGAAGTTCTTAATAACAAGAACACCGCCAATAGGTGTTCCTTGCTCTCAAATCGAAATTAAGCAGTTTAAATCATCTAAGCTAGTTTAATTAAGACTCCAAAAAAAAAAAAATCATTTAACGGTGATTGATGCCCTAATTATTTGTAGAAGAAAGATACGAAAATTATATTAAGGAATTTCTTTATTTACGGAAACATAAACAAAATTCCTTTTTATAAGGGGGAGAAGGTTAGCGATAACCGTGGGTAGTACAAAATAATCTCCAGACAAAGAAAACTTAATGAAAAAAAACGGTGGAACTGAAGAAGTTGACCAAATAAACCGAAACTTAAATATAATGATAGTAAACTATGAATTCATGCATGGATATAATTGTCGAGGGAAGTGCCCTCCTCAATCAAAGATTACATTAATTACATAGGCTCGCTCGAGTATGAGTGGATCTTCAGGTCGAAAATCCTGCCCAAGTGCGAAGCTTATTTTCCAAGTCATGTAGATCGTAGTCCGGCTGCACTTTTACCTGTGAATTACAGCAGTAAATTAAAGTTCAGCAGAGCCACGTTGTAAATTAAAGTGAGATTATAATTAAATTAAATAAGCTAGCTATAGCTTTCCTATATAAACAATATACGAACAAATTACTAACCTGAATGGTATGAGATACTTGATTTTCAGTTCTATATTGACGTTCGAAAACTATATCAAGTTTTTCTTCTTCAAGAAGACCAAATAGGGTTGATGTTGGTGATACGTCTTTCTGAACAACTGTGTCTATCAGTATGGAATCTTCTCTTATTTTTCGTATCTTGATAGATGGCATAAACTGAAGACTTGACGACGACGACGACAATGAGAATGACGGTGACAAAATCCCTTCGTAAGATTCAAGATCTACTTCATACTCCCGAGTTACAATATTAGGTGTAGCGGCAGTACCATCATATTGTATCGGCGTTAATTTTGAGCAGCCACTCTCCTCGTCATAACCATCAGCTGCTTCTTTCTTTGCTAGTAAACATTCATGAGGCTCCAACTCCATCTCCGCCGCTCCTTCACGATGAGCCATCCTCAACTGTTTCATACGTTCTAGCTGCATATGTTGGTGGATATTATTTAGACGACAATAATAAATACAAAACTGGTCATAAAAATCCAAGGTGAGCAAATTTGTGGTACAAAAACCTCACTCAAATGTTGGGATTCATTAAAACTCAATATTAAACTAAGTTGATATAAAAATCCTAAACTTTAAAAAATTGATATAAAAATCCCAAATTTCAAAATTGGTTTCATCAATTTTTATGATGAAACCATTTTTGGTTTCGTTAAATTCTATGAGGTTTCATCAAATTTTATGATGAAACCAAATTTTGGTTTCATCAAAATCTTTGGGATTTTTGTGTTACTTTTGATTTTTGGGGTTTTTGTGTTACTTTTGTTTTGGCGGGTTTTTTTGTGGATGGATAGTGACACTTTTGGGGTTATAACTCGCGGACCGAAATACAGATATATAGAAAAGTGACAGAGTGAGACGTCACTACTGACCGAGAGAGATAAACTTATGCAACTACGTACACATATAAGCTTATATAGCGCTGGACTAATGAAAGACATACATGAAAGTTAGGCGACGTCGATGATGATGATGAAGGTACGTTAATATTGAGCTTAGAGAAGTAGAGAAAGTAATATTGTCGAAGACGACTACGAAGAAGCAACAGATCTTGATAACTACTCCCACTATTCAGCTTCTTAAGGATCTCTCTAGCAGCTAGTTTCAAGAATATGCGTTTATTATTACTCACATCCATGGTTGTAGTAGTAGCGGTTGATCCAAATGTCCTTTGCTTGCTGTCTTTCATTTCTGTGTAAGTTTTTTCCTTGGAGAGAAATGAAACCGTACATATATAAGCTGATCAAACAGGCCCAAACCAGAAATGAGGTAATAAGGACATATTTGGTGGGGCATTATCACTTGTACCATAACTTTGTTTTATACTAATGTACATTCACGCTTGTAGGATGAGAGACATTCAAGTAATTCTTGCAATGCATGAGCGTGCTGCGTACACATAGAAGTTTCAAACAGCCCACGAGGTTCTCGCGGGGGCTAGTCTATTGGTTATGACGAAAGTGATAGCACGTGGAAGATCATACACCCCCATTGGATAGATATATTTGTTTCTAGAACATCATTGATTTGTTTATTCTACGTATAACCATTCTGATAGATGTTAATTTGGTTCTAGAACCTCATGGATTAATCTGAGTTTATAATGACCACGATCACTTTACAGTTAGTTAATTAAAGATTTGATGTTCTGGAATTTTTTTCCGGAGAATAATGCTCCTCTTTTGGAGAACAGTAGGCAGTGGGTGCCCTACAAAAGCCATAAGTAATGTGAGAGGCGATTTTAGAAGAATTCGTTTGGGATACGTTTTGGGTGTTAATTTGATTTTTATTTTGCTCAATCAAACAAAGTTTGTTGATAAGAAAAAGGCACAACAACGATCAAGTAACTTCTACAATCCACCGAGGATTACCATATGAAAATGACAACAAAATAAATTGATCCTTAATATTGGGTATTGGGTATCTCCATTTCAGTAACGAAATTAGGCCCGATCACGATATTTATGAACCATTTTTTGGGACCAGCCTTTTTTTGGGGACCATTCTTTTATTTTGGGTAAGATATTAAGGGTAAATCTGGGTCACCCCTTATCTAGATATTTATGATAATACCTAAATTACCCTCTGATTATTTTTGGTTAATGATTAGTTAGTGTTAATATTAGTTAGTGTGATTAGTGAAATGATTTTGAATAAAGATTTGAGATTAAAAAATATGATTTTTAAAAAAAGAAGTAGAATTATTGAAAGAAAAAAGTTAGAGAAGATGAAGAACAAAAACATGGAAAAAAAATAAAATTGAGTTCACTAATCTAGACTATTCAAGTGATGATTCAACTGATGATAACTCATCTGAATCTTCATCTCCTTCCTCTCCTAGAGTATATGTCAATCTTCACAATGATCCGGTTATGGATTATTTCTTAGATGGTGAATGTATTCTTCCCCAAAGCCAATCTCAAGATGAAAACGATGGATTTTACGAACCACAACCGGAGGAAGACTATTTGGGTACCTGTATGCTCTAAACTTAGATAATGTTGGTTGAATTGGTCCAAATTTTCAAAAAATGTGAATTTGTTAAGTAGATTTGGGCTTGTTCGGTTACCTTGTGTGAAGAACATGTAATCGAACTCATCTGAAAGTGTAGTTCGGTTACTTTTTCTAAACACGCAGGTTACCGAACTCTCCAATAATGAAGGTTTTTTGAAGTTCGGTTAACGGACATGTTACCGAACTCTCGTAATAGATTACAAGTGTTATGTTCGGTTTGGCCGAAATGTAACCGAACTTTAGGGTCTATAAGTTCGGTTAGTTTGCAACCAATAGCTAACCGAACTTATGTAAAATAAGATTTCACATTAGTGTATAAAGTTCGATTGGTTCACAAACTTCATACCAACCCACTATCTAACCGAACTTACGTACAATAAAATTTGATTTAGTATACGTAAAGTTAGGTTAGTTGTCAACTTGCTTGACAAACCGAACTTTGAGTTCGGTTATCACGATAAAATTATCATGTAACCGAAGGTTAGGGTCCATAAGTTCGGTTAGTTTGCAACCAATAGCTAACCGAACTTATGTAAAATAAGATTTCACATTAGTGTATAAAGTTCGGTTGGTTCGCAAACTTCATACCAACCCACTATCTAACCGAACTTACGTACAATAAAATTTGATTTAGTATACGTACAGTTCGGTTAGTTGTCAACTTGCTTTACAAACCGAACTCTGAGTTCGGTTATCCCGATAAAATTATCATGTAACCAAACTTATTTCGGATTGCAATTGATGTTGTTCCATTTCTTGTAGATTGAATGTCAACCTATACCAATGGATAATCAACCTTCTCCGGTTGGCATGCTGTTTGAAGATACATCTAATCACTATGTCAATGATTTGGTTTTTGATAAACCTATTGATGCGAAGAATTGGGCTAGAGACCATGCCAAGAAAGCCATGTGCGTATTAGTTTTGAATGGAAAAGATAGCCAAACTCGTTTTGAAATGGTTTGTGAGAGAAGTGGAGATCCCGATGTTAGTCACAAGAGGAAGGGTTATGTGTATAAAGGAAAGACGACGAGGAAGAACACAGCGTGCTCAAAGAAAATTAAATATCCGTTCAAGCTAGTATTTAGTAAGTGCAAAAAAAAGAATGGATGGGTTCTATCTATGGATAAGGTGGAAGGTTATCATAACCACCCTCGTCCGGATGATCTTGAAGGACATGCAATGGCCGCAAGGCTCACTCCTCTAGAAATGGATAAAATAGCTAAATTTTGGAGAATGAGAATTTCACCACTTAACATGCTTCGCGTACTAAAGGATGATAACAAGGATAATGTATCATCTTTGACGACCATTTACAATGCAATTGAGACAATTAAAAGGAATGAATGGAAGGATAGACAAGTGATGCAACAATTGTTTTTTTGCGCTAAAGAGAAAGGCTACGCGGTTCAAAAGAAGGTAGGTCTGGAAGATGAAATAACGCATCTCTTCATTGCGCATCCGAAGAGTGTTCAATTGGCTCAATCCTTCCATCAAGTTCTTATAATGGATTGCACTTACAAGACTAACAAATATGAGATGCCATTGTTGAATATTGTTGGTCATACCTCGACGAAGTCACCGTTTACCGTTGCTTTTTGTTTTCTAGAAGATGAGCAAGAACCAAGTTACACTTGGGCGCTACAACAAGTGAAGGCCATATACCGAGATGATGATATCCCCGCGGTTATAGTGACGGAAAACGATGTAGCATTAATGAACGCAATAGAGAGAGTCTTCCCATTAGCACATAATATGCTTTGTACGTTCCATATATGGTGTAATGTGATGAATAGGTGCAAGCCTCAAATTTGTCCACCAAAGAGGAAAGCATTTGAAGAGATTAGTAAGCTACCGGAAGATGAACAAGCGGATGCAAAAGAGGAATTCGATATACAATACACTATAAATAACGCTAAATGGGTTGCTTTCTCTGGTGAATGGGAGTCATTGACTTGGTCTCTCACCGAAGAAGAGTATAATCTAAATCTTGCGGCATTTATCGAACATTGGTCTAGCCCCGAATATCCCGAGGATATTGTAACGTATGTGGTTAAGCAATGGTTGGAACCGCACAAAGAGCGCTTCGTTTATGCATTTACCAACCACCATAAACACTTTGGGAATCAAGCGACAAGTTTGGTAGAATCGTCTCACCACCGGTTGAAGAAAAATCTTTTTGGATGTGTCGATAATTTTGTGATTGTGTTTAACGCAATGGAGAATTACTTCAACCGCGAGATTGATAGAATTAAAGAGAAGTTCCAAAAAAGCCGCATCATGAAGTACAAAAAGATTGTAGACAAAGGTGGTAACATCAATAATATGGCGGACCTTCGGTTGTTCAAGGGACTCCATTATAATGTTTCACGTGCTTGCATTAAGAGGTTAATGGTAGAGGTGAATTTGATTGACATATGAGGAACCAAGCCGGACGAGGTGTGTGTTTGCAACATGATGAAGTCTATGGGACTCCATTGTCTCCATATGATAGTTAAGTATGAACATGGCATAATCCCTCTAAGCGATATAGATCCATATTGGCAACAATTAATTTTTGTCCCTCCTCCAAAGGGCGATGTCGGAGAAGAGTTTGGTGACAATGAGATGTGAAGAATCGTTATCGAGATGTACCGGAACATGAACAAACTCGAAAAGCAAATCTTTTGGGATTACATGCGTCCAATCGTTTATCCACACACTTCGGAGAATGTGCACGAACCGAAAAAAGGCAAGGGCAAAGGTAGGCCAATCACCAAAGAAATAAAAAAACAAGTAAGAGAATATGCAAAGGTGTTGGCTAAGAGGAAAAGTGAAATGACCCCTTTTACTAGACACCCTTGTGGGCATGAGCATACCGCGGCGAAGTATCAAGAAGATTCTAAGAAAAGGTCTAGTAATATTATGGAAAAGGGCGAAACAAGTGAACGGGATATGAAGAAAAAAGGACCGATGTTACGCTTGCAACCGACCCCACCTACTCCATCGAAACCTATCCAATCAATTCAACGAGACGTGAAGCTTAAGGCTCCAATATGCCGCATACAAGAAAGAAGTCGACCAATTGATGATACACCACCTTTTGTTGATAAAAGGTACTTGAAAGAGCTACCTCCATACATTAGAAAGTACGTCATATCCACCGATGACGTCCCTTCGGATGGTATTTGCGGATTCCATGTTGTCTTACAACAACTAAGACCTTTAACTCAAGGTAGGAAGTTGTATAATGATAATGAAATCACTTATGTCCGTCAAAGGTTGTTGATGAAGCTAAAGGAGAAACCGGGATTTTACAAGAGAATGTTGTCCGATGGGGATGCTAGTCTCAATGTGCAGTTTGTTAGGTATCAAATGCGTCTCCACGGGGGGGATCCAATTACAAGGGATCATTGGATGGGCACGCCGATATGTGGGCACTTAATCGCTGAAGCATTCAATTGCGTGGTTCACTATTTCTCAAAAGGTGCTAGTTTCACATACACTCCAAAAACAAAAATATGTGTCGAGCAACTTAGACGTAGGAGAGTGGTGATTGCGCTTGTTAACAACAACCATTTTATAGGCCTCCGGTTAGAAGATGATTGTCCACTGCCTCCGATATGCGGAAACTCTTATTGGCATGGATTTAACGCCGACACAATGTTGGGTTGGTGCATTATGTACGAGCATAACATGGAGATATGGAAAACTTTGAAGGATTCGGAAAAAATCATACACGAAGGTTCAATTTCCCTTGCGGATGATTAAATGTACCATTAATTAAACTAAGTATGCTTTGAACATCAACATAAGAATCAAAGATTGTGTTTTTTGGAATTAGGTCTTATTTTTGGGTTATGCTTTGAACATTTTCATAAGAATAAGAGACTCGTTATTTTTGGAACTTTTTTTTTCATATTGGAACTTAATTACATGACATCGCCGAATATTGAGACATCAAGACTTAAGTTCGGTTAGGAAATGAAATTAGAGGACATTGCCGAACTAAAACTAAAGCTACATAACATTTAATATCCGAAACGCGTTATGAAAAAGTCTTTAAGGAGTCGGAAATGATATTCATATTTGAAATCCTTTCTCTTCCATCCTCGCCATTCGTTTTTTATGTTAAAATGATTTCGCGAATCCTTCACCCCTAAGTCGATACCGCCTTACAATACGAAATAAAGCCATAAATTCCACAACTCTATGTCTAATCTTTTCGAATCGAATGAACAAAGCTATATGATCACGCTTATGAGGGTTTGTTGTGTCGGAGCAGAATTTCTCATGAATTTTCCCCCAATAACTTTGACTCATAATACCATTCATTCTTCGTTTTCACCCCTCTTTGGATAGTATAGTATGTAGCATCTGCAAAGAGATAGATCTTCATCTAGAGTAAATTAGGAGTAGTAGCTTCCATTTTTAGAAGATTTTGAGACAAAATGTTAACTATGAGACACATATTTATACCACTGAGGTGTATAACGGCTATAAAAATAGCCGTTACTTGAAATTAGTGTCATTCAAATTTCAAAATACATAGTTCGGTTACATAAGAAATACATCGCGAAAACCGAACTCATATGTTCGGTTGGTTCTGTAAATCCAAGGTAACCGAACAGTGCAAACCACCAAACTGCAAAGTTACAGTGTAATGTTCGGTTACCTGGTAAATCATAGCAGGTAACCGAACTTAGGAAAATTATGTCTGATTTATGATCTCCACATTGTAATGTTCGGTTACCTGCAAAATAATACCAGGTAACCGAACATTACACTGTAACTTTTGAATTTTTCTTGTTGTGAGTTCGGTTAGATTGCAAAATTTGCGAACCAACCGAACTTGTGGACCACCAAGTTCGGTTACACGTAAAATAATACCGTAAATCAAGATTACATCAGAATTTTTGAAATTTTCTTGTTGTGAGTTCGGTTAGATTGCAAAATCTGAAAAACAAACAAACACTAGAGTTCGGTTGGTTGCAAAAATTGCAGATAACCGAACTAAAACCACATTAAGGCTGGATTATGAACCCATATGTTCGGTTACCCGCCTTTTCTGCAGGTAACCGAACATTGGAGTTCGGTTTCCTGCAAAAAAATTGCAGGTAACTGAATACAACTCTGTAACTTCTAAAGTTTTTTTGTAGCTGAGTTCGGTTAGATTTTAAATTTGAGAACAAACCGAACTTAAGAACATCAGAGTTCGGTTGTTTACGAGATTTAGTCTACTAACCGTTTCTTAAAAATTTGAATGTAATGAAACACTTAACCGTCAAATAGTCAAACTAATCCCTTAAAACACAAATTAAAAACCAAATTATGAAATTCATTTACTAATCCACATAACGAAATGTTGGAAGCACACGAACATAAGAAAACAAACTACCAAATCCGCAATAAAAAAGTATTCCAAATATAAGGAAACAAACTACCAAATCCGCAATAAAAAAGTCTTCCAAACATAAGAAAACAAAGTACTAATTGTTGCAATCACTCATTTACCATGACCACTATGAGAAACTTTTCTACTCTTGCGTTTAGGAGCTTTAGGTCGTCCTTCGTCACTAGGAGTGTCATCTCCACTGCTTTGTTGTTCAACCATCCGACTTGAACCTTCCCCTTCTCGGCGACTCCTCTTCGATGGCATTGTCTGGCTTGGATCAACCTGGCTTGTGTCGACAAGGTTGGGATTAAAAACATTAGTTATTTGGTGTAGAGGTCTGTTTGTTCTCGAGTATCCATCGGCTCTCCACTCCGGATTTTTGCCATCATTTTCTTCAACAATTTAGCACTTGCCTTCACCTTTTCTCATCAAAAACATAAGTAACTATTATTTTTCAATACTTCATAACATTTTTAAAAACAAAAATAAGAGTAAATATCTTACCGCCGAATTCCACAAGATCAAGGCCTCATCACCACACATAGGGGTATGCTTCATAGTTTTCTTAGCTTCTTTCTCCATTGCCTTCGCTTTTGCTTTATCAGCACGGGATTATTGGACACTGTTTATTACACGAGGATGAGAAAAATGTTCATACCATTCCATATATCCCTCGTCAGCGGAATTTTGCTCATCAAACGAATCTTGTAACTCTTCAACTGGAACAAGATAATCCATAAAGTTCTTCCAGTGGTCCACTGATGGAGCAGGATCGTATTTGGGGGAGAAATTATTCTCGGTGTTCTTAGTTCCCTGCTTCTTCACCTTGAAGTTGAAGTTTTCCACTTGTGGGACACTTTGGACACAAGAAACTTGTCTTAATACTCTTCGAGGATTATACATTGTACAACCTCCAGGATGAAACAACGGTCCATTATACGCCGCAACAGGTGAGAAATCAATAACCTCTACATCCTCCTCGTCTTCATCTGGTGCAATGGTGTAAGGATGGAAAACCACATCTTCCACTGTTAACTTATCCAATGTCTCCCTCAATTCCAACACCTTTAAATTTCTTATTCTTTTCATGTGAGTTCAAAAATTCATATTTACCAGCTGTAGGCTTCCCATAAGGCCAAGGAGTGTGAGCATGAGACAATTGCAGTTTAGGGAAGTGGTCGTACACCCAAACCTATAAGAAGAGGCAACAAATAATACATTCGCAATATGATTAGTAACAATACACATTCATTCACTTATATATTGAAACACACAAACGATAATTTAACGGGGTACCTGAACAAGGGTGTATAAGCCTCCAAAATATAGACTCTTAAGCCTCGAAGCTTTTCTCGAGTTCCTCTTGAACGAATGAAAGAACCGCAATGCCCCAAGAGTAGTTGTTCACCTCATTCGGGGGTCCAATAGCTGGAGGTAATGAGCATTTACCACGTGACTCCGAATCGGGAAGAAAATGGTTCCTAGTTGATATAACAAATAAGCGGTCAAATGGTGCTTAATCTTCTCCTCTCACATCACCAACTTCCCTTCAAAGAACCAAATCTTTCGTCCCTGAAAACTCATCAAACAAGGTTTTGAGCTTGATCTTTTTCAACTTCTTCTTGTACGTGTGGTCTTCCTCAAACTCATTATACTCATCACCTTCCTTAGGCTCTTTGTTAGCTCGTCTAAACTCACATTGTGACTTTTTATCGCTCCATCCTAAACACCTTTCGACTAGCTTTTCAAGAAGTTCATAACTCATCGAGGGATCGTAGCCATCTCGAACACTTGTTCCTGTAATTGGTAGGGTTGTGATTCTAAAACAATCATCCGGAGTTATTGCCATCTCACCAAAAGGTAGATGAAAGGTATCCGTCTCTCGGATAAGTCCTATCGGCAAATGAAGTAACAAAGATGACATCAAATTTTTGGTGTGCATGTTGTATCCCGTTCCATAGTACACAACAAATACCGCCAAGCGGACCTCATCACACTCATTTTCTATATTCCATATCTTGTTCTTTTGACGTTTCAAAACACGAACAACATTATTATGATCCTACAAAAGCAACATCATATCTTATATACTAATATATATAGAAAAGAACAATATATGTCAAAATATAATAAAATGACTGAGAAATCTTGATGGTTAAGATTGAACCATACCTTTGTCGCAAAGATCTTGGCAGCCCATGAGTTTTTGTAGCCCATCAATACCTCCCCTCCATCTTTTGGAGTACCATAAGTTGGCATCTTTGGCGTCAAACACAAATTGCCATGGCTTTTTAGGCGTCTTTCTAGGTTTCTTTTGCACTATTTCTACTTGTGCCTCTTCCTCTTCATCCAAGTCCTCCTCTGATTCATCATCATCCTTACATCCATCTTCCTCATCTTTGTCACCCTCATTTCCTCTTCCTTCAGCTGGTTCACCATCATTGGCACCATCATTTCCTCCTCCTTCAGCTGGTTCACCATCATTGGCACCCTCATTTCCTCCTCCTTCAGCTGATTCACCTTCTCCACCTTGATGATGTTCTTGATTGCCCATCTCTTCCACGATCTCTTCATTAACTTGTCAACATTATCTCTATTAACACCATCTTGGATGACAACACCCGGTAATGACCCACCTCTATACTTAGCATTTATGGTTCCACGGTTACCGATATCACAATGTACTTTGCCTCGAGGCGTGGGAGTTCTAAGATTTTCCAGTAAAGGTTTGTTTGATTTTTTGCCTCTTCCACTAATCAAGAAAACAAAAGATATTAGCTTAACCGCTAAATGATTCACTAAATCAGATGCAACATAAGGGTTCTCGGCGTAAGGTTTGGTTAATAACAAAAGTTCACGAACAATAGGCCAACTCTAATTTTGTGTTCCATAGTATAGTTCGGTTACCAAAGGTTTTTTACGAACAAACCGAACTCAACATTGGTCAATATAAATGAAGAGTTCGGTTTGTCAAGGTTTTTTGCGAACAAACCGAACCCAACATTGGTCAATATTAATGAAGAGTTCGGTTTGTCAAGGTTTTTTACGAATAAACCGAACTCAACATGTATGCAACTCAACATAGTTGGACAAGTTCGGTTACATTAAAACTCAACATATTGGGAAAAATAGCATAGTTCGGTTACATAGATTTTTTTTTTTTTTGTAGTAAAGTTTGGTTACTAAATAGTTTTAGATTTTTTATGCGAACAAACCGAACAAAACAGCACAGTTCGGTTACATAAAAACTCAAAATAGCGGGCAAAATAGCAGAGTTCGGTTACATGTGGAAAAAAAAATGTTGTAAATTTGGTTAAGTTCGGTTAGAAAAAAGTCGTAGGCTTCTTTGCGAACCAACCGAACTGGAAGTTCGTTGAGCTAGTTTTCAATCCTATAGAACCGAACTGTTCTTCGTGTTCTTCCTTTCAGGGAGTTCGGTTAACAAACTAGGTTTTTTTAAAAAATCGTCCTAACCGAACAATGCACTGTAACTGCCATTTGAACCCTATTTTGATGATTTCTATTCAATTGAAACAATAAAAATCAAATTAAAAGTTATGGGTTTGTTGGAAAATACCTGCGGATTGGTCCCATGGCAGAATCAGGCTTCGGCTTGCGTCTTTGATACTCGATGATGCCTCTAACTTCCGTTCCACTTCTTCCTCAATTTGAACTTGTTTCTGATGTGCTAGATGTCCTAATGGGGGACCTGTTCCTGGGAGTCTTTTGGTTTGCTTTCGAAGAACCATTCTTATAGTCGATTGATTAATCGACGATGAAAATTTTATGAATCGACGATTAATCGATGAAGACGATGTTGAAATGCGGAAGAAGAGAAGAACAAGAGGGAGAAAGCTTTTTCTACTCAAAACTATTTTTTTCTTCGTATGCGTGCGTCTAGGTTTAGGTTTTGTTTTAGATTAAGTTAGAGGCAGTTATTAGGTTAGGGTTAATTTTAATTAGGGTAAGGGGCAAAATAGTAATCTCATGATTTTTAGGACATCCCTTAACATTGTAGGGTAGGGGCCTTATAAAACAATGGTTCCCAAAAAAAGGCTAGTCCCAAAAAACGGTTCATATTTATCTATCACTCGGCCCACTGTTCAAAAGTGCACGTCTTTTTTTGCAGAAAAGTTCATCTCCCTACGGACAGACATACTCAAATTGTTTAGAGCTTTAAGAATTTGATGCCATCTCATCTCACGTATCCTTAAGAATAGGGCTGTCAATGGGTCCGGTTCCTCCCAGGTACTATACTACCCGGATTCGGACCCTATTATTTTTACCGGTTCCGGGTCCGGTTCCAAAATTGTTTGGCCCAGAACCGGACCCGTTAAAACAACTAGATACCCACCGATTCCGGGTAATTAATGGGTAATTCTAGCTCAATTTGGTAACTAGGCAAATCAAGCGAAATCTCTCATAGTTACCATTGTAGACAGACTAAGTGCGAAAAACAAAAAACTCTCTGAATGAAAGAACAAGATTTAAAAATCGAAACCAAGTAATAAAGTAACAATATTATATAATTTATCTAATGATCATGGAAATTAGAATAAAATAGAATCGTCTGATACCCGAATTAGAAATATAAAAAGCAAAAACCAAATATCAAGACGAGACCCACTTATACTCCAATTCTCTAATTGGTTTTGCTCCTTCAGATTTTTCAACGTCTAAGAAAGATGGTATTAGTAGTTTTAAGAGTTATTTGTTTGATGAAGATGGTGGACCACCTCTAGCATCAAAGAGTGAGAGAGATCTAAAAATAAAAATCACTGAGATTGATATATATCTTGCACATATACGTATTTAATTCAAAAATTCTGGGCGTACCGTCCTACCAAACAAAATTAAAACAACCCCTCATAAACTCCCTTCCAAACCTGGCCCCACTAAAAATCCTAAACTTGATTATTAACAATAAGGGACCCACTTCTTTTTTTTTATTAGTGAATGACGGTTTTTAAAACAACTTTGTTTAAAATGACGGTTTTAGCTTTTGTTTAGTATGCCCAGAACCATTGTATTTAATTTGTTTGAGCTAGAACCTACGGGAAGATGAAAGGAGTATAATGAGTGAGATGCCGCTAAAACTTGAGACCTAGGTAAGACGACCAAGATCATGTCGAGTGTTGAGCTGCTGAATTGTCCTGGAAAGACATAATATTACAATTAGGTCGGGTACTCGATACCCGCGGGTACCCGCCGGGAATACACATTTAGGACCCGTTAGTAATCGGTTCTTAATTGGGTATACCCGTCGGGTATAAAAAACACTAATGAGTCTAATATTAAGACCCGGACCCATGATACCCGGTTCCGGTTTCGGTTCCGGGTAATGGGTACCCATTGACAGCCCTACTTAGGAAGGAGTCACTCTGAAACTGGGTTGCCTAGACGCGGACGCGGACACGTATATACATATTTTATTTAAATATTATTGATATACACAATCATGTATTTATACAGCAAAGTCCAGTATTTCGATCCTAAAAAATAGAAAATGACTACATGTGTATCAATTTCAAAAAACAAAACAAAAAGAGTTTGTTTGTTTATACACGTCGAAGGTCAAGCAATCAATCAATATTAAACACATGACACAATCATAATGCATTCTTAGAACAACACATGCCCAACCAAGGGTACGTGATGTCATTTCCAATTACAAAACCCTAATATAGACCTAAATGATTGTTTGTCTTTCTTCATTTATTTAATAATTGTAAAAATAAAGGAAGAAGTTTAAATGAAAATAAATAAATAAACGCTTCAAACCCGAGTCATCGGTGCATCCAAACCAGACGCGCATATTGGTGCGTCGAACACGCGTAGTGTCAGCGTCTCACGCGCGTTCCGTGTCCGACGCGGTTGGACGGCTCAAAAAAAGAAGCGTCCGGGCAACCCAGCTTTGAAAGAATGATTTTTTCGGCACCTCTCTTTTTTGTGGGGGACCATGAAGTATTTGGACCATCCATCCTACTAAGCTAAGGGGTGCCCTAATTACAAGAAATGACCAAGTTACCCTCTAATAAACAATATTTTATTTTTAAATTTTTAAATTTATTTGTATTTATTTTTCTAATTTTTAATTTTTCAATATTTTTTGTTATTAGAAAAAATAAGAAATTAAAATTAGAAAAAGTTTCAATTTCTAATTTTCTTTTGTCATTTAACACATTCTAATTTTAATTTTATTTCATAAAAAAATTAATCAAAAAATTGAAAAAAAAAAGATTTATTATTTTGTTTTGTTTCATTTGGTATTTGTTGTATTTGTTTGATTCTTTTCTCCGGCCATGGTTCTCTCTCCGGCGATTTCTCTGGAGATTGAAAGCCAGTTTTATTCATCGGATTCAACATGGTTTTTTCTCGATTTCCTTTCGTTTTTGTTTTCCTTTTGATTTCTAACCCACGGTTTTACAATTTTCTTTTTCCTTTTCAGTACATTTGTGTGTTGTTTTTCTTTTTTAGGGTTCGTGTTTTTCTTTCTCATTTTAGGGTTCGCCTGCAACTTTCATGGCTAGATTTACTAGGGCCTCTTTTTCCCGCAACAGTTTGACCACAACACCCTCTTCCCAGTTGCCTTTGCACCCATCTACATCACCTCCCTTTACAGAAGAAGTTGTATCTGATAATGGCTTATGTCACTGCCATTTCAAGAGCTTTGATGGATTTCACGATGGGATTAATGATAGGGGTTATGCCAAAGGATCATTCTTGAAGCATTTACATGACATGCACCTCTTTTCCGAAGATAACAAGGCCTCTTGCAGAGAGTTGATTGCTAAACATCAACATATATACCTTGATTGGGAGAAGGTTCTTGGCTGCTTACGGATGTGGCTGTGATGTAGATGTATGCATCTACATGCTTGGAAGATGTCGTGTAAGGGTCGAGAAGGGTGGTTCATGGAGACGTTGTTGCAGGGCCATTCAACGGCGCAGTTGCAGAATTTCTTATTCATGGTTTAGCTAAGCATGTCGAGGTAAGTGTTGTCTGTTTGGGAACTTCAAATGATGCAGTTTATGGTGTTTCTGAGGGGGATGGTGGTGCTATTGTAGTAGATCATGTTTGTTCTCTTTCTGAGACTTGCTTATCTTGTGTTCTAAAGACAATTTACGACTGTAACTTGCATTGCTCATCAGTGTCGGTTGTCCTTCTCGAGATCGTTGAAAGCCTGCCTTGACAAGGTCATCGTTAACCCATCTAATCTGACTGCTTGGATGCAACTCATACTGTTTCCCATTTGCACCTTAGCACTATACATGCCGAGAAGTTCAGCTGAAGCAAAGTCTGGCAACAAGAAATGTCTACAGTTAGCAGTCATTAACCAAGATTTATTAGTTTGGAAGGAGCACAACGGTTCCTCTATACTGGTTGATAAGATGCTATAACTTCTTGTTCGTAATGTGTCTAAGAAAACAAATGGTAAGAATCAAGGTATAACTAACTTGACAGCTTGCCGAAAGAAAATGAGTTGTGGCCATTTTGTCGCCGCAATTCGAGTACTTTCTTCAAACGGGGTTGCTCCCTGTAATGAAAAAACTTACTCTGAGTTGCAAGATAAGCATTCAGCAACGCCTCCTCCTGATGTTCCTTGTGATGATGTTACAGTGGACCCAATTACGATGGATTGTCGGGCAGTTCTGTGAGCTATTAAGAGCTTTCCAAAGGGCACATCGTGTGGGCGAGATGGCCTGCGGGCGCAGCATTTAGTTGATGTGATGAGTGGGACAGTAGTAGCTGTTGCGGACGACTTATTCGCTTCTATTATAGGGGTTGTCAACCTTTGGTTGACTGGAAAATGCCCTGAGGGTTTAGGCGAGTTCATTGCTAGTGCACCCTTAACACCGTTACTTAAGCCTGGGGTCGGCCTTAGGCCCATTGCAGTTGGCACGGTTTAGCGTAGATTGGTCTCTAAGGTGGTTGCTTTCTCCGTCGAAAGGACATGACTTCCTATTTAGGTGATTACCAATTCAGTGTTGGTGTGCCTGCTGGGGGAGAGTATTTTACATGTTGTAAATGGCCTACTGGAGTTGAAAGGTCACTCGGACATGATGTCAATGTTGCTAATTGACTTTTCCAACGCGTTCAACATGGGAGCAGATCTCATCTCATCAAGGAGGTTCGTCTTCATTGTCCAGGTATTTCTCGTTGGGTAGAATTTTGTTACATGCGACCTGCTAAACTCTACTACGACCAATATATTCTATCATCTGCTCCTGCAGTCCAACAGGGCGACCCTCTCGGTCCCTTGTTGTTTTCTTTGACACTTCACCCCCGGTGAAGACTATTGCTTCCAGTTGCAAACTCGATTTGCATGCCTGGTTCCTTGATGATGGTACAATTGTTGGCGATACACTTGAGGTGGCCAAGGCTTTGCGTATAATAGAAACTGAAGGACCAGGAAGGGGTTTACATCTCAATATAAAGAAAACGGAAGTCTTTTGGCCTTCGATTGATCCCAGAAGCACTGCTGATGGTGTTTTCTGTAAGGATCCGCAAGCACGTCAACGCTATTAGACCGGACTAGAGAGGATTAAGAGACCATTTAGCCGCTAATGACTCGATTAATCAAATTTTAACATTAATTATAATAATTAATAAAATAGTAATTTGGATATGAGACTATTACCATTAGATAGATCTCGAAACGTTATGCGAAATGGACTACTAGATCGCGTCGATCGGACACCGGATGAGAAAGATATCGCAATCCGAAATTTAGATGGTGAAGTTTGACTAAAGTCAACCGGAGTTAACTCTACCGTTGACCGACGAACCTTGACGGTTGGCTTGACCTGACCGGACCTTTGGTTAGTAAAAGGACAACCCTTTGTATTTTTCAAGTGACAGTAATAGTAAAATCTATTTTAACTTAACCAAATTTAATTAATAACTAAATATGTTTAAATTATCTTAATGGTTAATTAATTAATGAAACAGATATTTTTGGTTTCAAGTTTATCTTATTTGGTCTTATAAGAAGGTGTTGTTGTGTTTTGGTTGATTATGAGGTGAGTCACTAAGTTTTTTTTCAAATATTAGAAAAGAGAAATATGGAGTGATAGTAATGAAACAAAACTTATTCTTTAAGGAATAGTTGATATGTTGTTAGCCAACTATGTGATGATGTTGATGGTTAGGAATTGACAATTCAAAGAGAAACCAACATTAGGGATGGTAGTAGAGAGTTATAGATGGTATTTTGATCATCATGGAAGTAAAAGGAGACAAGGGGAAGAGTAGAAAGCAATAGGAGCGGAAGTTGATAAACGTTAAGGAATCGGATGATAATGATGATGAAGTTGTTGGTAAAACTTTGAACTAGAACTATACTTTGATTTTTATAAGTTAATTATGACATGGGTATTTGCCAGAAGTAGTTAATATGCTAGAATCAACCACTCATACATATAGGTTACAACATGGAAATTCATGATTCTATGTGAATTTGTGTTTCATTGCCATACATGTATAGACTTTGTTAGGTACCTTGTAATGGGATTTAGACATAGCTCTATAAACGTGAATTGTACTTTACCATGTGGTCATTTTATACATATAAAGTTTGTTCAATTTGGTTTAGTAACGATTGAGATATCCATGATCGAAAATCAGTAGACGCAGCTGAAATTCTGTGCCACAGTCGCGAGTAGTCATAAGTAGGAGATATTCTAGATAGGTTCGAGCAGGAATTAGAAAACATTCAGTAGGCAAATAGTTTAGAGAGTAACCCCATGATTCTAATGATCCGTCCTTTGTTGAATTTGAATTTGAAAATAATACTGTAGGGACCTTAGAAGTTAACCACTTGTGCTGTTTTTGATGTTCCAACACTTGGAAATATTTCATGAAATGTTGAAGAAGATGATGTGAGTTGACTGTGTTGACTCAGTGAGTCAAACCGAGTTGACTGTGTTGACTCAGCGAGTCATATGAGTCAGACTAGCTGACTTAATTTTCAGATAGAGTCAGATGGACAGGGTTAGTGGGCCCGTTTGGCGGGATGGCCCGAGTTGACTCGTGGGCTAGGTTTTGGGCCAGAAATAGTATTTTGAGTTTTTGGACCATTTATGGTCCGAATTAGCTTTTGGTTCCTTTTGCAAAGTTGTAGGATTTTTCGAGGGCTTTCCGAGGACATCCAATTTGACCCCATCTGGATGAATAAATATTATTTTATGCCATAATTACATATTACCAGGTTGTAGAACTATTGATAAGATTATAACCGTTAGTTATTTGACTTACCTATAACTAGAGAGACTTGTTTGATATTATGTTATGAGCCTTTTGGCTAAATTCCTAGTGTTCTTGTGTGATTAACAATTAGTCTATTTAAACAACGATCGGTTCCAAGGATGAACTAATGAATGCAGAATCGCAAGGTAGGCGTGGCTTGTCATCAAAACAGGTGGGAACTTTGTAACCTTCTTGTAATCATTAATTCTTCATTTATCTGCAAGCATGATGAGTCTTTACTATTCAGTGGGCATGGTTGTGTGTACTTCGATGTACTATTCATGTATCTTTAAGCATGATGTATATGTTGAATCTGTATGTACGATGTTTTGCTACGATGTGTTTGTCTGTGATATGCATTGTGAGATTTCCCTGCGAGGAGTGTCTGTGTTTCCCCATGGCTCTTATCTAAGTTAAGTAAGGAGGTAATTCATCCGTCGAAAATATTATTTAGTAGGGTGGTAATTCATCCGTTTAAATATTATTATAACTATTTCATTAGTAGGGAGGTAATTCATCCGTTTTAATATTATTGCTTATTAATATAGTAGGGCGGTAACTCATCCGTTTGAATATTACCTAGTAGGGCGGTAATTCATCCGTTATGATATTATATATACTATTTTATTTGAGGGAAATCACTCGTGTGCATATTATGCTTGTTTGTCTAATTTTCTGATCTTGATGGTAATATTCTGAATCATGGTTTGTATGGGCACTCTGTGTGGAGGATGTTATTATTATTGGTTAGGGTTGCTCTTGCGTCGTCTTCTCCAATGAGTTTGGCGAGGTTAAAGTGACACTTGCTTCTTGTTGCATGAACTGCTGAATACTTAGATTCATTACTATTTGTTTCAATTACTGTTATACTGTGAAGCATGTTAGTGATTACTTGAGAGTTATATGTTACCACTGGGCACCCTTTGGGATGATGTGCTCACTTGTTCCCGCTTCAGTTTTCAGTAATCAGAAGAGATGGAGCGCTCGAAGATATTCGTTTCGTAGCTTAGAGCTTTATCGAATCTTGTGTTGGTGTGCATCTTTTAGTGTGATAGACACATTTTTGTGTCTAATTTGTCTCGATTCTATATATTGATAGTGCTCATTTTTGTACTTATTATGGTGTTTTATGTGTGTGTAGGTATTTTTGTCCAATAAACATTTTTGGAAAAATCGGCTCGAAAAGTTGCGCCCGGAGGACATCTACTATTCGGACCCTCACTACGGATAAGGGGTACCCAAATTACTAAGGGGCACCCTCAGGACACCCCAAGGCAGCTGCTAAAGGCACCCCTACTCTGGATAGGGGGCGCCCCATCTTCAACAATTCAAAGATCAAAAATTGGCGGGAATAGTTGCAGCAGCTGGATTATTTACGGGAGGAATTATGGAATAGATTTCGTGAGATTTAATCGCTATTTTGGATTGGTATTACCCTGTTTTGGTCAAACAGGATTGTTAATCTCCCCAGATTCGCAAAACATGGGATGTATCACGGGATTTCATCGAAACAGGGAGGATAAAAACTCGGGCTCTATTGGAGATTTTGTAGAATCTCGTAGCATTGGATATCGATGTACTGGTCTTATTTGAGTCCCGAGAGGAGTTTGGAAAGTTTGGATAACTCGGAGACGCTTGAGAAGCAAAACAGAGAATTATTCTCGGAATTTTCTACCAAGAATAGAAGAGATTAACTCGGGCTTGTGAGGGTCTGCAGGCTATATAAGGAGTTGATATGAGTCATAGAGAGTGTGCGCAAACTTTGGGGAGGTTTAGAACAACACAGAGAAGAAAATCAAAAGTTTCAGAGAATTGTTTCGCCTTTGGTGTAGGTCAAGAACACGAAGAACAAAGGGCTATCAAAGACCGTCGTTTCGGTGTCTTAGATACAACGACAAATCAACAAAGGCATAAGTCGGTCTCTCGTAACGGTCCATTGTAACAGCTTCTTTGTAACGCCATTACAGCGTTGCAAGCAGTCTCATTTATTAATTTTCATCCTTTTAATCATCTTTTGAGCCATAAACACATATTTTGAGATCATGATTAATATGAGGAGCTAAACCCCATTGCTGAGGCGATAGAGGAAGCTATTTTTCCAACAAAAAGTGGTATATTTTATTTTATTTATTTATTTGCAATTGTTATATGATTATTTGCCTCGATTGAAAATTGTTTGAATGATTCTTGTTAAGCAATTGTGATTTCTTTTGATAGAGCATGCTCGGACTTAGGTTTTTGATGTTCTATGCTTCGGATTTACACTTGTTATTTTGAGAATCTACTTGTTGCAATAGTTTAGAATCAACTTGAATGAGAAAATTGCATAAATATAAATATTGGATTAAATCACTTTGAACTTGGAAAATAGTGGAATCTTAGCCTCGTGTTTCTTTTAATATTGATAATATCTTTTTCGTAGTTTGCTATAATTTTTAGTGAGTTTTCTATTTTTGTTTTGAATTTGAGTCTAAAAATCCTTCACAAGTCTGAGAGGAACGACATCTTTCTTACCATTTTCTACAACAACATAAAAATCACATCAATTTTTAGCCACGACGCGACTTGTTTTTAGGTTTTAGATTTATTTTTAGATTTATTTTTTATTTTTTTATTATTTTTGTTCTTTTTTACGTTTTTGGGTATTTATCTTTTGTCTACGGTGTTCCGGATCATAAAGAAAATTGAGCCAAGGAGTTTGGTGATTTCGAAAGACTTGGAGCGAAAGATTAAAGCGAAAAGAACTGGAAATAAGACGATTTTCTTTTAGATATTTTGTTTTTAGGGTTTGTTTATTTTTTTAGAAAAAAAAAAATTGTATTAGGGTTTATTATTTTTGTAATTTTTCTTTTCTTTTTGGACTTTGGACTTTTGGACTTTGGACTTTATTATTATTTTTACCCTACGGAAGGGTACTTTAAATATAAACTGTTTGCAGAGAAGGAGGACAATTACGATATTGTCTCTCGCACCTTGGGTTCGTACAATCGACATAGGAGTCGCGTCCCGAGTCGACTATAACCGATTCATCCCCCGTCCGAACGGAGGTAAGATTCTAAACACTCGCGAATCCCCTCGTCAGCAGTTACTGGACTCCTTCGTATGCTTATATGTTGAGGACTGAATACGACATTTATTTTTCTAGTAAAGGGCAAGGCCTCGGCCATACAAGATAAGGGTTCGGATTTCATCACCGTTTCTTCTTGCCCGCCTTAGGAACACGTAACCTACGCGAACCTAAGCCTTAAAATTTTGACTAGAACAAGACCGATAGGGTAACGAGATTAATAGGAAAGTATTTCGAAAAATATTGGTTACTCTTTTAAGCACACTTCGAAGTTCATGAAGGTTTTTGTGAGTTGAATGCGTGACTGCGCCGCATTGTAATTCCGGTGAGGCCTTGGGTATCAAAGCTCCACCGAGCTTCCCTCGCCTCTATTCAACTCATTTTGACTCGGATTGATTCCAGAGGGGTTTGCTTAAATTGTAACGAATTCCGTTTCGAAGGATTAGAAGCTGGTCTAGAAACAATCTAAGTGGAGCCATCATGCTTTTTGTCTGCTAGAAATCTCTAGGTTTGCTCTGGTTGAGTCGGCCTTGATTTGTGATTGCATAGAATCCCCTTCCTAATTCTTTTTCATGCCTGAACGTAAAAGAGACGCCCTAGGTAGATTTGTTAAGGAGAAACCTAGTAGTTCTAAGCGTCTCGATTACCTCAATTTAGAAAGTCCAATTTTTGAAGAGTCCGTTTTGAACGTCCGTCTGGGAGACAATCCCTAATATTCGATAGTGCCGAAATGGCAACTTTGAAAGCCTTGTTGAACCCGACTAGGGCTACTCGTCCCTCGTGTATCAAAGTTAGTAAACTAAGCAACTTATGAACTTAAACCCTGACCTTACAAAATGCTCCAAATCTTCTTAGGGAAAGAAAATGAAAACCCCTATTTTCATGTTAGGGACTTTGAGGAAATTTGTAGTACCACAAAGATTAGAAACCTTGATGATGATGCTTTGAAACTCAAAGTTATTCCCTTTTTTCCTTGAAAGATAAAGCCAAATCGTGGCTATATAGTTTGGCTTCTCGGTTCAATTGAAACATATGAACAACTTACATCTGCCTTTTTGAACAAGTTTTTCCCTAGGCACAAAACATCGTCTATTAGACGCAAATCGCACGTTTTCTCAACAGAGGGAGAATCTTTGTATAGGTATTTGGAAAGGTTCAATGATTTATTAGCCCAATGTCCTCATCATGGTCTCGAAAAGGTTAGGTTATTTCAGATCCTTTATGAGGGTTTAGATTATTCCACTACAACCACAGTAGAATCTATGTGTACAGGTGGGTTTGAAGACCAAACAGTTGATGAGGCGATGACATATTTGCATGAAATCGCCGAAAAGACCCAACAATGGGAAAATAATAGGGAACCCCAGAAAACAATTCTTCTAGGCAGAGGAAACGTTAATAGGGTAGAAGGAGGCTATGAATCAGATGCCAAAATTGCCGCAATAGCGAAAAGGTTAGAAGCTTTAGAAGTGGGTCACACTAGTGGTAGATTGGAGCCTTTTTGGGAAGGCCATAATAATGAAGAGCAAGCCAATGCTCTCTATAATAACACTAGATTTGATAACCGTCAAAAGTTTGACCCATATTCAGAAACCTATAATCCTGGTTGGAGAAACCATCCGAACTTTTCGTGGTTTAAGGGCCGAGTCAAGGTCAGTTTAGTAATTCTAATGCTCCCCCAGGTTTTGGTTACACTAAGAATTCTTCAGCCCTTAAAATAAAACGACTAGCTTAGAGGACTCTATTAAGATGTTAGCAAAAACTCGGATATGTTAGCACAGAACCAACTTAGTTTTCAACAGAAACCAAGCGGAACTTTCAAACTAATGCTCGAGCCTTGCTAAGTTAGAACTTCAAGTGGGCCAAATAGCTAAGACCTTAAGTGAGAGAGATAACGGAAGGTTCCTAGTCGACTAATCCCAATCCTAGAGGAGTTCATGAAGTAGGTGCAAAAACATCGAATCGCTTGAATGCTATTAGAACCCTTAGGAGTGGTAGAGTAGTAGACAATCGTGTAACCATGCCCGATAGTGAACATACCGTAGTTCACCCCTCGGATCTCACCCTCAGACCACCACTAGATGAAGGGACCGATAAAGTTTCGATGATGTCAATTTTGTTCCCGAGAGGTCCGATTCGTGCCTGTGAGCCCCGTTTCCAACTATTAGTACCAACAAAGAAGGAATCGAACTTTAATGACATATTGGAGGTTTTTAAGCAAGTTACCATAAACCTTCCTTTATTAGATGCAATTAGGCAAATTCCTCGCTTATACCAAGTTCCTTAAGGATATGTGTACGCGAAAGCGAAAACTTAGCGTCCATAAGAAAGCCTTTTTAGCTAGTCACGTAAGTTCAATCATTCGAACACCACAACTCCAAAGTACAAAGACCTGTGTTCCCCTACCATTGCTTGTACAATAGGTAAACACCGGTAGAAAAGCTTTACTTGACTTAGGAGCCAAATAGAACTTACCGCCGTACCATGTGTACTTACAAATTTAGGACTTGGTGAAATGAAACCTACTCGGATGACATTGCGCTAGTAATAGGTCTCGTTAAAATTCCTCGAGGTGTTATTGAGGATGTTCTTATTGAGGTCGACAAGTTTATTTATCCAAAGGGATTTCGTGGTCCTAGATACCCAACCCGTCTCCGACCCGAGAACCAGATACCGTGATATTAGGTCGCCCATGTTTAGCTACGTCTAATGCGATCATTAACCGTCGAAATGGTGTGATGAATTTATCTTTTGGTAATATGACTATGGAGATGAACATTTTTAATGTCAGTAAGCTACCCTATGAGCTAGATGACACATGTGTTGAAGAGGTGAACATTATAGAAGCCTTAGTTCAGGAGTCATTACCAAACATCTTGTCTGAGGACCCATTGGAAAGTTGTCTATCCCATTTTGGTTTAGATTTTGACGACAATAGCACTATTGAACAAGTGAATGCTCTATTAGATTATACCCCGTGTTAGACACTGATAGATGGAAAGCTAGGTTCGAACCATTACCAGTTTCTGAGACTACCCTAATTCCTTCTTTAGAAGAGCCTCTAAGTTAGACCTAAAACCACTACCCGACACTCTAAAGTATGTGTTTTTAGGCCCATCCGAGACTTTACCCGTGATTGTAGCTTCCGATTTGGATAGTGATCAGAAAGTAGGCTAGTAAAAGTACTTCAAGACAATAAGGAAGCTTTAGGGTGGACTATAGCAGACATTAAGGGTATAAGTCCTACCGTGTGTATGCATCGATTCATTTAGAAGAAGACTCCAAACCTTCTAGGGAGATGCAACGTCGACTAAACCCTAACATGAAAGAGGTAGTTCGAAAAGAGGTGCTTAAGTTGTTAGATGCGGGTATTATCTACCCAATTTCGTGACAAGTAAGTGGGTCACCCTGCCCTCAGAGTTGTCCCCAAGAAATCAGTATCACCGTAGTCCGTAATGATAATAATGAGTTAATCCCAACCCGAGTGACCACGGGATGGCGTGTCTGTATTGACTACAGGAAATTGAACAAGGTCACAAGGAAGGATCACTTTCCCCTTCCTTTTATCGATCAAATGCTAGAGAGATTAGCTGACATAGTCATTATTGCTTCTTAGATGGCTACTCCTGTTATAATCGATCGTTATTGCCCCTAAGACCAAGAGAAAACCACTTTTACCTGTCCCTTTGGTACCTTTGCGTATAGACGCATGCCTTTCTGGCTATGTAATGCCCCCGCAACTTTTCAACGTTGTATGATGAGCATATTTTCCGATATGGTAGAACGGTTTCTAGAGGTCTTTATGGATGACTTTTCAAGTGTTTGGTTCATCTTTTGATGAGTGCTTGCATCATTTGACATTAGTGTTGACTAGGTGTAAGGAAAAGAATTTAGTGCTTAATTGGGAAAAATGCCATTTTATGGTTAAATCAGGGATTGTGTTAGGGCACATCGTTTCTTCTAAGGGTATAGAGGTAGATAAAGCCAAAGTTGACCTTATTAAGACTTTACAGTCCCAAAACCGTAAAGATGTTAGGTCATTCCTAGGGCATGCAGTGTTTTTACCGTCGATTCATTAAGGATTTTAGCTTGATTTCTAGACCTCTTTACAATTTACTTGCAAAAGATGTTAAGTTTGTCTTTGATGATGCTTGTTTAGAGGCTTTTGAGAAGCTTAAGAATTTACTCACTACTGCCCCGATAGTCCGTGCACCTAACTGAACCTACCCTTTGAAATTATGTGTGATGCTTCGATTATGATATAGGTGTTGTGCTAGGTCAACGAGAAAACAAATTACTTCATGTGATTTACTATGCTAGCAAAACTCAATGATGCCCAAATGAACTATACAACCACCGAGAAGGAACTATTAGCCATCGTGTTTGCCTTGGATAAGTTTAGATCCTACCTATTAGGTTCTAAGATCATAATCTATACAGATCATGCTGCTTTAAAATACCTTTTGTCTAAGAAGGATACCAAACCTAGATTGATTAGGTGGATCCTTTTGTTACAAGAATTCTGTCCAGACATTAGAGACAAAAAGGGTGCCGAAAAATAGTAGTAGCAGACCACTTGTCTAGGCTAGTTGTTAGTTTCCCCTAATGATTCCCTTCCTATAAGGGATAGCTTTCCCGATGAACAATTGTTCTCTGTTTCCCAATCACCTTGGTATGCGAATATAGTGAATTATCTTGTTACCGGTCGAATGCCTCAACATTGGGGTAAGCAAGATCGTTCTAGGTTTTTAGCCGAGGTTAAGCAATTCTTTGGGACGATCCTTATCCTGTTTAAGTATTGTCCGGACTGCATTATTAGGAGATGTATACCCGAGAGTGACCAAATTCAAAGATTATCTCCTTTTGTCATGAACATGCATGTGGGGGTCATTTTAGTGCTAAAAAGACTCCGCTAAGATATTGCAAAGGTGGTTTTTTACCGGCCTTCGTTGTTTAAAGACTCCCATAGTCATTGTGTTTCTTGTGAGCGTTGCTATAGTTAGGAACCATTTCCCGTATAAATATGACGCCTTTGAACCCTATTTTAGTGATTGAGGTCTTTGATGTGTGGGGCATTGATTTTATGGGTCCATTTCCTAATTCTTTTGGTTATCTTTACATAGTTGTCGTTGTAGACTATGTGTCTAAGTGGGTTGAGGCGTTCCGTGTAAAACAAATGACCACAGGGTCGTAGTCCAGCTTTTGAAAGAGAACATACTTACACGTTTTGGTACGCCACGAGCTATAATTAGTGATGGAGGTTCACACTTTTGTAATAGACCGTTTGCTCTTTTTAATGAAACAATATGGTATTACCCGCAAAGTAGCAACCCCATATCACCCACAGACTAGTGGTCAAGTAGAGGTCTCCAATAGGGAAATTAAGCGTATTTTAGAGAAAACAGCTTAATCCTAATAGGAAAGACCGGTCGTCGAGGCTTACCGATGCCTTATGGGCTTACCGCATCGCGTTTTAAGACACCCATTGGAATGTCACCTTATCGTTTAGTGTTTGGCAAGGCATGTCACCTTCCCGTCGAGTTAGAGCATAGAGCCTATTGGGCTATTAAGAACTTAAACTTTTCACTTGACAAGGCAGTGAGCTCACGTAAAAGCTCCACCAATGAGTTGGACGAGATTCGTAGAGATACATACGATAGTGCTAAGGAGTATAAGAACAAAATGAAACTTGTGCATGATAAGAATATTTTACGAAAGTCATTTTCTCCAGTGTCAAAAAGTTCTTCGTATGACACTCGCTTGCATCTATTCCCGGGAAGTTGCGCTTCTCGGGACCGGTCCTTTTGTGGTCCGTACTGTTTTTCCTCATGGCGCTATTGAGATTGAGACACCGATGGTAGTAGTTCTTCAAAGGTTAACGGTCAGCCGATTGAAGCCCTTTTTAGAGCCTTTTCCTACAGTGTGATGTTGAGGAGGTCCTCTGAGGACCCCGTTTACCTTGATTGACCATCGAGGCGGTTTTGTATGTTGTATATTATTTTTGTAGGTTTTTGGTTATACTTCACACCTGTGTACTATCTTTCCGACTTCTCTTTTACTATTTCCTCATGTTACTTATATTTTTGGTACTGTTTAATTAGAAACATTGAGGACAATGTTAGATTTAAGTTTGGGGGTGGGGTAGAAACTTTTGTTACCTTTTTGTTATAATAAATAAACTCCAGAGCCTAGAAATTTATGCTTATTAAGGATGGTACTAACCAATTTAAGTGGATGGAAGCATTTTGGTTGTAGGAGTTGAGGAACCAATCTGATTAGATGGCAACATCTAAAGAGTCTATTCATAAAAGCACAGAGCTCAGTGTGTTAGAAATAACATGATAGTTTCACCATATCTCGTTGAGTCCTTTTCACTTCTTTTTTTATTTTTATTTTGTTTCTAAACTATGTTTCTCTAAGTGATTAGGTGGGGCCCACGAATCAAGTTGTTACCAATGCTAGGGTGAATTAGAGTGATTGAGATAAAAAAAAAAAAAAAAAAAAAAAAAAGTGAAAAGGTGAAAAAGAAAAAAAAAAGTGAAAAAGTGAAAAAGAAAAAAAAGTTGAAAAAAAAAAGAGAAAGAAAAAAGAAAAAAAGAAGAAAGTGAGACCAGACCATCTGACCAACCGGAATAAATTCAATAAAGTCGACCATTGGAACCCTTGTATATGCCAGTTGTGTTGACCTAGAGTTAGGTTTATCGACCACTGGTTCCCTTGTATATGCCAAAGGTGTTGATATTAGTCGACTAGTATCTCACCATTAGGATAGGTTCATTTTGGCGGATGCCTTCTGATTTGATATGGGAAACATTGATCACTTAGTAAACATCAAAACCATCTATGTTTTTCTCTATATCCATCTTCTTGATCTATCCATGTGATTAGTTTTGACTCCGGTATTGATGTCCATAGTGTAACTATCTCGAGTAGAGCTCGTGAATCATATATGAATTTTAGTATGCTTGAGTGCAAACTCGTGTACAAAGAATTGGAATTTCGCATCGTGGTACTTCCTCCCGTAATCAATAAGTATACCAACCAAGGAGACTTTTTAGTGCCTTCCAAGGTTCTCGTAGATAGCTAGGGTCCTGAGTATAAAGGTTTTGTGGGTACACCTCCGGTAAACCCTCTCGAGACTATAACTCGGCCACTAGGGCCACCTAGGGGTTTAAAGGCTTATTGCATACGCTAAATGCAATCGACGATGCCTCAAGGATGATGAGTTAGGATTTTATTTTATTTTTGCTCGAGGACTAGCAAATAATAGGTTTGGGGGTATTTGATAGACACATTTTTGTGTCTAATTTGTCTCGATTCTATATATTGATAGTGCTCATTTTTGTACTTATTATGGTGTTTTATGTGTGTAGGTATTTTTGGCCAATAAACATTTTTGGAAAAATCGGCTCGAAAAGTTGCGCCCGAGGACATCTACTATTCTGACCCTCACTACGGATAAGGGGTACCCAAATTACTAAGGGGCACCCTCAGACACCCCAAGGCAGCTGCTAAAGGCACCCCTACTCTGGATAGGGGGCGCCCATCTTCAACAATTCAAAGATCAAAAATTGGCGGGAATAGTTGCAAAGAAATTGGATTATTTACGGGAGGAATTATGGAATAGATTTCGTGAGATTTAATCGCTATTTTGGATTGGTATTACCCTGTTTTGGTCAAACAGGATTGTTAATCTCCCCAGATTCGCAAAACATGGGATGTATCACGGGATTTCATCGAAACAGGGGAGGATAAAAATCGGCTCTGGCTGGAGATTTTGTAGAATCTGTAGAGATATTGGATATCGATGTACCGGGTCTTATTTGAGTCCTTGAGAGTTTGGAAAGTTTGGATAACTCAGGAGACGCGTGAGAAGCAAAACAGAGAGAATTATTCTCGGAATTTTCTACCGAAGAATAGAAGAGATTAACTCGGGCTTGTGAGGGTCTGCAGGCTATATAAGGAGTTGATATGAGTCATAGAGAGTGTGCGCAAACTTTGGGGAGGTTTAGAACAACACAGAGAAGAAAATCAAAAGTTTCAGAGAATTGTTTCTCATTGGTGTAGTCAAGAACACGAAGAACAAAGGGCTATCAAAGACCGTCGTTTTCTGTCTTAGATACAACGACAAATCAACAAGGCATAAGTCGGTCTCTCGAATTATCCATTGTAACAACTTTTTTGTAATGCCATTACAGCCACAGCAAAGCAGGCCTGCTTTATTAATTTTCATCCTTTTAATCATCTTTTGAGCCATAAACACATATTTTGAGATCATGATTAATATGAGGAGCTAAACCCCATTGCTGAGGCGATAGAGGAAGCTATTTTTCCAACAAAAAGTGGTATATTTTATTTTATTTATTTATTTGCAATTGTTATATGATTATTTGCCTCGATTGAAAATTGTTTGAATGATTCTTGTTAAGCAATTGTGATTTCTTTTGATAGAGCATGCTCGGACTTAGGTTTTTGATGTTCTATGCTTCGGATTTACACTTGTTATTTTGAGAATCTACTTGTTGCAATAGTTTAGAATCAACTTGAATGAGAAAATTGCATGAATATAAATATTGGATTAAATCACTTTGAACTTGGAAAATAGTGGAATCTTAGCCTCAGTGTTTCTTTTAATATTGATAACATCTTTTTCAGAGTTTGCTATAATTTTTAGTGAGTTTTCTATTTTTGTTTTGAATTTGAGTCTAAAAATCCTTCACAAGTCTGAGAAGAACGACATCTTTCTTACCATTTTCTACAACAACATAAAAATCACATCATAGTGCATGTAGTCTTTCTTATTCTCTAAACAACACATTAATATATTCTTAGAATTCGAAAGACTTTCATTTATACAATGTCAGAGAGTTTGGGTTTTGCTATTAGAAGTTTCTGTAATTATGATTCTTAAAATCGGTAATCTAGATTTGATGCTTCAATTAGGTTATAATCCAATCAGCTAAGTAGCTTTAGTATTTGTGGCGTCACATTTTCCCTCCTGATATTGGTAGACCGTCTAATGGGGTTAAAATTTTGGGTGGTCCTGTGAGTCTGGATTTGAACTTTATTAGCGATATGATGTTGAGTAGGGTGAACAAGACTGTTAAACTAATGTATTCCATCAAAAATCTCAAGGATCCTCAAAGTGAGATGCTATTACTTCGCAATTGCATCGGGGTGTCTAGGTTATATTTTGCAATGCGAACTACCAATCCTGCGACCCTTCAACAAGCCACTGAGCTTTTCGATGATCATTTGCTCAAGTACTTGAGACTCCTTATCACTGGTGATGGTGCGGGTTTTGGTCCTTTACAGCAGAGATTAGCTTCCTTGCCCATCAAAGACGGTGGCTTGGGAATTTATACCATGGCAGACACCCGCACTTACTGTTATCTAGCTTCTCAGAGACAGACTGCTTCGGTGCAAAAGGTGATCCTTGGTAACTTATTCTCAACAAATAAAGGTTTTGCTTATCAATTGGCTCTTCAGAACTTCATCCAGGTATGTGGATTACCTTCTTCTTATTGCGTCGATGATATTGCCCCTCCTTCCATGCATTCCCTGGCAGTCACTTATTTTGATGCAGTTAAGAAGCAAATCCCAGACAAATTTTCTATGTATGCAAGAGATTCCATTTTGTGGCAGTGTAGCCGTGTTAACCATGCACAAGAATATTTATTAGTTGTACCAATTAGTGGGCTTAACCAATGCCTCGGGCCATGACAGTTCAGAGTTGTCCTTTGTTACCGTCTTGGTATCCCATTGTTTGTTGAGAATGGTTTGTGCTCAAGTTGTAATATATTTGGGGACCACACGCTTCATTGTGCTAAGGATGTTGGAATTAAGTTTCATGACTTTGTACGTGACGTTATTGCTGACATTTATTACAAAGATGGTGTGCATGCGCCGTAAGGAAGTTTCTCTTGGGGTTTCTGTCAGATGATGACAATGATTTACAGCCTGCTGATATCCTCGTTCTTAACTGGGAAAATGGCCAAGATGTTTGCATGGATATTACAGAAGATGAAGGTACTTTTCGTTCCAGGCAAAGCTATTTCTAGTGTTGTTTTTCACCAAATACTTAGACAAGTGTGTATCACATGGATATGGTCTGGGTGTTCTAGCTTTATCTACCTTAGGGGAACTCGGTGAAGATACTTTATGTTTTTTCAAGCGTCTAAAGAATTTTTTAGTTAGCAATGATGCCAGTAGTGGTTTTGGTAGTTTTATTTTACATAGATTAGGTATTGCTATTCAAAAAGGAGTTGGTGCCCAGCTTGTAGCTAGGTTACCAACCAAAGTTGTATGCCAATCTTGAACCATCTATTGTTATTATTTTAATTTTAATTTTAATTTTTGAAAAAATTAGAAAAATATTTTTTTATAAAAAGTTATTTATTTATTTTAAATAAATTATTTTCATTTATAAGGGCATTTTGGTCATTAACCAAAATATGTGGATAAGAGGTGTTGAATTTTTTTTCCAAATAACCTACCCAAAAAAAAAATGGTCCCATTCAAAATTTCCATGGTGCCCAAATAAAACGTTTCTCTGAAAGCTCTTCAACACACTCCTACAATCAGAGACCACTTTTACTGACCTAGCACCGCAAGCCCATTCAATCAAGAGACACTCATTTATATACCTCTAATACACTCATTTGTATACCTCCCTCCAGTAGCGTCGTCCCCTCTCTTTGTCTTCCTTTCCACAAACACATTTCACTCTCCATTACAGCGTCATCCCCTCTCTTTATCCTTCTTTTCCCTGTGTAAGCAAAGCACACATCCAGGCTGTCCATTTTGAAGATCTTATTCCATCTCCTCTCAAGTTTCTCAGCGATATATGTTTTCTCTTCTAAGAACTGTTTTTATTAAGTGGTGATTGTTGGAATTTCAGCATCATAATCAACATATTTTATGCTTAAATATGATTATGCATAACCCATATACCGAAAACATTCATTAGTCCTTGTTTAAACACGCTCTACAACATCTGAAAACTATACATAACAATAAGAAACCACTTTATTAGATGAACATAATCTTTAACATCAGCATAACAATATGATACACATCAAGAACATGTTAAGAAGAAAGAGGTAAAACAAATCAAAACAGAAATAAGTATATGACTTAGCTTCTACTTCTATTTCCTCTCATTTCTTAGATGGATTAATCAGAAAATCATATATGTGTAAGAGGCTAGAGGAGAGCTTAGTCACACATATGTGCCAACCAACCATGTCCATCATTAGTTGGTTGAAACCTCACCAGGTGAGTCATAGGACAACTAAGCAGATAAAGTGTAATCCAACTTAGCACTAATCAAAATTAACCAAAACAATATTACCTTAAGTAAAACATGATTACCTTAAAACATTCAACATTTGTTTCTAAACCAACATAAAGTATAATATTCTCCCACTTTGGTTAGCAATAAACATTTACGGAAAACAGCTGGCTCGAGTCTAAAAAGATACGCTAGGATTCGATCATAGAGACCTACACACCATTTAGAAGATGCATATGCCATTTCTATAATTTGAAAACTAGACGAGCCATTTTATTCTCAAGTAAAAAACTTCCTAAATGGATTAATCTTATTCCAAAACAAACTGCACTTTGAACTTTATTTTTCAAACCATAAAACTTAAACTTGAATCAATCTTTATAAGCTCTTGCAACAACTTTATATGCTCTTACAACAACTTTATAGGATTTCCTTAATAATATTGAGATTCGTCTCAGTCAAGACAAGTATAAAACTGGCTCAATTAAAGGTATGTTTCCGTCGAAACATATAAAGTATACAACTGACTCACTTAAGAGGCATGTTTCTGCCGAAACATATAACAATTGGCTCAATATATAACTTTACGATCCTTTATATCTCAAACTGGGATCTTTAATGACCTCAAAAGAATCCCTTATGTCTCAATTAAGAAACGTGTCTCCGTCAAGACCTATAAACATCTCCTAAGAGATTTGGCTCAATATGAGATGTTTCTATAGAGACCCTTATTCTCCATAGAGATCTTATTTGTTCTCGATATGAGATATGTCTCCGTCGAGACATTTATCCATCTCCGAAGAGACCTGGCCCGATAAGAAATATATCTCCGAAGAGAGAACCTTTATCTTAAAATGAAAACGTGTCTCCGTCGAGACCTTTATTATCTCTTTATTGGACTAATCTCCAAAAAGATCATCTATGTCTCACTCGAGACGTGTTTTGTGCTCATTTTGAGATATTTTTTCAAAGAGACTTTATGTAGTGATCTCCCACTTATTTTCTGTTCCTTAAACAACATAAATAGCAAAACAATTTAAACAACAAGAACAGGTACTTGTTTAAGATGATAAACAAAACAATGTTATCATACTCCCACTATTCTTCATAACTCTGCCATACTACAATGATGTCTACACTTTTAATATACTCCCTCTGTCCATTTTTATCTGTCCTAATTTCTACTTTGGTCTGTCCATTTTTATCTGTCCGCTCTGTTTATAGACATACTTTTCCCTTCAACTATCAAATATACCCTTTCTCTTTTATAATTATAAAATCATTTTTAATATAAATTTAATTCAAAATCATAAATATCATCACCATATATAAGTAAAAAATCCATTCAATATTTTTTTATATTAATTGTCATTCCTTTTTTAAATAAAAATATTTATGGGTACAAAATTCCTAATACTTCTATTTATTCTTACATGGCAAAGAATCAAAAACATTTATGACAAAATCTCAAATGCATGGTAGAGTATATCTAAAGAGGAAATAATCTACAATTTCAAAAAAAAATTCCTCTCAAATAAAAATTCCAAAGGCTCCAAATTTTTAGTGTGGGAAACCAAAATCAAATGGAGGAAATAAAAAATTCTTAAATTTTGGAGTATAAGTTTGTTTTTATTTCTTTACAATATTTCCTAAAACAATAATACTATCCAAAGTAGAATTTTTAACACTAATAATTTTAATTTTGGTAATAACGTAATATTAAATAGGCTAGTCAAGGGATAGTCATGACATTTTATAGGATTTCCTTAATATCTTGACAAAGTCAAAGCGGACTCTTAAAAGTGGACGGAGGGAGTACACAAATGAAATATTAGAATAGATTCATTACCATCAAGTGTACCTTTGGGTAAACCACGATGTAGGGATCTTTACTTCCAATCTTCAAAACTTTATTTCACAGCATACATGCTTATTACCACTTTAAACATCTATACATACAAATGAAACAGATAGCATATCAATAAGCACACATAAACATCTTAAACTTAAAAACAAGACTCGGCATCATCGCAAATCACTTTTGGGAAGAATCGCGACATACATGAGTCCAAACAAACAAGTTTAATATTAAAATTTCATGCATAGCAAACAACATTTCTACTAAACCTTTGGGTTCAATAGAAAAGGAAAAATTAAACCAAGTATAGGGTATGATTTATTTCAAATATTACTAGTATGAATCATCTTTGGCCAGGCTCACACTTGCAACATCCAAAATAAATTACAAGCAAACCTTTCTTAACCTAAACTGATGAAAATCTTTTCTCCTGGACCACAAGCATATTCATCTCTTTCTCAACCTAGACACAAGCATCCAGAGCCTTGTTACGCAACACTTTCAGCTTTGATTCTTTTACACCATGACTAGCCATTTAAACTGCCTTCCACTGTTTAAAGACCTTAGCACAAACACTAGGACATGTACCTTACAGATATAACTTTCTCAAAGATTCATTCTTGTGCTTGAGCAAGCATAAGTCTCTCCAACAACTAAACCACAGAAAAACTTTTTCATACTCCCAAAGTATCGTTTTGGCAAAACATAGTCGAGTAATATAAAGTACATAATATTCAGACATAACTTTCACAAATTGGAAAACAAACAACATAGCTGCAATGCACTAGTATACTTTGAAAACCAAGTTCGCACCTTCAGGAAAAACATACCTTAAACTTGGCTATTAAACCTTTGGGCCTAATAGAAAATTTAAATGACAAAATACCTTGTGAATTCTTACCTTGACTTGTATTTCCAATTTCTAGACTCAAACTACCGGATTCTTATGTATAGCATCTCGGAACAAGGAATGCAACATTAGATTCACGAGCTTCCAACAATATGTCAAGACTTGATTATCGTCATACCTTTACACGTGACAAACATCTGATTTGCCTTAACATGAAAAACAAGTTACTCACCACCATATGATTCATTCAAGACTTTGCAAGCATAAATTACCTATGGGTTGATTCATACTCGCAACTTCCAAAATAAATCATATATAAAACACAACAAACGTATGTATTCTCATTAAAACTTCATTATTCTCAAAGCATCACTTTTGCAGTACTTAGTCGAATAAAACAGATTATCTACCATCATAACTTTCAGAAACTGAAAATCAAACTACATACCTGAAAGTCCAAATTTGTACCTTAGAGGAAAAATTCCTTGAACTTGATTTGTAGTTGAAATAAACAACCTCACATTTGTGTTGAACAGAAGGTAAAACTCGAGAAACAAGCAGTTGCAGACAACCGGAAGCACCTTTTACTAACTGTAAGTCTTAAAACTTGACTACACTTTCTAGCCAGTCATCTTAGCTATCACACACAAAACTGATTTCAACACTTAGGAAGATGGTGTCTGCATCACAACAATACAGTCTTCAATTTTTCACAAGTAACAACGCAGAGCCTTGTGAATGAATCCTTCTTGCCTTAGGTGTCGCCACCTCTCAAACACCATATTAAATGCCTTCACAAGCATTTCTGATTTACAACCTCATGCTCTAGGTGTCTAAAAAAAAATTGAATCCATCTTGTGTGGCTTCAAACTTGCAGGAATAACATTTGTACAACCAACATGTCTCCCACTGATATTCTCAGTAACTCCAAGACAAGCATCATTACTATTGCAGCCCCAATCACGAACAACAACTCAATGATATAAACCTGAAAAACACTATAGCTTGAATAATTCCCCAGACAGTAATGTCACCACAAGAACCTCCACTAGATCCCAGATTCTAACCATTGCCATAAACCACATGCAACTCCTGAGCATAAAGAGAACTTTTGTTGCTACCGTATGGACCAAGAAAGTTCTCCTGAAGTCAGTTTTTTCTGCATACCCTCCTTCACTTAGTAGAGTGTACATTTACTTTTGAAACTTCAACAACCTTGAACGCAGCGAACAGTTCAAACCCTATGTGTTTCTGAATGTGAATAAGTTGATATCCAGTTGTTGAACACTTGTTGAAACTTTAACATTGCCATATGTTCAAAGTTTCTTTGCAACAGACAAACAATGATCACCCAAGAATGGGTTCAAATTTTTTTAAAAATAGATAAAGATCAACCCAAAAGTCATATCCTCATGTTGAAACCAAAAGTACAAGTACAACTGTTAATATCTTAATACAAAAGATCACTTGTATTAATGTTCCTAATCTATTTCTGAAACCACGAATCATCAGAATACAAATAACATGATATCAAGCAGCACTGACGTGACTCCTAATCATCAAGACAGTACTATATCCTTTATTAAGATCCAATATTCAAACGTAAAATCAATCTTTTTGTACCATAATACCCTTTTACCAAAAATCTTTCCTAAGCAAGATCAGTATTAAAGCTTCATATTGTGTGAATGGTATATGCACAACGAAACCAAGAATACCAACTGTAAACTGCTCTTTAAACTTTGGAAACTTTATTCAGCAAAGAGGAAGTACTACATAGCTACATAAGGGTAACTTTTTGTGCAACTAATCGAAAAATATGATTATGCATATTACTAGTGGAAGAATATGAAAATAACTAAGCGAAATAGAAGTAAAATGTTGGAATTTCAACATCATAATCAACATACTTTACGCTTAAATATGATTATGTATAACCCATATATTGAAACATTCATTAGCCCTAGTTTAAACACACTCTACAACATCTGAAAACTATACATACATAACAATAAGAAAACACTTTATTAGTTGAACATAATCTTTAACATCAGCATAACATCATGATACACATCAAGAACATGTTAAGAAGAAAGAGGTAAAACAAATCAAAACAGAAATAAGTATATGACTTAGCTTCTACTTCTATTTCCTCTCATTTTTTAGATGGATTAATCAGAAAATCATATTATGTATAAGTGGCTAGAAGAGAGCTTAGTCACACATATGTGTCAACCAACCATGTCAATCATTAGTTGGTTGACACCCCACCAAGTGAGTCATAGGACATCTAAGCAGCTGTAGTGTAATCCAACTTAGCACTAATCAAAATTAACCAAAATAAAATTACCCTAAGCAAAACAGGATTACCTTAAACCAGTCAACATTTGTTGCTAAACCAACGTAAAGTCTAACAGTGAAAATAATAAACTAATTTTTACAATTATATCTTAATATTCTCTTATGATATTGGTAATAACAATATGTGAATCAGTTCACGAATTCAAGCAGGGTTGATTACATATTATCATTTGTTTGAAAATTTGTAAATGTTTTGTAGTAGAATATTAGGGAAAGAGAAGGAGGCAGGGAAAGAGGAGGATTTCTTAATGTCCATTCTAGACCTATGGTTGGGTGTTTCACTTGGCTATAGCGTAAGAACCCTCATTTGGGGCATACTGGATAATTTCGGGGCATACAGACTTATTATGCCATCCAATGATAGTTTACAAGGGGTCGTCTAATGATGCTTAAGTTACTATAATACCCTGCATAGTTTAATTTACATTAATACCCTTCCACTAAATTAAATTAGATCCACAAAACTCTCCCACTAATTAACCCATCCCTAATTAACTATCTACCCACTTAATTAACCGTTACCCACTAATTAACCTAACAACGTTACTAACAAAAAAAAATTTAAAAAGTTTTAAAACCAAAACACTTATCTCTCCTCTTACTTCCCATCTTCTTCTCCAGCGAAGAAAAAAATCGAAAATTTCTTTGTTCGATTAAGTTATGAGATTAAACATATTGGCACCTCGTGTTAGCGATGTCCTATAAATCGATCTTCAGATCCACGGTGTTGCTTAGTACCATCTCGATCTAGGGTTTTGGAAAGATGGTGATGAAGGAGGGTAGTGAGTCGATTGGTGTTAGAGAGAGGGAGAAATAGAGGTGATTCTTTAAAATTGCACATAGAAAGGTATTTCCCACAAACCATTGCTTGTTTTTGCGTATTTCGTTGATTTATGACATGTAATCGATGAGTTAACTTACAGGTTTTTAGTTTTGAGGAGTAGTTCGAGCTGACAAGTGCATGGCAGTAGAACATATTTTATTTTATCTGCGAGCGAGAGAAAAGTTACGAAGTGAGAAGCTTGTTATATTTTGAATGTCGTATGAGCCATGAGACACCTTGAGGATTCGACTCAAAAATTTTTGTATGATAATAAGCGAACTTAGAATACCAGTTATTTAATAACCGAGTCTAATATTGTTGGGTGCATTGTTCGGCTCATTGTGATAAATATCGATATGTCCGCAGAACTTGTGTCGACCATGGCTATACAGCGGTAAGGCACCTTGTTCGAGACTCATATTGATAAATTTCGTATGTGCTTGAACTTTACAGTCGTGTATGGCCAATATTAGCTTCACCTGTAAACTTGTCCACTTATAGGAGAGTAATCACGTTGTGTAGTAGAGATACATTATTTATTTAGTTTGGAAAACTAATTAAGGTTTTCATTTGTTTTAGCATTCCACGTCCCGGGAAAATTCAAAGCCAAGCTTAAAAGGAGAACAATGGAAGTGAGCTCTTTCTAACTCAAAAAATCCCAAACCTCGAGGTGGTGGCACAAGAACTTATATGCGGGGAGAAGGGAGTTTGACGACTTGCTCTTTGCACATAGAACAAAAGAAGATGACAATGATGAAGATGTTTGGTGAGGAAGGAGTCGAAGAAGAACTGGGAGCAAGAGCAGAGAAAGTTGTTACATCAAGAGGAGGCAGTGAAGCACATTTCCTCATCCGGATAATGTGATACATCCCTCGCAAGGAGTGGTCTTTTGATAAGCTCGAGGTGAAGCGGGGAACGATTGAGTAACTTTGGACTTATATTCTAGAAGAGACGGCCTAGTATTATCAATCACCTCACAATAATCTGTCGTCAGGTAGGCGAAACAAGAGTATTGTGGAATCACAAGCGATGAGGCGAGAAGATGTTTGCGACTACCACTATCTTGCCCGTCGATCGGAGATTAAAATATCAAACCCGATCTTAAAGAAGATCGTACTTTCAATCTGACATGAAATAAGCGAGATGGATCACACTGACTACGAGAGAAAATAGTTGGGTTTGGCTTAAAAAATCGATGAAGTCTTGAAGTCGTTAACCCTCACGGGGTTTGTGAAAAACCTAAGGTTAAGGAGAATAAACGGCTAGAATATGCAGCTAGTATCACACTGAGAGGTGTGGGGATTAGAGTTTCCGAGTTGATAGAGTTCTCCTTTTTATAGTTTTGAGATCGGGGTTTGCAATCTAAGTTACCTTGGTAAAAAAGCATTCAATATTCACGTTAGATGAAAACCTAATTAGTTTGAGAGCTAATATCTTCCCGGCCAGATTATGATCGAAGACTTAGCTTGTTACACACGAATGAAATGTGCCTTCATTTAGGTTTATGTAGGCATGCGTAAGCGTGTATGCACACATGTTGGCTCAAACAATAGTTGACCAAGGAGTTAGCCACGTATGAATACTCTCATATCAACCTTATTCGTTTTAGCCATAACTAGTTCAAATGAATCAAATGAGACTAGTTAAAGAGTTGTTCGATTGCTTGTATTCATGAATTGAAGCGAAATCGGTTTGATTCACTCGAATCGATTCAGCGGACATTATAGCCACGGTTTGCAAAGAGAATGCATTCCTTATTATATAAATGTATTAGTTCAATGTACATAACCGAGTTTTATAACTTTAACGCTTCCAAGTGCGCGGCCCAGTGCAGCATGCACTTGGATTGCCGGAATGAGAGTGGGTTTGCCCGATGCAGCGAATGGGTACACATACCACCAATCCCGAGTAGAAATCTCGGACATATGAGACCTTACGCCGATGCAGCATGCGGGTGCACATACTTAGGTTCACGGACTCACAAAACCAACATGTCGCACTACTATGGCCCTTTGTTTGGTAGAATTTATGATTGCTCTATTTATGATCATAGATAATCACTAAATTGATAAATGATTACGATATAATCATTTTAAAAATACATTTTCCGAACACTTTTTAGATAATTGATTATCTTAGAATGATGATCTCAAAAGGAGAGGAAAGAACAATGATATAGGAATCATTTTTTAGTCACTATGTTGTTTTTGTCTCTGCTTGATAGTTCAAGAAAATAAGAAAAAAAAAAAAATCAATTTGAATTCATGAAAAAACCAAGTGAAATTCTTATAAGTTCCTTTCAAGCACAACTTTTTCTGTTTATGCAAATCAATGGATTTTTCAATTATGATTAAAATAAGCAATTGTTGTAATGGTTATCAAACACATATAAAATCATTATAATACTGCTGATGGATTAGAGGCGACAATCCATTAAAATAATGGTTACCAAAGCGAGCCCGTATGGTTCCAGGACGCCGGATTACATATGTGCAAGAGTACAGAACATGTCACAATCAAATAATGGTTAAGTGTTATAAACTCTTATTTCAATCATTGAAACTTTATTAGAGGGTGACAATAGCCGTTTTCACACACTATTAGCATCAAAGAAATTTCCAAGTTATTGAAATAATCATAACGAAACATTCCAAGTCTACATCTAATGATTGTATCACACAAACCATGTAAGATGTTACTCGGCAATTTTCACATGATCATCTTTTGACTTTCGTCAAGAATATAAGATGAACTTGGTCGAAGAGAAAGCTTGCCAACACATATTCCGAGAAATACGTAGGAGAGTTAAACTCGGCTCGAAATCTCAAATATGTATAATAATAGAAAACTATATCGTAACACGACTTATGTCTCAATATAGGAGATAGAGTTAAAATAGAATTTCCAAGTGATAGATGAGTCTCAGTATCCACATACCTTTTTTTTTGATGAACTTCCACAGCTCTCCTTAGTAGTTCTTCGTCTTGATGAGCGGGTGAGTCTAATGCTCAACTACCTGCAATCTATCCTAGTCGAGACATACTATCGTAGACTATAAATCAAGACTTATAGTTTTGATCACTAACGATGACAAACAAGCAGAGATGGCAGCTTGAGTTAAACAGCAGTTCTCTACTGATTACACTCTTCTCACACTTGACCGTAATCTTCCATTATTCTTAACAAAGCTATTTTCTCAAGCGTCTGAATCCAAGCAAATATATTTTTCAAAATTTTTTGCCAAAATATATAGAAGTGGAAACATGTTTTTCTTCTAAAATCACCCCAAGTCCATTAAGTTTCATTGATTTTTTATCTCTCTACTAATCTAATTATTTGATCTTTGATTTTCTTATGCTTTTACTATTCAAATTATTTTATGTCAAATCAAGTCAACATGGTTTTTAATTGTATTCAACAAGAAGAAAATGATCTTACATGTGCATACATTTATGTGGGCAGTGATGAAATTATTGGTGTGCAACAAGCTTCATCCCTGTTTTGGAAATGTATTCATGAAATCTTCGTTTATCGATCGTAATGGTTATAGTAATTAACTTATTAATATAATTGATAGGTGTAGAATACACCGTATTTACTATCTAGTAGTTTATGCTTTCTTTGCTATTTTTCTTGTAAATTATGTATTTTACGCTTGTTTTGAGTTTGTAGCTACTTTGGAGTCGCACGGAGGAAAGAAGGAGAACTACTCATTTAGAGTGAAAATGACGGGTGTCTTTTCGGGGGCAAATGTTATCGGGAGCAGAGCAGCGTTAAGGGTGACTTTCTATGGAGGAATTTTTAGACACGAGACATTTGAGGCTAAGGAGTGCCAGCTGGGTATCCCTTATCAAGATGGCCATGGATGGTGAATATCAACCTAATCTTCTTACACCCTAAATGTCGAAGAAATTATTTTCTCTTCTTTCTTTCCTTCCACGAAAGCAACGATCATGCATTCTTTATTTGAGTCAGTGATTGAGGGAGAGATTAACAATAAATCTCTGCTAATGTGAGAAATCGAGATTAGGGTTTGTTTTACTAACTAATAAACAAGGTAATGATGATGTCGATCGAGAAATTGAGAAGATTGCTCACTGTGCAGAAGGAATTGAATAATGGGGATCGAATCGGAGAATGGAGTACCATTGTGGGTTAATCTGGAGGAGATGTTGATGGTGATTGATTGTGATGGATTAGACGGAGATTGGGTTAGAGTGTTAGCACGGTGGAGGAGATCTTGATTACCTTTAGTGTATGAGTGAATCTGAGATGGTTTGAGTTGGATTTGAACCAAGAGAAGAACAAGAGATGGAAGAAATAAGGGTTGGCTGCTGTTGAGAGTGATTGATTGAGTCGATGGATTTGACATTGAGTAATTAAGGCACGCGCTGCGTGGATAGTGATGTTGAATTGTTAAAATCCGATCGAAATGAATCGGAATGGTGTGTGCAAATAGCGGTGGTCATGAAATAGCAGTCAAATTTACCAATGGTGAGTGGCGTTGGTTGTGTTTGATGATCTTGTGATTGATTAGACACTGAGAAAGGCTAGAGGGAATTTGTTGGTGGGTTTGAACGCAACTTGATTTAAATGGAGGACAAATGCAGATCAAATGGACCGAGAATGATGTACGAAATTTCTACAATGGAAGTGAGGCAATTGATGAAATTGATGAGCTAAGGAAGATGAGTTACAAGTCGAGTGGTGATCTGTGGTGAATCTTGGATGAATTAGTAAGGGGAATGAAATGGTATGGCGGATGTGCAGTGATGTTGATGGATCTGAATTGAAGAAGAATGTGGGTTTTGTGTTCTTTGGAGATGGCGGAATTCACAATTGGTGCCATTTGAGTTCGAGTGTTGATTGCTATTGGTTTGAATGGGTATCTTTGAGTTGCGAGGTGGAGGTTATGGAGCTGAAGACTCGGTAAGATCTTTATCAAGTGTTGTTGCTTTGTAATGAAGTGGGATTATGGAGCCCGCAGGTGGTGACATGGAGATGTAACTACAGAGGGTTTGCGGTGAAGATTTAGCGGTGTGATGGGTGTTACGGCAAAGAAAATCATGGCTTGAGTTCGATGGTCGAAAAGTAGTAATGTTGTTGAGATGATGAGTCAAGGATGATTGCGAGGCTGCATTGATTGGAGTGGTGGCGATATTGGAGCTATAGTGAAGTGTCGGTGTAATGGGTGCTTAAAAAGATGATATGAGATAATGAGAGCTAGGCTGGTGCTAGTTTGTCTTGGTAGTCTTTGAGATAGAGATGCGGGGGCAATAAGCTGGAAGCGAGATGGAGGAATTAATGCCCCGAGGCTGGATGTATGAATTCTTTGCCAATGGGTTTAAGTGGCATGCTCCAAGTGAGATGCAATAATTGTGTTGCGTGTATTGAGCTTGAACTACATGGAAGAATGGATGGATGGTTGTGCAGCTCAAATTGAGCTGAATGCAAGAAAGAAAGAAGATTAAGCTAGATCAGTTTGAAGCTAGTGATGAACATCATGGCTGGAGGTGCATTATTGCAAAGACAAGGATTGTGCATTACAGACTCGGTGCAGCAGAAATGGCCTAAGCCAAGGACCAACTTCAGCCAGTCAGACCGTTCTGTGCCTCGATGGTACTCGGAGCCACTCACCATCTGGCTTGACTTTCTTGACTAACGGTTTGACTGACCGTTGGCCGTTTGGCAGTTGATCCTAACTGAGGCCTAGACGGAATATTGCGTCAAATATTCTCCAAGCGACAAAATTTTCAATGGCCGGCGACGACAATTCGGCCAAATTCTACCACAATCCATTTTAAGCATGAGCAAAAAAATCCAGATTTTCTATGGACTTCTCTCATGAGTGTGAAGACTTGGGCTAGGAATTGGATGGAGAATTGGACTCAAATTTGGAAAGAGAAGGTGGAAGAGTTGAGAAAAGCTTGGAATTTGGAAATTGAATTGCAAAAGGAAAGGATTCTAATCCTTAGAAGATTTGGAGAATTTTGAAGCCTATAAATAGAGAAGTTTTCTACAACCACACACCTCTCTACACACACAACACTTGTGTTTTTGCTTGCTTTTCTAAGATTTTTCTTTTTAATTACTTGTGTGAATTTGAAAATTCTTCTTTTAATTATTATTATTTGTGTGAATTTCAAAAACATGAGTAGCTAATTTTTCTTATTGATTGAGGATGAATTCCTAGTTCTTAACATGATTTGAGTTTTGTTTTCAATTCTATCTTGAGATTTTTCACATGATTATCGATTGTTTTACTAATAGGGAGTGATCTTAAAGACATTCATGATTGATTGATAGATTGTTTGGAATGCACGCTAAATTAATTTGTTAATTGATCTATATCTAGTATAAGTTAGGGAATACGTAATCGTTCTTGACACTTTACACAAAGTAGAAAACACAAGACCTTGCGGAGGATTCCGTGGAGCAATTGTGTGTGTAGAAACAACGCTAGAAAGTGAACCAAGCCGAACCGAGTTTAACTACTAGTACTAAACCTAAATTCATAAATCTTAATGCATTCTCGGAATTACATCTTGTAAGCGGACCTCCAAGGTGGTTCTTTTGAATAGAATCACGATAACTAAGCGGACTTGTTACTCGGTGAAATTAGGGATTTTGGGGCTAGCTAAGCGGATTGCTATCCTACGGTTGGTGATAATCGTGACTAATAACAAGTAGAAAAGAACATAACTTTAATCATTGTTTAAGTAACAAAGAAGGATTCCTTGATCTTGTCTCTCTTATTGCTTTCAACTTTATCTTTTAATTGCTTTGTTTATTTTCTTTGCTTTTTACACCCCCTTTTCGTGACAATTTTACAACTAAGATCTCTTGCTCCTCGTGGATCGACCTTGACTTCCATTATATTACTTGTTAATTAGGTAGTAAGTATTAATTAATTTGATTGCACCCTCGACACGCATCAAATTTTGGCGCCGTGCCCGGGGAAAACGGCGATTTTTTTTGTTTTTTTTTGCTTTTTCTGTTTGTTAGATTCTTTCACCGTATCTAACTTAGTTTGTGAGAATCTTGTTTCGTGTTATACCTTTGGTGAATGCTTAAAGGGTAGGCCAGGAGTCCAATACGTCGCCCGATCCGGCACTCAACTAAAGATTTCATTCGAGCGATTAACACTCCACTTCCTCCTTCTTCATCAAGTGATTGGACAGAGAGGAAGAAACGATAGGTGATCGTACACTCAAGGACCTAGCTTCTCACAAGCTTGATACACAACAATGGTGTATCCAAACTAACTCAAACCTTGAAATCAAGCGGGGTTGATTAGAGAGTTACCAAAGTTCCATGGCATGGTGAATGAGGACCCAAACAAACATCTTATGGACTTTTATGCCATAGTTATGGCCATGCTTCCACCTGGAGACTAATGCGATGGAGCATTGTGGAAAGCTTTCTTTTCTTTGGCGGGCAATGATAAGAATGGTTATATTATTTGCCTTCCTAAGTATCACAACATGGAATGGGATGAAGAAACTTTTCCTCGAGAGATATTTTCCGCATCCAAAGCTACTCAAATTCGCAAGGAGATTTGTGGATTGAAACAACAAGTGGGAGAATCATTGTATGAATGTTGGGACGCGATACAAGAGGTTGGTGGCAAGCTGTCCACACCATCAATTTAGTGACGTTATGATACTTCAATACTTCTGTAAGAAGCTCTTCACCAAGTGATAGGTCTCTTCTTGACGCCGGTGGTGGTGCACTAATGAACAAGACTTTGACCTAAGCTAGAGAGTTGATTGAAAGTATGGCGGCAAACTCGCAATAATTCTACACAAGGGATGAACCAATAGTTAGGCGGTGCATGAAGTTAGTGATTCTTCATCACATCTTGATCAAAGGATGAGTAACATGGAGATTATGATTCAAAGGATGGCCGCTAGTTATTCCTATGGTGAGACCGAACAAGTGAATGCTTTATATCCAAATCAAAGGCCAAAGATGCGATCCATACTCAATACCTATAATCCCACGTGGAGGGATCATCCTAACTTTAGTTATGCAAACAAGCAAGCGTGGCTCTAATCCATATGAGCAACAAGGTGGTTTCCAACAATCACGTTTCCAACCTCAACAACAATTTCAACCACAACAAGTCAAGGAGCGTGATTCTTTGAATGATGACAAACTCAATGCGTTAATGCAAGGTATGCAAGGTCTTACTTCTATGTTCCAACAAAGCCAACAACACCAACAAAAGACCGTTCGCAATCAAGGAGTTACAAATTCAAGTGGGGTAATTAGCGACCGATGTGAACTTATTGAAAGCGCAAGCGTCCACAAAACTTCCTTCACAACCAATTGTTAATCCAAGAGAGAGCGTTAATGCACCTTGAAAATTAGAGTGGGAAACAAGTGGAGCAACCAAATCAACAAGATAAGGTGTATGATGAGAAAGAGGAAATTGAAACCACACCAAAGGAGAAAATATCTCAAACCAACCAACTCGAGGAGACGGTTCCTACTTTCACAACTCCACCCCCGTTCCTAGCCGTTTTGCTAAATCAAAGAAAGACTTGGAATACATGGATATTTGGGAGATCTTTAAGAAAGTACAAGTCAATATTCCACTCATAGAAGCTCTTCGTCAAATTCTCGTTGTGCAAAGTTCTTAAAGGAGTTGTGCATGAAGAAGAAAAGGTTGAAAGGAATGAAGTCATGAGTGTGGGGAGAATGCTTGGCGTTTATTCTCAAGAAACTCCCACCAAATTAAAGGACCCAGTAGTTTCAATATACCTTGCACAATTGGTAAACAAGGTTTACTCGAGCTTTGCTAGATTTGGGAGCGTCGGTTAATGTTATGCCTTCCTCGATTTATGATTCTTTGAATCTCGGTCCTCTTAAGGAGAACCAGGGTAGTTCTTGAACTTGCTAACCGTCTAATGTTTGCAGAAAGGGATTGTTGAGAATGTTTTGGTGCAGTTAATGAGCTTGTATTTCAAACGATTTCTATGTCTTAGACATGAATGATGAGAATTCTTCCAAGTCTACACCTTTGCTTTTGGGTAGACCATTCTTAGCTTCCGCGGAACAAAGATTGATGTCCAAATGGCACCTTGACTATGGAGTTTGATGGTACCTCATTCACTTCAATATCTTTGAGACAAAGCGAGACCCTAGTGATGTGACATCATGTTTTCCCCAGAAAGAGATTGATCCGGGCTAATGAATCTTGCAAAAGCTAAGTCGGGCCGTCGACTTTAAAACAAGCGCTTAATGGGAGGCAACCCATCGGTTTTGTATTTCTTATTCTTTTTGCTTTTTGTTATTTCTTTTTCTTGTTTCTTATCATGTTAAAATTTCCCACCTTGACTTTACTAGGAGGATTCAATTACATTGAGGACAATGTAAGGTTTAAGTGTGGGGAGTGGTTAAGCATGTTTTTAAAACAAAAATTACAAAAAAATGAAAAAAATTTGAAAAAAAAAAAAAAAAAAAAAAAGTTTTACTTAAAAATTCCAACTTTTAAAGATTTTAGAGTCACTAGCATACTTATAGGTATGTTTACATAGAGATTTTGACCCACATAATTGAACTTGGAAATGTTAGAGAACTACATTCGGATTTCTTGTTTGTTTGAGTGTTAAATAATGGATTTAATCATGCGGTGATGCGGGTTTGGTGCGGGGAGAAGTGCGTTATTAGAGTTCTTGATCAATCATTAGTGGAGACTACCCGTATTCATATCATGAGAGGCACCGAGCCAGAAATCTTCCATCTACTAAAGAGCTTTCTTTTGAGTGTGTGTCACCATACGTTAATTCAATTGTAGAATGGTGAGCTACCCAACCTCCCACCAATAAAAGCACTACTCTTTGATCTCTTGAGTGCTAATTTTTGTCAATCATGAGGGTGGCGTCCATGGATGAAAGCTTCCTTCTTGTAGTTCGATTTGCAGTTAGCACCATATTCTATCTCTTACAACAACGGATCCATAGAAACACTCTCATCATCAACAAGGAGCGACATCAAAATTTACAAGGAAAGTTGGAAAAGTTTAAGGTTTACAAGCAATGGAACGAGAAAAGAGCAAATTTCAAATACAAGTAAAAACAACATACAAAAAGCGGATTTTTACATATATGTTGAAGACTTACACACTACAATGAGGTAATTTTATATTCAAGTATGAAGACTTATTCATGAAAGCGAAGAAAATTAAAAGGTGAGAATTTTTGAAGTTTATGATTTCAAGACGATACAAGTTGTGAAGAATCAAGCGATAAAATATTTCTCCCACGGCCATGGTTTATTTTTGTATTTAATTTCTCTTGTTTCAAAAAAAAAAAAAAAAAAAAAAAAAAAAAAAAAAAAAAAAAAGAGGAAAAGAAAAAAAAAAAAAAAAAAGAAAAAACAAGAGAAATATTTGTTTTGTTAATGTCGTAGGGAAGGAAAATATATAAGAAGTTTCAAGCGACAGGATTTCCAAGGTAAAGAGTTATAAATTGTCAAGGATTTATGAAATTAAAGGGTTTATCATCAATAGTTGAAGCAAAGCGAAGACCAAGAAGATAAAGACGAGGAGCGGAAGACGTTTCTATTGGATGCCGTGAGTGGTGTTATCATAATTGGCGATCGGATGTGAAGGTGAGTAAGTAATCTCATCCTCGATAAAAATGGTTGATTTCCTTTCTTAGAGATCGTCGAAAAATGGTTTTTCAAAATATTAAAAGATGTGGGTTTCAAAAATATTTCTTAAGTTGTCCTTCCCTCCATTCAGCGTGTTGCGGGAATTCTCTCTTCATTCCTACCCACATGTGAGAACCATAAAAAAAGCCGTCTTTTTGAGTGCAATTATCATAAAATCTTATTTGGTGAGGGGCGAAGTCGAGGCGAAATGCTTATTGATCGTTTCTCAAACACGCGTTCTCTCATTATGGTGTGGTTATTTCTCACTCAACATTTAAGAATGAGAATATGTTCTTTAGTATTTCTAACTTCTTATTACTAGCATGCAGAAATTCTATGTCCTCATAACTCTTTGGATGCTTGTGGCTTGAACGCTTTGAAGTTGTGAGTTTTTGGTTTGATTTGCTCGAGGACTAGCAAAGTCTAAGTGTGGGGAATTTGATAGGTGTAGAATACACTTAATTTACTATCTAGTAGTTTATGCTTTCTTTGCTATTTTTCTTGTAAATTATGTATTTTACGCTTGTTTTGAGTTTTGTAGCTACTTTGGAGTCGCACGGAGGAAAAGAAGGAGAACTACTCATTTAGAGTGAAAATGGCAGAATTGTCTTTTTCGGGGCAAATGTTATCGGGAGCCGAGTCGGCGTTAAGGGTGACTTTCTATGGAGGAATTTTTAGACACTGAGACAGTGAGGCTAAGGGGCCAAATTGGGTATCCTTATCAAGATGACCGGGTGGTGAATATCCAACCTAATCTTCTTACACCCTAAATGTCGAGAAAAAAATTATTTTCTCTTCTTTCTTTCCTTCCACTCAAACGAAAGCTTTGAAAAGTGATTGAGGGAGAGATTAACAATGAAATCTCTTCTAAGTGAGAAATCGAGATTAGGGTTTGTTTCTGCAACTAATAAACAAGGTAATGATGATGTCGATCGAGAAATTGAGAGAAGATTGCTCACGGTCTGGAAGAATTGAATAATGGGGATCGAATCAGAGAATGGGTCTGTTATGGGTTCGATCTGGAGGAGATGTTGATGGCTGATTGATTGTGATGGATTAGACGGAGATTGGGTTAGAGTGTTAGCACGGTGGAGGAGATGCGGTTCACGGTGTATGAGTGAATGCGAGATGGTTTGAGTTGGATTTGAACCAAGAAGAACAAGAGATGGAAGAAATAAGGGTTGGCTCTTGTTGAGAGTGATTGATTGAGTCGATGGATTTGACATTGAGTAATTAAGGCACTTGCTTCTTTGTGGATAGTGATGTTGAATTGTTAAAAATCCGATCGAAATGAATCGGAATGGTGTGTGCAAATAGCGGTGGTCATGAAATAGCGTGTCCGGCTGCAATGGTGGTGGCGTTGGTTGTGTTGATGATGTCGTGATTCGATTAGACACGGCAGAAAGGCTAGAGGATCACAGTGGGTTTGAACTCGCAACTTGGTTTAAATGGAGGACAAATGCGAGATCAAATGGACCGGGAATGATGTACGGGGCTACAATGGAAGTGAGGCAATTGATGAAATTGATGAGCTAAGGAAGATGAGTTACAAGTCCTGAGTGGTAGTCTCGCGGTGATCTTGGATGAATTAGTAAGGGGAATGAAATGGTATGCCCCCAGATGGTAACGTGATGTTGATGGATCTGAATTGAAGAAGAATGTGGGTTTTGTGTTCTTGGAGATGGCACCGCAGTGGTGCCACAGGGCCGAGTTGCGGTGTTGATTGCTATTGGTTTGAATGGGTATCTTTGAGTTGCGAGTGGAGGTTATGGAGTCATGTTAGCTCGAGTAAGATCTTGTCAAGTGTTGTTGCTTTGTAATGAAGTGGGCCGGATTATGGAGCCACGAGGTGGTGACATGGAGATAAACTTGTGCGGCTGAGGTTTGCGGTGAAGATTAGCGGTGTGACAGAAGGTGTTACGAGCAAGAAAATCATATTACATCGCGGCGAAGTGGGAGTCAAGCTGGTAATGTTGAGAGTGATGGCTTATCTCGAATTACGGATGATTGCAGGCTGCGGTGATTGGAGTGGTGGCGGTAATGGAGCTATAGTGAAGTGTCGGGTGTAATGGGTCTTGTCTCATGAACTGATATGAGATAATGAGAGCTAGAGCTGGTGCTAGGTTTGTCTTGAGTGGTGCTGAGATAGAGATGCGGAGCAATAGCGAAGAAATCGAGATGGAGGAATTAGTCCGTGATGGAGAGCCGGGATGTATGAATTCTCATGAATGGTTTAAGTGGCATGCTCAAGTGAGATGCAATAATTGTGTTGCGGGTATTGAGCTTGAACTACATGGAAGAATGGATGGATGGTTGTGCGGCTCGAGGTGGTTGAAGTGAATGCAAGAAAGAAAAGATTAAGCTTTGGGGGCCGAAGCTAGTGATGAACATCATGGTGGAGGTGCATTGTTGCGGCACAAAGATTGTGCATTACGGAGACTCAGGCAAATGCAGCCTCAGGCCTGGGACCAACTCGGCCCAGTCGAGACCGATTAGTGCCTCGGTGGCCCGGCTTCGGGAGCCGACTCACCATCCCGGCTTGACTTTCTTGACTAACAGTTTTGGTAGCCCAGTTGGCCGTTTGACCGTTAGTCCTAACGGAGGACCAGGACGGAATATTCGTCGAATATTCTCCCGACGACAAAATTTTCAAGTGCCCGGCGGCGACAATTCCGACCGCCACCTTAAGCCACAATCCCGATTTTTACGAGCGAGCAAAAAAAAATTTTCTATGGACTTCTCTCATGAGTGAAGACTTGGGCTAGGAATTGGATGGAGAATTGGACTCAAATTTGGAAAGAGAAGGTGGAAGAGTTGAGAAAAAGTTGGAATTTGGAAATTGAATTGCAAGGAAAAGGATTCTAATCCTTGGAAGATTTGGAGAATTTGAAGCCTATAAATAGAAAGTTTTCTACAAACTTCTACACACTCTCTACACACACAACACTTGTGTTTTTGCTTGCTTTTCTAAGATTTTTTCTTTAATACTTGTGTGAATTTGAAAATTCTTCTTTTAATTATTATTATTTGTGTGAATTTCAAAACATGAGTAGCTAATTTTTCTTATTGATTGAGGATGAATTCCTAGTTCTTAACATGATTTGAGTTTTTGTTTTCAATTTCTATCTTGAGATTTTTCACATGATTATCGATTGTTTTTACTAATAGGAGTGATCTTAAAGACATTCATGATTGATTGATAGATTGTTTTGGGTGCACGCTAAATTAATTTGTTAATTGATCTAAATCTAGTATAAAGTTAGGGAATACGTAATCGTTCTTGACACTTTACAAAGTAGAAAACACAAGACCTTGTGGAGGGATTAGTGGAGCAATTGTGTGTAGAAACAACGCTAGAAAGTGAACCAAGCGAACCGAGTTTAACTACTAGTACTAAACCTAAATTCATAAATCTTAATGCATTCCGGAATTACATCTTGTAAGCGGACCTCAAGGTGGTTCTTTTGAATAGAATCGATAACTAAAGCGGACACATTACTCGGTGAAATTAGGGATTTTGGGGCTAGCTAAGCGTACACCTTTATCCTACGGTTGGTGATAATCATGACTAATAACAAGTAGAAAAGAACATAACTTTAATCATTGTTTCGTAACGAAGAAGGATTCCTTGATCTTGTCTCTCTTATTGCTTTCAACTTTATCTTTTAATTGCTTTGCTTATTTTCTTTTTGCTTTTTACACCCCCTTTCGTGACAATTTTTACAACTAAGATCTCTTGCTCCTAGTGGGATCGACCTTGACTACCCTATATTACTTGTTAATTAGGTAGTAAAGTATTAATTAATTTGATTGCACCTACGACACGCATCAATAATGTTTCAGAATCGAGATATTCGTGAGAATTTCAAGCAAAAACAGGCCAACCATTCAAGTATGTTGCTTGTCATAAAATGTTGAAAGAGAGTTCCTGGGCTTGATTATCAACTCATCATCGCCCAAAAACAGTCAGATGTTTTCAAGCCATAATAACTTTATACCATACCAATATGGGGTAGAAGTACTACTTAATAGAGAGGATCGTTGGGATTACAAGTGTCAGGCGAGGCTCTTAAGGACCAAAAAATCTATATAAAAAAAGCCAGGGTGAAGAAGAATTCCGAGAAAGGAATTATCAGAAAAGGTGATGAAAGGAGATGGAAGAAGCAAAGATCAAATAAGTGCATACATATTAGAGTGTATAAGGAATCACAATTAAGAAATGTAGTAATGAAAGCCGAACAAGAATCCCAGCTCTGCATGATTTTACTGTCTAGCTAACAACATAGTTATCAAATGAAATCAGAATAAGATAATAAAATAATGGGTATGGATCTTAGTAACTTAGTCCAACCCGAGCGAAAATTTTATCAAAGGAAGTAAATGAATATTTTGAAGAGGATGAATATAATAAGTGTTGAAGATTCAGAAGTAATCTAACTCTAGTTGTTTTACCTTAAGAACTGTAATTTAGTTTAACTTTTAATTTCCAGTCTCTAGTTTTAAAATAAAAGTATTGTCTTTATTTTGAGTTCATATTGTTGTTGTCTCCATTAAAAGTGTTATTTTAAATTAAGTTTAGTGAACTTTATGTGGTTGCTGTTTGAATTAATGAAAGATTTGGATTTCGAGTTACCAATAGCTCTATTTTTCTTGAATACACGCCAAGGCATATATTTCCCAGAATGTTCAATACCGACAGACATATTTATTAGAACTTATGCCCAATAGCTCTATCAAGTGAACTGTACCAAACATATCTATATCCTATAGAAAAAACTAACAATATAGAAACCGAAGTAACAAACATATCATCATTGTAACAAATTTTGAATTAAAGCACATTCAAAATCAAAGCTAAAGAAACATAAAAAAAAAATGTAAACTCATTCAAACTTAAAAGTTGCATGATTTAACAAGTTTTAAAGTTCAACAAGCACAATGAAACCTATCATTCATCTTCCCCTCCATCCTCATCCTCATATTCATTTTCATCTTCATCGACGTATTCTTCCAAAACGTATCCATCTTCATAAACATGTTTACATGTATGCTCATAATTATCTAAAACTTGTTCCTTGTATTGTCCATAATAAAAAAAAATACACCATATTTATGTTGATCAGGAACAACTTCTTCATCTAAGTATGTTTCATCATATTCTTTATCTGATGATACTTGTTCCACGTATTTCATAAATACGTATTTTATCTGAACCATAAAAACTTGACGGGTATAATGGTTGTGCCTGGACTCCTAGTATATGCTTGTCCCACTCTACGAGGACACGTTATAATATGTGCAATAAGATCAGTTCTTAATTGAGGTGCAATACAAAGTTTTTTAGACTTGACATAAAAACAAGATGATCATTTGCAGGCTCTAGAATCGGAACAGGAAGAACTGCACCTGAATCCCTATCTCAACATTCATGTTTAATTATCATGTTATGCAAAATATGACAACATTCCATTATTAGGTTCAAGTCAGATTATTTCCAATGCTTACATGGTGATCCCACAATTCTAAACTTCCCTTGAAGCACTCCCAAAACATGATTGACATCCTTTATTTAGCCATTTGATACTTGTTGAATCTTACCATATCTAACATACAATGTCTAAGTGAAAGCTTGTACAGTTGTAGCCAATTTTGGATAAATACTATAAGCTAATGGTAGGATTGTAAACAGGCCTACGACTATGTCTAACTGCAAGTGCACGATGTCTATTGTAGACAGAGCAAATACATGTCGATCCCACAGAGACAAGGTGGGTGTAGAAGTGATTCCAAAGCTTTACTAAACTGATTCAATGATAAGTAACACAAAAGGAGTTTTGTTGTGTCGATATGACAAAGATGTTGGTAAAGATTATATCAGCAAAATAAAGATGCAATAACAAAGATGTTAACACTGAGAATGAAGGCACTAGGATTGTCAAATCCACCACTAACTTACACTATGTATTCAACTGATAGTGTTATTCTTGTACTTCTAATAGATTCCAGTTTTTACCCTGTATCTAAGGTGTTTCTTCCTATGGATAATTTAATCGAAATAAAGTATTTCTCCAAAGTACTAAATGTCCAGTTAAAGCACAACTAGTCTAAGGATTAATAATAACAATTGTTTAGCATAAGTTAAAGATAATCAACATAGTAGAAATATAACAACAATAGATACACTGGCATACACTCATGGAGAGTAAATGTTGACATACTATGATCAATTCTATCCTAAACAATTTGAGCATTCAAGAACATCATAAGAAGTATAAATAACATAGAGACAAAGTTAGGGTTTCATCTAAACCCTATCAGATGAAATTAGAACATACTGAAGATGATTAAAACACAAATTATATTATGAAAACTAGCAATTGATCCAACTAAAATCGGATGGATATAAAATTCACAGAGAACCTTATTTATACCCAATTCTCTTCTCAAATACTAGAATTTGATAATTAGAACACAACCACTCACTCAAAACGCGTTTCCCAACAAACCCCCTATGCAATTCGGACATGCATTCTTGATTTGATGTTTGCTTTTAGTTATTGAATATAACCCTAACTATATCTCTCTCAATCATAGATTCTAGGGTTACTGTTTTGGAGAGAAGCTATGATAGATATAGATAGAGACTAGGGGGGGTTGATTGATGGATCTTGAGAAGGTGGCTGAGATCAGAGATTTGTCGAGGATGAAGTGATTGATGGAGATAAATAGGTGAAGGTTTTGCAGAGTATGGAGAGAATAAGAACGACGTATAAAGGGGATGTCTGACGACTCAGGTTGGAAACAGATTTGGGCCTTGGGGTCTTAGGTTTTATCACTTGGAAAAATCTTCTTCTAGGCTCAAACCTTCTTCGAAGCTAGTATCTCAAGCCCACTTCTAGTTTTGAGACGTGAAAGCAACATCCTTCACTTGCGATGAGGTGTAAACAATATTTTACGCCTTACAGCGGAGCTTTGTTGTCTCTCTTCATCATCACAAATTCTCTGCTCTTTTAGCTTCTCTATTCATCCAAGCTTTATTTAGTACCTAAAAACACAAAATTAATTAGTACAAGTATTTATTCTTGAAAACAATGAAAATACAAAATTTGGGATAATATAAGATTTTAAAGCACAAAAGATGAGATAATTGCCAATAAAAAGGTGTAGAAATATGCACTATTTGGCACTCATCAGCTAAGAAATAACCTGTTAGAGTAGTGCTCGGTTGAACCCATTGGCGTTGATATGTCAAGTTAGTTTTCAAATTTAGATGACGAAACACATACTTGATTAGTCTCCTAAATTCATTTCGGACTAGATTAGGTTTAACAAATATGGAATAGAATCAAAGTTATCCATGAAGATTGAAGATTCGCGAATATATTTATAGATAACTTCATTAAAGGTTAGTAACAAATACTTAATTCTCTTATTTATTCTACTTCTCTATATATGAAACAAGTGCTCACTCTACGGAAAATTTTCTATGACGGTAAATCTATATAAATGTATGTATACTCGAGGACATTTGATCCCATGACTTTAGTGAAAATGACCGTTGTCCCTGAAAAGGTCCTCATGTTGTAGTGAATGGAAATACGAATCCAACGATCCAAGCCACTCAATTCCGAGTTATGACGAGGAAGTTATGAGTGATTAGTTAAAAAAACACTCAAGATGTGTGGCTAAGGTTGATTTCGTGAATATGAAATTGTACACGAACTTTTAACAACCGTTCGCGAACTGAAATCATAAATACGTGACTAAAGGCCTATTTTAGTTAAGTACTTGGTGTTTCCTTTCTTAGACAAGGTAGTTTTGTTTCCAAGCAACTTAGCCTTGATCATTCACTATAAATAACGGTTTCATATAACCACACAAATCATCCCTTCAGAAATTGTGTATGAGTTACATAAGGTTGTGTTCCATATTTTTGTTCTTCACGAACAAGAGTGTGATTGTGATGACTTTACTTGGGGATCGTAAAGCGCGGGGAAGCTATCTTCTTTAATAGTTACAAAAACTGTATATAAGTATTTTCATAAACCCTATATAGATTTGATATAGCAAGATATCTCTAGATTATTTCTAGGTGATCTTGAGAGGGGGAATCAATTAGGTTAACGAACGTGTAAACCCTAATTAGTGAGCAACATATTCTAAAGATAATTAACGTTTGCTATAATATTTTTAAGAGAATCTTTTACAGGGAATTAGCATTCTGCTATAAGATTTACAAGAGGGATTCCTAAAGCGTATCGGTGTTGTCTTATAGGTGCACGAGTACGACTGAAGTAAGCATTACATCTAATCTGAAATCTGGTAGTACGTAATTGGTGTAACAAATTTAATTATTGTGTGTTCAATATGAACTAGGTCCCGAGGTTAATCTACAAGATTTTAGTTTCCTCGTGAACAAAAATTTCTGCTTTCAGTGTTATTTCTTTTTCGTATTATATTATTTATCTTTATAATTGAAATATCACAGGTTGTAAGTAGTTAAACCTAGATAATTTCAATTCAACTGTAAAGAACCTACAAGATTCGTTCATGTTAAGTTCGCGTTGTTGAAATATAATACAATACTTGTTCTTGTTGGAATTTGGTTCGTTTTACAATTTGGGTATATATTCATTTTAAAACGATCTTATATACAATTTCATAATCGAACTTATATGTAGATAAGGATTGTCCATATAGGTTCCCTAATGAAAAAAGTTGGTGGTGTACTAGTTACCCTCTCCTTTTTAGATCCCATTTTGTATTGGTGATCGTTGATGACATTATTGCATGAAGGTGCTACACCCTTCAGCGTGTTATCAAAAAAGGGGTGAGTGTCCTAACATATTCAAATCGTTATTTGACCCCGATATTCCCAAAAAGCATGCCAAAACTATAATTCATATGATGTTGCCGCTTCTAACACCGTGTGTTTCTCTTTACCCCCGGTAAGTTCCTCGATCTCCAAGCTATCAGACAATTCTTATATGGCCACTGCATATAATCAATACCACGTTCCAAGAAATCCTCGTTCGACATCTCACCTACCTGCCTCTGAACATATTCAGGAGTAGGTTAGCGCAAGTATCTTTCTCCAACATTCATGCAAACTATACGAAAAAATATTTTTAGATAATAGTATGTGGTTGTGGCACCAATAAGAGTGTAGTCATCGACACTATCAGCAGATGCAAACAAACATTTCATCATGGCGACTAATTTCATATGTGGAGAGTGCCCCATAATACCGGTTGTATCCGGACGTTTTTTTTTTAATTATTATTTTTTTAAAAGAAAGGATATATTAAAAATAAAAATAATTACAGAATATTAACAGAAGTTAAAAGACCCATCAAAGAAGAAAAGAAAAAACATTAATTACAGTTTCATTACATCCTCCCGTTGGTGAATTACTTGATTCATTGAGACATTCCTAAGGATCTCAATATCTATGCTCCATAGGTGAATATTTAGCTTGACTGCATGAATAACTTCATCTTTAGATTTATCCCTCACACCATGCATCGTCTATTACGTTCCAGCCATATCTCCCAGCAAACTGCAAAAGGAATTAACTGCCAAATATGCTTCTTCATCCACTTCAAGTAATTTTCCTAACAATTTTTGGAATAAATCCTCCTTCATGCCTAAACATTGTTTGATTTGTCTTCAAGTATAACCAGTTTCAGGTGCAAAATAATTTTTCTTCATTTTTGCATCATGACACCCTATCTCGGTTAAGTACACTCCAAGTTTGCACTTATTTAGGCACCGATTGACGAATAATACACATACGTTCATCCAAAAACAATTGTGTAACCAATAGCAGAGTTTTTTCTTCTTCATCACTTGAAGTATCCAAATGGATTTCGTATTTAAGTCTCACATAAGCACGCATGAGACTCACATCGTACCTTTACAAACAACAAATTTTAGTTTCAATTTCTCTATACCATACATGGAATATAGGTCAATCAGCATTCATCACCAATAGAATAGTATTTCATAACCATTTTATTCAACATTAATCAATAAATACATCACAAACAAGTAATAATCATGGATTTTTAACTACATTTATGCCATATTGTTGTATTGATCTATGTACAATATACCTAGTCAACTTAATATAAAAAATTTGACGATTATCAAAATAAAATTTCACTCCAAACCCTAAAAGTAGAATGACTTACCTTTTGTGATTGAAATTCGAAATTTAATGATGAATTATAAATCATATAAATATGGAACAAACCCTTTTAGTTTCAAATAACGAATCAAACTAAAACATCGTCAAAATCAACAGGGGGTAAGAAAAGTAAGTGGGGGTTGAGAGAGAGAAAAAAGAGAGTAAATGAAGAATGAGAAGTGTCAAGTGTTAACTCGCACTTATCCTAAGAGTTTATATCCTAAAAATGGAAACTGAGTTTCTATCTGGTCAAAGTCAGCACTTTAACCTGGGTGGAAATTAAGTTTCCGTTTTGGAGTATGGGTTCCGTCTAATAGGCTAAGCGATGCCTCTCCCGATAGTGAAGGTGTACTTTCATACTCTCATTTCACTTGGTTACGTTTAAGCTAGAACCCTCATTTGGGGCATACAGGATAATTTTGGGGCATACATAATTAGACAAAAAGGGGGTTGGAAATAGTATTTATAGGCTATCCCTTATCCAACCTATTTTCATATATGCGAAAATACCCTTGTGTGATTAGTGTTAAATTAGTTTTAATTTGATTAATTAGTTGTTAATGATTGTAGTTAGTTTAGTGTTAATTTAGGATAATACTTTTCTTTTTAAAGATAGTTAGTGAGTTATTTTAGAAAAATAAGAAGGACGAAAGAAGAAGAAGAGGAGGAAAAAACTTTTTTTTTTCTTTTCTTTGATCTTTGTGATTATTGAAAGATGTGTGATACAAATTGAAATGAGAAAGGTGAATCTTCATCACGTAAAGCTAAGAAAATACATATCAATTCGATGGAGATCCGAGACATGGATTATTTGTTGATTATGAAAATGATTTTACCCAGACTCAACTTTTTTCTCAAGCTCAAGATGATGACTTTATGGAGCCAAATCCCGAAGATGAGTACATGGATGAGGAACCCAATGCTAATAATACACATGTATGGTTGTAGACGTTGTTTAATTTCCGTTTTGTAGCTTGATTTCACCAAAAGTTATGATTTTTGCAACTAGTTCGGCGCAATAGAGTTAGGTTCGGCAGATAAGATGTATGTCGAACCTTAATAAATAAGAAACGATTGGATTTGCGATTGAGATATATATACACCGAATTGTCATTCAATTATTTTCGCGCCAAATAATTTTCATGGTTCTACTTTAAAGATGATGTGCTAAAATAAGCCGAACCTTATACAAAAAAAAATTTATGAGTTACAGTGTAATGTTAAACTTACACGTGATCCGGCCCGAACATTAATTTTTGTTTTCATAAATTTCAAGTCTTATGGTTCGGCTTATAATATTAGTTCCCAATAAGCGAATCCATGTTTGACAAGTAGTTCGCTTTATAAGTCAAACACGAATTAGCCGAACCTTTAGCTCGGATTTCATAGAAGATCTTTTGCGTGTGAACCCGACCCCAAAACTCATGCGATATTGTTGTAGATTGTTCCTGAAATGGAAACTATGGAGGATAAACCACCGCCTGTTGATGTCATTCATGAAGATACTAAAGATCACTTCCAAATTTACTTGGTAGGTAACGTAGATTATGTTTTTATTAATTTTCAAGTATGTTGTATGCAAAATCATTAATAAAACTTAACTTTTTGTACTTGTGGATATGTAGACGTGGAAAACTAAAGAAGACGCTGTTAAATGGGTTGAGGAACATGCTTGGATAATCAATTGCGTCCTAGTTAAAGGTATACAAAGCCGAAAGGAAATGGTTGAGATGATTTGTGAGAGGTTCAGGAAGAAAGTAAGCAAGAAGAAAAAAGGTGAGCCATATGTTGGGAAAACCGGGAAAAAATATAAGACTAAAACAAGGAAGACAAATTGTCCCTTCAAGATCGTCTTAAATTGGAACATAAATGAAAAAGTTTTCAAAATGAATGAAGATATGGATTGCCATCATAACCACCCACGTCCAAAGGATCTTCATGGACATTATAGAGCCGGAAGACTCAAAGCTCATGAATATGCGGAGGTAGATAACGTAGATCAAACACAGTAAAGCCTTCGGGGTAAAACAATGGCCCATAGTACATCCCCAATGGCATATCTTCATCCTCAACAACTTCATCATCTTCTTCATCCTTTTTGTATGGTTGAAATACAACTTGTTCAAACCATCAAAGAGTCTAACTTTTCTCTCAAAGCTATCAAGATTTCATTTTTATTCCTCATCTTATTTTCTTTGAAACTCCATTTGGCCGAGGTATGGAATGTATTTACCCATTTGTCATCTTCCTTGTCTAAATTAAATTACGGGAAATGGTCATATATCCATACCTACACCAACAATATTAAAAAAAAACACAAAACTTATTTATTAGGATCAGTAGAATTGGATCATGGAGGTTGTCAGCTTTGGGAAACATAAGCAAGTTCGAAACATGTTCAAAACACGATTCGGCCGAACCCTCCAAGTTAAATTAGTAAATTAAAATCATAACAGCCGAACCTCTAGAAAAGTAGGTTCGACATAAAAAAACCAAAATTGAAAGCCGAGTTTTTTTCTTGAAAATGGAACTACAATGTGTAAACTTACCTAAAGCATTGTGAAATAACCTTCAATGTTTCTACTTGTTAACCTAGACGCAGTTCCAAGTTGCTCGAATAGGAAATAAAGGGCCGCAGCTCCCCAAGAGCACTTGTGGCAGCTTTTCAAATCCCTTAACAATTGAAGGTATTGAGCATTAACCTTGTTCCCACTATTATCGGAAATATAACACTTCCTAAAGTATACAACAAATACGCTGGGCAGTGCGCTTAGTCGTGACCTCGTCCATAAACAACTCCCCCTTTGAAATTTTCTCATTTGTGTCTCCAAAACACTTTTCAAAGCGGTGAACTTGATTTTATTCAACTTCTTTGTGCTAGATTCCAAAATTCACCTCTTTAGCAACAGAGCAAACTCAGTGCATTTTTGTCTTTTGGCCAACCAAGAGTTTTTCTCAAGCCAGTACATACGACTCATCCCAAGTCATTTCATAAACCGCCGAGTTCACATTTTTCCCATGCATTCTAAGACCACTAATATTCTGTGCATCATCTGGAGTAATTGACATCTCGCCAAAGGGGAGATGAAATGTGTAAGTCTCCGGACAAAATCTCTCACAAAAGGCTGAGTTTGTAACTGCATCAAATTCCTCTTGTACATAGAAAATAGCAGGCCATAAAACTGCAGCCTTGTACTAAAGCCACCACCTCAGAGCCTCTTTGAAAATATCCCAATGTGCGGCGCTTTGGTGTCCAAGCACGCGGACCGCATCCCCGTGATCCGAGTCTAAACAAATTCTCTTCGCCCATGACTCCTTGTAGCCAATCAACACTCTTCCACCATCTTCAGGGAGACCATGGAATACTCCTACCCGGAACTAGATACTGTTGGTTCTGGTTCTAATTTATTGGTTCTGGTACTAATTTAGCAACAAAGCATCGATGTTGTTAATTTCTTGCAACCAAAAAAAAAAGGTCAAGTCTATGTTTATTGACCTAGTCAAAATTCATTTTCCCCAAACTAGATTACCAGTTCCCTTATTCAACATCCACACGAGATATACAAACTACAATGGCAATATACAAAACTGTATTGTTGAAAATCTTGTTGAGAATCACGACTGGATAATATTATAAAAGAAATATATACAAGAATTGAAGTTAAGAAAAAGTATGAGTAGGAGATACAAATATATACAAGAATCACAACAAACTTACCGAGATGAAATTGAAAGTTTGAAGTACAAGTATCACAGCAAATCAACACATTATCTATACATCTACAAAAACATGAAGAGTAGGTTTGGTAACTTTCTACAAGAGATGAATTGCATGCACCTGACTTGGACATTTGATCATCTTGTCGCTTCATCTTGCAGGGTCTTTCCTCCTTCGGAAAATGAGCCGCTTGATGCCCAACTTGTACCACCTTTATTTCCATTAGCACATGCGAATAATCAAAGATGATATTATACAAATGCATATTCTTTGCTCTAATCGGCAAGGTGTAACTACTCGAACCAAAAGAAAAACATAGTTTTCCTAGACATTCACTAATCTCTTGATGAAATTAAAAAGAAAAGCAACAAGCACGAGAGAAGCAGAGAATGCTCACTTTTCCCTCTTTGAATGACAACACACGATTAGCAAACAAACAACAATTTTCGGAAAATGAGAAAAACATCACCTGCAGCAATGGGAACTTGATGTACTTCTTGTGGAATTGTTTTGTGCTCTCTCTCTTGCAAAGCTTAACAGGGATTGTGGAAGATTTGATGATCTGGATGAATGGATACCTAACTTTGTGAAGGGAAGTAGTCATTTGACAACCACCATTTGGAGTTTCACATTTTCAAGCATTAACTATGCACTTTACTGCACACAACAACAATCCTAATAATAAAACCTGTAGTTCACATTAGCCAGTATCAATATCCAATAAATACTAAACAAGGCATTCAAACTTACAAGAATTCGGACAAATACGGCATAAGATATTTGAAAGAATATGATAAAGTCAAAGAGGTGGCATGACCTGTTAAATCCCATCGTTCTATTCACATTTGTCGGTTTCATTTTACTATTTTGTATCTCGAGAGATCCTAATGATCTAAGATACTCGCATCTTTGCGTACAAATCAAAATACTGCGCCATATTGCTTCAAATCAAATACACTGCCACAAGTCTTACCTACCACTTAAAAACATAAATGAAACATGAGAAGCATAACTTCAGAAAGTAATAAATGAGTACATTCACGGTCCAATTCTTATCGACTAACAAATCGGGCGCGCATCTCAGTATTCTAAATCTCAGAAGCTTCGTGCAACCACCTGAAGTGGAATCTTTTGAGAACTTAAAATTATTCTTTCCTTTAATTGGTTTTGTAAATACAATTTTTTACTGAGATGACAATAATCCCATTAACATTTTATTATTATCCCTATACGTCAAACCTAAGTCATTAAACCTTTTCACAATTCATGATGTACCCTAGTGTCAAAATTGATGAAATCCAAGAAGGTACGTAAAATTATGAATAACTACATAAGTTTCTATAGGGTCTAAGAAATATCAGATGAGCAAGTATTGCAAGAAATAAATTGAAAACATTTGCTAGTACCATGGCAGCGACTCAGTATTTTCCAAACCGACAAGATTTGGAAGTCTTGACAAAAGCACCAAAATTTTGAATGCAATTCAACAAACAATTTCAAGACAAGACATGAAAATGGGAGTAGATATACACTTGTCGACAAGACTAGATTTCAAGGACATCTATTAAATGCTAATAAACAAGGCAATAATAAGGTGTACTTATCTTCTGCCCACAAGTTAATTCATCCGCAACCCTTGGTCTTCTAAGCAAATTTGCACAATGCGCACAAGCCATTTTCAGTATGAAATTAACCATTATTCCAACTTTGAGATTAAGCACTTTGAATGAAACTCAAAGAGAAACATGAACACATTCTGTGTAGCTTTTTCATTCTTCATTCATCAAAGTATTAACCAAATTAAACTTCCTATTCAACGTGTAGACACACTTCATTGGCAGATGATATTCACTGGGGACTTCACTGTTAAATCTACGTAATTCATGTTACTTACCACGGCTGAACCTAACCATTTAACTAAAAAACAAAACAATCAATGGCTCTGTTTATGGCATATGAAAGTGACTTACAAGGTCAATATGGAAACTCTTACAAGGAACCCTTTCAGTTACCTATAACTAAAACAACTTTGACCCCCCATTGACACATGTCCCCTCCGCCCACAAGACCAAAGAAACGCCGCGAGATCATTGGTTCATGTAGCCAAATCTACAATATCCCCTGTAGCCAACATGAAAACATGAGACATTATCAGTATGACATAATGATCCCAAAAGTGTTCATACACAGCCAATAGAAACAACATAACCAATATTCCACCAGAAACTGCTAACTAGCAAGCTTATGCAAAATTTGGGACAATATTACAATGAGACCATTAAGAATGCATGATAAAGAATCATACCTTGTAATTCGAATCCGCAAGAATATCTTACTCGAGGACAAATGTTAAGTCGTGCAAACAGTCAAGTTAAATCCAAGCGATACGATTAACAAAATTAATTAAGAGATCAAAGATAAGATTTATACCCTTTTTCTACACACCTTCTACAAACACACCCGGAAGCATCATCTTCATTGTTATTTTCAACATCCACTTCATCACCTTCCTACTAATATCACAATTGCAATTGCAAACCCAATCAAAAAAATCAAACAAATTATACAAAAAAAAAAAAAAACCAAAAAAAAAACAATTTTTTTTTGATTGATCCACTTCCATAACATCCTCAACTGGTTCATCCTTATATTTATGAGTACAAGAAATCAATTAGAAAAGCTCAAATTACAGAAAAATTGGAAACCCTAATTGAAATGAAACCTAAAATCGATTCACAAATGAAAAACTAAATCCAAGATCCATAAAATCAAAAAAAGCAGATTCACGGATGAAAATCGATAAACTAAAATGAAAAAAACAGATCCACAAATGAAACCACAAAATCAAAATCTCTAAAATCGTAAAACCTAGAATAAATAAATCGAAATGAAAAAACGATTATGCGAAGGAAAAATGGTAGAAACTTAAAACCTGGTTGATTTCAAGTGTTTTTAGACTGATTGGATTTGGTTCGGTTTTCGGAGCAATGGAAGAAAGGAGATGGAAGAGGATTTTAGATTGATTTGATTTGGTTCGGTTCTTGGGAGCAATGGAAAAGAGGATTTGAGATTGATTTGGTTCGGTTCTTCAAATAAAAATGGAAGAGATGGAAGAGAGAGATGAACTTTTGTAGGTAGAAAAAAATGAGAAGGAAAAATCAATGAAGAAACGATATAGAAGATAAAAATTTGAAGGGTGGAAAAAGAAAAATGAAGGCTTGACCGAAGTTTGACTTGGGTGTAATTACCAGTCCTGTGTTCCCGACCACACGCGTACTTCGCACCCTTGAAGACATCGTTGTTGCTATTTGCAACCTACGATCGTTGTTGCGAAATTAAGAACTTGACTTCGCGCCGTTGGTTTACAACCGAAATTAACAACAGAAAATTAGCAGCTAGTGTTGTTGCTAATCTGAGTTGCTAATTCCTTAAAATGGTGTAGTGCTTAGTTGTAGGTGAGATCAGCTAAGGGAATCAAGTGCGTAGTATCCTGCTGGGATCAGAGACGTAAGGATCGTAACCGTACCTTGAATCGGTGTGAGATTGATTAGGGTTCAACTATAGTCCAATCTGAAGTTCATTAATAGTAGGCTAGTGTCTGTAGCGGCTTAATACAGTGTGGTGTTCAAATCTGGACTATGTCCCGGGGTTTTTGTGCATTTGCGGTTTTCCTCGTTAACAAAATTCTGGTGTCTATGTGTTTATGGGAAAAAATCGTTTCCGCCGATTTTGGTAAATTCCTGCAGTAGGTGAGTGAGAAACCGGTTTAAACCCTAAACAAATGTGTCGCACGTGAGCACTTCCTAGATTCGAGAGATCAATCCGCAAAGTCCGGCCTAAACCAAGAAATGGCCGTTCCGACTTGCCGGTCGCAAAGTGGAGGAGAAGGGTTGATTTGGGGAGGGAAGCAAAGAAAGGTGTTGAGACCCCGAATAGTGCAGGGAGAGTAGTGTCTCGACTTGTATCGTAAAGTGAAAGCTTAGAAGCTTGCAAGAGATGCAAGCTTTTGGAGAGCTTGCAAAGTTGCCTTTTACGAGTGTTGTATATTTCTCCACGAGACTTGTTGTCTGGTGGAAATAGGTAAGACCTATTTATAAAGTCGAGATTGAAACGTACCCCTGGCCTCATGAAGGAAGAGAGTAAAGGGTGAAATAATGGGAGGAGGTGGTAACCGCATGGTGTTTATGGGTGAAAACGTTTTCACCATTATTTCCGATTTATTTGACCGCTTTATTCCTATTCACGCTTTCTTAATGTGAGCATAGTGTACGCTCGCATCTTTGTGACATGAAACAAAACCCTGAAAGCATCCCCCAGTTTGTGTTGATGTCTCGAGTGTTGGTTGTACCTTGAGTGCAAGTGGCGCTGCTAGTGGCGCGTGTGGCATGTGCCACCAGCATGTGCGGAATGCTTTGTTGCGGTTGCACCTTGAGTGCAAGTGGCAATGCCGTAGCCGCTAGTGGTGTGTGTGGCATGTGCCAATGGCATGTGCGGAATGCCTTGGGCGGCAGGTTGTACGTTGAGTGTAAGTGGCAATGCCAAGGGCCGCTAGTGGCGTGTGTGGCAAGTGCCAATGGCGTGTGCGGAATGCCTTGGTGGTAGGTTGCACCGGTTTGCAAGTTAGGCTACCGGCGCGTGTTTGGCATGTGTCGATGGCATGCATGGCCATTAGGTCTATCACAGTAAGAAAAGCTATCGATGCATGTTGGCATGTGCCAATGGCATCGTGGCCAATTTGGGTCACGAATCTGGTAGGAAAAGCTACCGCTGAGCGTGTTGGCATGTGCCAATGGCATGCGTGGCCAATTTGGGTCCACGGCTTTGAAAGCTACCGTGAGCGTGTTGGCATGTGCCAATGGCATGCGTGGCCAATTTGGGTCACGGCACAGTAGGAAAAGCTACCGGCCGAGCGTGTTGGCATGTGCCAATGGCATGCGTGGCCAATTTGGGTCACGACCCGCAGGAAAAGCTACGGCGTGTTGGCATGTGCCAATGGCATGCGTGGCCAATTTGGGTCGCGTCCTGGTAGGAAAAGCTACGGCGGCGTGTTGGCATGTGCCAATGGCATACGTGGCCACCTTGGGTCGGCGTCCTGGTGAAGTCTACCAACTAGCGTGTTGGCATGTGCCAATGGCATGCGTGGCCAATTTGGTCGCATCCTGGTAGGAAAAGCTACCCGGTGCGTGTTGGCATGTGCCAATGGCATGCGTGGCCAATTTGGCCTAGAGTTGCATGGTTTGCCGACCCTGGCGCGGGCGCCATTTTGGCATGGCGTGGCTAGGGCCAAAAGGGTGCTTGGCTTGGCGTGGCGTGACTAGCGTAGCTAGGGCCAAGGCAAGAGTGTGTTTTGGCATGGCGCGGCTTAGCTCGGGCTAAGTGTGGGCGGCATGATTTATTATTAACACGGAGGTGCGGCTAGCATGGTTGGCATGCTTTGGCGCGTTTGGTGTGACTAGCATAGATAGGGCCAAGGCAGAGTGCATTTGGCATGGAGCGGCTAGATTGGGCTGGAAATGTGGTCGGGAATGATTTGCCATTGGCACGGAGGTGCGGCTAGCATGGTTGGCATGCTTTGGCGTTTTTTGGTGTGGTGACATGATTTGCCATTGGCACGGAGGAGGTGTGGCTAGCTTGGGCTAGGTGTGGTGGCATGATTTGCCATTGACGGAGTGCGGCTAGCATGGTTAGCATGCTTGGCGCGTTTGGTGTGGCCGGCATGATTTGCCATTGGCACTGCAGGTGCGGCTAGCTTGGGCTAGGTGTGGTCGGGCATGATTTGCCATTGGCACGGAGGTGCGGCTAGCATGGTTGGCATGCTTTGGGCGTTTTTGGTGTGACTAGCATAGCTAGGGCCAAGGCCGAGTGCGTTTGGCATGGCGCGGCTAGCTTGGGCTAGGTGTGGGTCGGCATGATTTTCCATTGGAACGGAGGAGAATTAGGGTTTTGTTCGTTGTAACCCTAATTTGAAAAAATACCCCATATTAATTACTGACTATATGCATTAAATGTTCTAATAAATGTGTCACCTACGACATTAGGTTATTCGGGGTTTCTGATTTTACCACTTTGTCTAAAAACCACCATCAACATTAAGTCCCCCTACTTAGCTGGAAAGAGCTTTGTTGCGAGGTAAGCATAAGATGGTGACAAACTATCAACAAGAAATCGTAAAGAAAATTGAGGAGGCTTGTCGACCTTTATAAATAGGATTAGGAATCCTTGCCTCTGGCGATTTTACACAAATCGATATCGGCACAATTGGGAAGTCAGCATCATTGAGAGACAAGAAGTCAAGGCGGCATTGAGAAGTCGACGCGAGTTGGGAACCGAGGCGTGCTAGGGCCGGGACCGCGCAAGGGGGGAGCGATCGTGCTAGGCAAGTGGGACCGGTGCAAGGTGAGAAAGCCGAGCGTGCTGGTCAAGTGACTTGGCGGTCATTGGGAAGTTGGCGCAATTGGTGGGCGGTGTAAACAAGGAGGGAGTAGGTGTTTCTCTGAGATAGCAAAGTTTCCTTATTTTTTGCCTTCCTTCACGCACGACTTCAATCGAGGCATTATTCATGCTAAAAATCTGGAAGCGTTATGTCCCTCATTGCTTATTTACTTTTTAAGGTTCTCAGTATTCATACCCAACGCAATTGTACTGCCTCCCTTGTTTGAGAAAAGGTTCTTCTTGTTGAGTTTCTTTCTTTGCCTGAGACGAATCATCCTCTAAACAAAAAGTGCATTCTCCAAGTGAAGGCGCGAGGTCCGACTCTTGCAAAGCACCCCGACTAGGGTTATTCGGCTAAAAGATCATACTTTGGTATGTTTTCTTTCTTCTTCTGTCATGTTATCCCCTTTTTTTATATGTGTATAGATAGGGTGGAACTTGATCATTTTCCCCATTTTTTTTGCACCGTATGATGGGACCCTCCGGGATGGCCGCGCCTTTAACTCTTCTAGAAGGACTTGCATTAGCGAGATCGATCTTCTCTTTGAGAAGGCACTGCTGGGATTGAATCTGCTCCATGAAGCTAGTGAAATCATTAAGAACCTCCTTCCATCTATCCCTACATGAAGAACAGTGCATGTTCGGACTTTCTTGGTTCGGTGAGCATGGAGGAGGGGCGAGAGAACGAGAAGAGTCTTGGCATATTGAAAACTTAAAGTGTGGCAAAACCTTTCTTCGGTCCGGCATGGTGCGGATCGGATCGTTTCTAGGTCGAAGCGACGGAAAAAGCGAACGTGTGAGGCCCTTTTTGGAGGAGAGCGCCATGATTCTTGATTTTGATGCGATGAATCAAAAGCTTTCTTCGAAGTGTCAATGAGAAAACCTTCGGGAGCATATGACTAAACGAAATAGCCTTTGAAGTTGATGCCAAAGGTGTTGTTGGTGATACCGGAGGGCCATGGTGGCGTATGTTGACCTGGCCGTCGGGAGGACACTCATCGCTTTGTGGGTTTCTTCTGGATGGGATGTTGAGGTTGCAGTCATGCTAACACCGTTGAGTGGAACCTTGTTGCCCGAGGGATTGCCGGGGGAAGTGATTTAAGATAGCCTTGCCCGAGGGGACTTGTGCTCCATCCTTCGAGGGCTAGTTCCTCCTTTGTTATTTCATTAGTTGCTTTTAGTTCCCGATGTGTTTTTTTTTTTTTCGTAAACTCATCTTTACCTTCTTCTTCATCAACAACATTTTGCTTTATATATATTTTTTTGAAAGAGGTTGTGGTATGATGGCTCTTCAATGGTTTTAAGGGTTTATCCGATGTATTTCTCTGATATCCGAGAATTTGCTTGGAAAGGGATGTATTTATGCTTTTTTTTTTATTTTATTTTTTTGACGGAAAAGGGAATCCCCAGGGAAAAATACAAACGGTGTATTCATCTTGGGGGAGTACAACTACTAAGAGAAATTGTTAAAGGAAATACTAAAAGGGGGAGCCGACCGGGAAGTACAAAGATTTTAGGGATTTGGAGGCCTCGAGCCATCGTGAGTGAATTATCACGCCTTCAGGTGTGTCTCGCATTGATGAGCTTGCACATCCTCCCAAAAGGGTATCCGCAACTGCATACGCCTGCCTTCTCTTTCATTGGGCTTAATCGCTTGAATAGCCATTTTTAATGTCCATCCTCCCAACTTGAAATGAGCTTTCCTTAACCACTACATCTCCATTGAAAACTGCTTGACGTTGCGCAACCGTTTGATTCTTGGATTCGTTGGTTTCAATAGAAGTTTCCAAGCTTCTTGCAAAGTGTTCAAATGGTCCAGCTCTCCCCCATTCACATTTCTTGACAAACAAGCGTCCGTGCCAAGTCACGCCGAGTCCCCATGAAGGAATGGGGGAAGGAAAGACTGAAGTTGCGTAAAAGGTTGCTCGGCCGACTTACTTGCATTTGAAAACCATGAGCTAGCACCAACGGGTCCTCTCCTGATGTCCGGGTTCCTTCAATAGTTCGTTGATGCGACAACCAGTTGGATGATTTGTTTGAAATTCCTTCGGGCGTGGACATCTATAGAGGGTGCACATCCAATTTCGCCTTGTTGTCAGTACCCATAAGCGTCCCAATATCATGTCATGATCTAGTTCTTTGACAATATGGAATTTGCTATGCGTTATAGCGTCTCCCATCTTGATCTCTAGGTTGATGTAGCCATGCGCGTTCAAAGTTTCTCCTCTCAAGTTCTTAATCACGGACGGGAATATGTAGCGTCTTGTTTTGTAAATCCGTCGCTTTTACTCTGTCTTGAAAGTAATGATGCTTTGGGTCGAGGCCGTGTCGATGAGCGTGTCGTCAAATCGTTACCTCTTAAACGGGACGTGGTCGGTAGGGCCCCGCTCTCCTTGTGGTTTTGCTCGTTTGGGAAGCTTGGGCCCCCGGCGTGGTCGGGGAGAGAAAGCCGTTTCTTTGATACAACACGATTGAGAGCTACGAAAATATCTTGGCGCCGCATCTTGAAAGATAGAGAATTTCCGCATACATGTTGCATCATGGATTGTACAATCTCGTGCACGGAGTCCCCTGAGGACCCGGGTTTCTTATCTGGAGCGGGTCTCGATGCACTCTTTTCTCTCGGTCGAGTCCTCCCGCTTCTATCCTTTCTTTTGAAAATATGCTTTAGTCCTGCTGCAATAGCTTGGGTGGTGAACAAACCCGTGGTAATGGCGATTTCTTGGGTTCGCCATCTCACCTCGATTGGTGGACGTCCGGGAGGTGGCAAGTCTGATAACATCATCTTGAACCGGGCTTAAGAGGTCAATCACCTCTCGATGGGAAACGGAAATCAAGGGTATCTCCTTCTGCCTCATGATGCCGCATGGGAGTTTTAGTGATGGTATTTCGTGGCGGGGGTTCCGTTGCGCCCTGCGTTTTGGCCGGTGGCTCGCGTAGTTGGCTTTCCTTTTTCCACTTTCGTTTACTATGTTCACGGAGGATTTAGCCGGCATTAAATTTCTTGCTTGATGAGGCGTCTACTCCCGCGATTCCACGCGTGTCTCTGCCTCGAATCGGCCTAGCTCTTTCTAGTAATGCCGGTGCTATTGTCATGATCGCGCTTCATGGAGTTCGGAGAACGTTTGGAAGCGTAAGTTTTCCAGCAGGTGCGGTAAACAGAAACTCATACTACTGATGCACGCTGCCTGTTGCCCTGGCCACGCTTGGGTCGTGACAATGAGTGCTTGAACCCTCAACCTTTTGACTAAAATCATTCGGATGTTCATTATCCCACCGGTACATTCTTCCGAGGTCCGAGAAAGTAACTTGTTCGTACACGAAGAAGTATTTCTTGTAAAACGCAGCGACCATGCTACTCCAAATGGGAATGCCGGTCTATGGGATGCCGTTGTACCATGTATACGCCTTCCAGTTAGTGACTTTGAGAATTCCTTAAACGAAGAACGTGATTATATTCATGTTCACCTAGGATTCTGTGAAACGGAGACATGCTCATGTGCACTCCTGACTATCTTACTGGGTAAATTGAGGATAAGAGTACTCCCCGTTGGGAGAGGGATTCTCTCATGCATTTCGACGGGTAAGGGGTTGGTGATGATGCACGTCCAAATTCATCATTCTTGATTCGTTGCCGAGAAGTTGTTCCAGATCTTCCGCGTGACAAGTTAGGGCTACCGATTTCTTTCCAACGGATTCTAAGCTTGTTTCCACATCCGTGGAGGCGTGCTCCGCCGAGGTGTCACGGCCGGGTTGTTGGAGATGTTCCTAAGCTGCCGGGAGGACGACTGCGTGGTAGTCGCTACCGGCCGTGAGCCTTGAGAAAGATGAGTACCTCCTTCGCGTGGAAACCATATCCGTCCGGGGCTCTCGCAAGCATCTCTTGTCGTTCCATCAAATCGACGGTGACATAAGGACGACTTCTCCGGTCCCTCCGGCCTCTCGTCCCGTCTGAAGGGTAGTTGGAACCTTAGCCGTGGCCTGAGGCGCCATGCTGGACGAAGCATTCGGGCCGGAGCGCCTCGGGGCCCCGGTGACCGGGGTGGCGTGACACCCGAAGAGATATTTTCGTTAAGCATGACAGAGGGGTTGTGCAGAGACACTGGGAGGAGTGCGCCGGCTCGCCCCCGGTGATTGGCGTGTTACGCTTGAGGGAGTGCATTCGATGTTACCGTAGTCGGCAGTGATGCAACAACGTTATCGGGAGAGATGCTAACATCGAGGATGCGTTAATGGCCGGGTGTTCTCAGCCCCGCTCCGACTCGAGTTCCACCATGTTGGGATTTGACGTTCGGAAACGAAATCGAGCCTGAGTTGGTATTGTAACCGATAGATCAATTCTCCCGTTGTGGTCGCCAATTGTTTATGGTAAAATCGTTTCCGCCGATTTGGTAAATTCGGAGGAGTGAGAAACTGCTTTTAAACTCCTAAACAAATGTGTCGCACGTGAGAACTTCCTAGATTCGAGAGATCAATCTGTGACAAGTCCGGCTTAAACCAAGAAACGGGCAGCTCCGGACTTGCTTGGTCACAAAGTGGGAGGAGAAGGGTTGATTTGGGGAGGGAAGCAAAGAAAGTGTTGGAGACCCGTAATAATTCTCGGGGAGAGTAGTGTCTCGACTTGTATCAGTAAAGTGAAGGCTTAGGAAGCTTGCAAGAGATGAAAAGCTTTTTGGAGAGCTTGCAAAGTTGCCTTTTCGAGAGTGTCATTTTTTTCTCCCGACCGAGACTTGTTGTCCTAAGGGAAATAGGGTAAGACCTATTTATACAAGTCGAGATTGAAACGCACTTCGGCCTCATGAAGGAAGAGTAAAGGGTGAAACAATGAGAGGAGGTGGTAGCCGCATGGTGTTTATGGGTGAAAACGTTTTCACTATTATTTTCCTCATTTATTTGAACGTTTTATTCCTATTCACGCTTTTTTAATGTGAGCGTAGTGTACGCATCTTTGTGACTCGCCAAACCAAAACCCTAGAAAGCATCCCCAGTTTGTGCTGATGTCTCGAGTGTTGGTTGCACCTTGAGTGCAAGTGGCGCCGCTTAGTGGCGCGTGTGGCATGTGCGGAATGCCTTTGTTGCGGTTGCACCTTGAGCGCAAGTGGCAATGCCGAGGGCCGCTAGTGGCGTGTGTGGCATGTGCCAATGGCATGCGCGGAATGCCTTCGTGGTAGGTTGTACGTTGAGTGTAAGTAGCAATGCCGTAGTCAAAGTAGTGGCGTGTGTGTCAAGTGCCAATGGCGTGTGCGAATGCCTTAAGTGGTAAAGTTACCGCGGTTTGCAAGTTAGGCTACCAGCGTCGTGTTGTATGTGTCAATAGCATGCATGGCCATTAGGGCTATGTCCGGTAAGAAAAGCTATCAACGATATGTCAAGCATGTGCCAATGGCATGCGTACAATTTGGGTCGCGACCCGGCAGGGAAAAGCTACTCGCCGAGCGTGTCGTGGGCATGTGCCAATGGCATGCGTGGCCAATTTGGGTCACTACCGGTAGGAAAAGCTACTGCAATGAGCTTGTTGGAATGTGCCAATGGCACGCGTGGCCAATGAGTCCGCGGCGATAGGAAAAGCTACCCGTGGCGTGTTGGCATGTGCCAATGGCATGCGTGGCCGGGTCGCGTCCCGGAAAAGCTACCAGTGAGCGTGTTGGCATGTGCCAATGGCATGCGTGAACAACGTGGCCTAGGTTGCATGGCTTGCAAACCCAGGCCAGCGGCAGCCATTTTGGGCGTGGCTAGGCCAAGGTAAGGGTGCTTGGCTTGGCGTGACGTGACTAGCGTAGCTAGGGCCAATGCCAGTGCGATTTGGCATGGCCGCGGCTGGCTCGGGCCAAGTGTGGCCGGCATGATTTGCCATGGTAGCGGAGGTGCCAGGCTAGCATGGTTGGCATGTTGGGCTGCGTTTGGTGTGACGTAGCAAGCTAGGGCCAAGCGGTGCACGTTTGGCATGGCGCTCGCTTAGCTGGGGGTAGTGGCAGTTATGACTGATTGCCATTACACGCAGTTAGAGGCGCATGGTTGGCAGCATGCTATGGCCGTTTTGGTGTAGCTGGCATGATTGCCATTGCACAGCAGGCGCGGCTAGCTTGGGCTAGGTGTGAGTCGGCATGATTTGCCATTGGCACGATAAGTGCGTAGCATGGCCGGTGCTTGGCGCGTTTGGTGTGGCCGGCATGACGGTCATCGTAATGCAGGTGCGCTTAGCCTGGGATGATCGTACCGGCATGATTTGCCATTAGCACGCGAGGTGCCAGCTAGCATGGTTGGCATGCTTGGGCGTTTTTGTGCAACTAGCATAGCTAGTGGCCAAGGAAGAGTGCGTTGGGCATGGCGCTGATAGCTTGGGCTAGGTGTGGTCGGGCATGATTTGCCATCGTTAACGACGGGGAATTAGGTTTTGTTCGTTGTAACCCTAATTTGAAAAATACCCCCTATTAATTAATGACTATATGCATTAAATGTTCTAATAAATGTGTCACCTATGGACATTAGGTTATTCGGGTTTTACGATTTTACCCTTTGTCTAAAAACCACCATCAACACTATGTTATTTCTTTCAAGATTATATTTGTTATATAATTGAAATATCACAAAGTTGTGCGTTGAATCGATCAATTGGTAAAATCAACCTTTGGTTGTTGATTGAAATTGATTGTTCATGAATATTGGTCTTTGGTACCGTTCAAGTTACTTATCTTATATTTAATCGGGCTAGCAAATTCCTATTTGGTGATTGCAGATTGAATTGAGAAAGAGAGATACAAAACTCTTTGATATGCTTTTCTAGATTGAGTCAGATTGTCTAGTTGATTCTCTTGAAAGTATATTGGAGTTTGTCTATTCAGATTGCCAAAAGAAATATTGGGTGTGGTTTTTGTACACGCTTTTTCAGTAACAAATATAAATATTTAAGCAAATATTAATTATGAAACAAAAACTCAGTATCTGTCAAAAACAGTCTGTGTTGAATGATACACGGAAACTGAGTTTTCGTAAAGCAATTTTTCAAATGAAAACTGAGTTTTCGTGACCCATCACTTAGCCTAAAAGAGGATCAGATGTGATCCACTATTTAGCTAATCTAAGCGATTTGTCCATATTAAAGCCAAGTGATGCCTCATAATACCTGTATTTTGATCTATTTAATCTATAACTAGCGAAATTGGTTACCATAGTGCATGCATGGCCTTATAAGGAAGACTAGATTTGTTCTCGCGAAAACGTTACATACCCTAAGTTTTGCCCCGTAAATTTTCCCTCGTGATATGATACCCACCTAAACTACTCATCTAGAAAAGGTGAACTCTTAAGAACCCGCATTTGGTCCGGGGTTGAGTGTCATGGACCCATACCCTTGTGACACGTATTGAGGGAAATGTTTTTGGGGGAAATTTAGAGTTTGTAGCATTTTCTCCTGGACGGTTAGAGAGCCAGTATCCCCTCACTCATATCAGATCTTAGACGGCTAACAAGCACAACAGATGACCAGGTTTCTGAATGAAGATTTTCTAGGTATTAAATAAATAATTGATATTCATATGTAGAAACCAGTATCACGAAACAACCGACTTTGGATTGTCAACTAATTTTCAATGTAGACCATGAACAATCTTGTTATCCATAGATAAAAAATAAATTCAGCCATAGAGGACAACCGAGCACACATGTTCATTGTTCAAGATTTTCAAATTGTTAACAATTTACGTGTTTTTTTGGGCGAATTCCTTTTAAAAGAATCAAACATAAATCTATGGATCTTCTATGACTATTTTAGAAGAGATTTTATTGTTTAACATTACTCTCATATTTCATTTCATTTGATAGTCTATATTATAAGGGATAATGGTGTTTTTTCATATGGACGACCATCTACGTTTTGGACACATAAAAGATGGTCCAGATTGAGCTACTAATTTGTGTTTTCACTATCTATTAATGGACGAAATTCTACATTTTGGAGTTATAAAGAGCGCCCTAGATGTCTCCGCATATTGTCACACTCTAATCACACGTTCTAAATTGTTTCCATGCAGTACTTTTCCTGTTACTCTTCCGGTCTCCCCCTTCAACTCTGAGCGTTTACATTTTCCTTCCCATTACTCTGCTTCAGTCGTTTCTAATTTCCTCATCAATAAGCAATCTTATTAATATAGGAGGTGTTATTGTTGGGTAATTAAGGTCACATTAAATCTGATTTATGAGCCTGATTAAAAATAAGTTTTTTTTTTCCACTTTTCTTTCTTTACGTTGAGGGTTAGGATTCGCCTTGAATTTTCCCCATATTTTCAATCAAATCTTTCATTTGTTATCATAGGATTTCTTCGTCATTGTGTACAAAATACAAGTGAAAAATGCTGAAAGTTGCCAATTACCAATTTTTCTATTTGAAAATATATGATTAAGTTTTTCTTAAATATATGTTTTTATTAAAATTTCGCAGGTCATGAGAGGTTGTTAGGGTACCGAGCCAAACTCTTCATAAACCCATGGGTAGAACTCAACTCTAAAACAGGTTACAAGTTGAAGGATATCATTAACTTATAAACTATCCAATTAAGCCTCATCTAAGAAATGTGGGACGTAGGTTCCAACATGACCTTCTAACAACAAATGCAACATCCTCTAGTTATAGTTGCATATTGTAAGGCGCCAACAATGGCTCCGTAAATAATGAGAAAGCTGGTGAATCATTAACAGGATGAGCATTATAATTTGAACATGGCTTTGCAAAATTCATCTTAGTCTTGCATAATAAATGAGAAATGTATTGCTTTTGAGAAAGAAGAATGCCTGTTGAATTTGTGGATGCCTGAATACTTTAGAAGAAATGAAGTTCTCTTAAGACTTTGATTGCAAACTCTCTACCCAAATTAGTAATAAGTTGAGTAACAGCTGATCTAGAACTTCTAGTAACTAGAATATAATCTACATAGATGAGTACATATAGTGTTGCAGAAGCATTTACTATGGGGAAAAATACCAATTTTGGAAGACTGAAAACCACATTTTAAAAGAAATTGACTAAGTACGTCAAACCATGCCCTAGGGGCTTGTTTAATACATAAATGGATTTCCGTAATTTACGAACATGATTAGGCATAATTTTGTTAGTATAGCATGGAGGCTAAACCATAAACACATCTTCTGACATATGACCATGTAAAAAGGCATTCTTGACATCAAGTTGCCTGATTTGCCGATCTTTTCAAGTGAAATATAAATGATCATGATCATTTTGGTTGGATTGACAACAAGACTGAAATTATCCTGATAGTCAATCCCCTCAACTTGACTATATCCCTTAGCAACCAGTCTAGCTTAGTACCTCTCGACGGTCACATCTGCACATCTCTTAATTCTGAAAACCCATTTGCAACCAATGACATTCTCACTTGAACTGGCAAGTACCAACATCCAAGTACCAATCAGGAATAATGGATTTATCTCTTTAGTTATAACAACTCTCCCTTTAGGATTTTTACAAGCCTCGAGTAAAATGTAAGAACCGTAATATCCTCACATGCAGAATGCACCTCCAAGCACAAACCTTGGGTTTCAAAATTCTTCTCTTTCCTCTTGTGGTCATAGAATGATAATACGTGTACGTACTGAAGAAGTAGAAGTAAATGAAATTGAGGATGATAAAGGTGAAAATGCAGGAAGGATTAGATAAAGGAATGTCCACCTCATTGTATATTGCGGCAGTAGCGACGGAGAGAAAAATAGTCATAGTGGATAATGATACATCATCATAATCTAGTTTCTCAAAACATTAGCATATGGAAAATTAAACTCATCCAACTTGACATCCCCCGAATATTATGAGTGAGAGGATTGAAGCATCCGTAGCCTTGTGCATGTGGTTGTATCCCGTAAAGATGCGTTGACAACATATTAGTTCTAGTTTATGAGCATTAAAAGGTCAAAGACAAGGTTAACGAGCACAACCAAAAAGATTGCAAGAATTTTTAATATGGTTTGAGCCGAACTAAGCATTCTAGAGGAGATAATTTGTGTCATGTTGGTGTTGGCATCCTATTAATGAGAAAATTTGCGCTTTCAAAGGCATAAAACCAATAAGAAAGTGGTCGAGAAGCTTGTGAAAGAAGTGTTTATCCAGTTTATATTATATGTCTTGCTTTCTTACAGCTGTTCCAATCTGAGCATGTGCATGAGAACATGACACTCTATGACCAATTCCACAGTTATCCGAGCATGTTGATATAATTATATATTCATCTTCCGGTCAAATTGCACAAATTTAACCTTCTTCTTTAGCAGATTCTGAACATGATTCACAAACTTGATAAAAGTTATAAGTACTTCAGATTTGTAAGCAAGTGTAAAAACATGAGGGTACCCTAATGCACCACAATCTTTTATTTCAACCTATTAGTCCTCTACCGAATGTGATCGTCTATGAACGTACAAAGTCGAGACAATACGACAATTTGGTTCACACTTCGTGTGATCGTCTATGGATACGACATCTAGAAAATATAACAACAAGATCACTTGTGTGATTGACTATGGATATAAGATCTAGGCGGTACAACAACAAAGTGTGTACTTGATAATAGGTTCCGAATATTGAAAATTTGTAGGATCAATATCACGTATTACGGAGTTAACGTACTTGTGTATTTTACTTAATTATAATAACAATTATAATGCAGAAAACAAAGTAAAAGATACATCAAGATTTTGTTAACAAGGAAACCGCAAATGTGGAAAACCCCAGGGACCTAGTACAGTTTTGAATACTCTCAGAATTAATCCGCTATATATACAAAATCAAATACCAACTTCGTATAGTTGAGACCAAGCAGAATACCCCTAGTTACTTAAATTCCTCATTATCCATGCGCCTTCGAATTCTAGAGTCACACACGTAAATAAAAAAAGTCTTTTGGATCGTATTCCAAACAACAAAGGAAGAATATATTTGGTAACCACTCTAATCAATCTTGCTAAAGATAAGATGAGTCATTGACAAATTAAGGCTCTTGTGTTTAATCTAATAAACTCCTTTGTCTAATTAGTTCAATCTATCCAATAAATACCGAAATAGTAAAGTTTAGATTTGCACTCAATTGATATAGATCTCAAAGAGAAATATAGAGAATGCTGATATCACGCAACTAATCAATCAGATCTATCAAAGATAAATTGATTCTAGTTGGATCCCAGCCGATCAAGCTTTGTGCACTAAATCCACAAGATACGAAAACTAATAAGAATTCTTCTTCCTCTTCAAATCTTCTATTGCCTTCAACTACCTGCACAACAACACTTGAATCCTCTTGTGATCAATCACACACATAACGGAGTCTGTTAACAATGGATTGTCACAAGATGTCTTTAGATCTAAAAACAGTTCTAAAGATCCCGTCGATACTTTGATCTAGTCTGAGTGAATCTTATATCAGAAGAGAAGATTCTCAAGAATAAACAAACTAGGTGCAATCAAATTTCAACAACCATTAGTCAATCAAATCAAATTGAAAACTAATAACACTGCAATTATCTAGTTTCCCACCAACAATACTCGTAGAGCTTCTTGATCCCACACAAGTCCTTAACAATGTAGTTAAAATCGCTCTCCAAGGCCGATTACTCCCCGAGTAATCGCTACAATCTATATGACCGAGGCGATTTCCGATTCCAAGCCATCTCCGATTTTTAGCGATTAAGTCGGCCAATTTTGGCGATTTGGACCGATTTTTGGGGAAAACGAGTTGGCGATTTTTCCGAGTTGGCCCTGCATGTACCGAAATCATAAAAGAAAAAAATTCGTAACCCCTCGGATGAGAGTTATTTATATGATAGTGTTAAAATTTTAATTTTAATTAGGTACAAATCTTGACTCATGAGCAGAAATCTATAAGTATCTAATAAATATGCTCCGAGTATTAGGCCGAGTTTTAGCGATTTCCAAGTCCGAACTTACTGCTCCTCGCTCCAAGCTCCCCAACCGAGTAGGACCGATGAACGATTTCGACTACTTTGGTCCTTAAACGAGCGGTCGTAAAAGATTTCACCTAATTAGAATACTTTCCTCTTCGAATAGACGGCTCCACCAGAAACAACAAGAAATGAAGTTTGCCTGGCTCTTAGGATAGTTTGCTAGAAATTCAAACTTAGCTATTATAGACCAAGGATGTTTGGACACCAAGGAATTTTCAAAACCGAAAATATTCTCAAGATATGCAATGAATGCCTAATTTTTATTCTCTAGAGCTATGCATTAATTTCTGGTAATTAAAGCATATAAAACCAAAACCTTAATTAAAAGAGTTCTTTCACGTGTTCAAAGTATGTTGACATCTTTTCACGGCAAATCCTTATTCCGTATCTACATGGATTTGTATCTTGGAATCGGTTCTACCACACTTCCAAACTAGTTTAGAATTGGTTCTACCAGACTCCCAAGACTGCTATGTGATCGGTCTAACCAAGTCGTATACATGGGTTCATATCGACTATACCAATCAGTAGGATCGATTCTACCTATAAATGTATCTACTTGTGATCGGTCACACCAGTTACTAGGATCGGTCACACAACCACTTATGATCGGTCACACCAATGACCAGAATCAGTCACACCAATTACAAGGATCGATCATACCATCTCATGTTGATTACTTGGGATCGGTTACACCAATTACCAGGACCGGTCATACCAAATCATAAGTCTAGGTATTGTGATCGGTTATACCAAGATACATAACCGAAGTTAAAACCGGTTCTACCAACTCACACATATTGTTAGAGCATAGCTCGGTTGAACCCACCAAGCGTTGGTATATCAAGTTTGGTTGTCATATTTTAGTGATTCAAAACTCATGTTAAGAGTCGCTGATTATGTACTAGAGTCAACTTCGTATAGGTTAGCTTGAAAGTATTAGGATATGAGACATTACAAGTATTGCGAAGACTTGAAGAAGTGAAGAAGTAAGAAGCTACAACGACAACATCATCCTTCCACTTAAGGTTAGTGATATTTGACTTGAACTGTTTCATTCCATAACGTATCTTTCAAGTCGTGCATATTGAAAACAAAACTGCGAAGGATGAACACTCTAGATAGACATAGTATTAAGGAATACAATACGAGGTTTATTGCTTAAACATTAAACTTTGTAGATAAGACATCGACATAATCTTTTAAATGCTATTGTGGTGAGGATTTCATCCTAGGAAACAATGTTTATACATGTGTTTTAAGGAAGTAAGTTCATAAACTTGTTTATGAATCGAAAAGGAAATCGCCGTGCGTTATTGGTATTGTTATTCATTGCATATCTTGTGAACAACCAATATGTGTGATTTAGTATAACCGCTCATGACTTGTTTGTGTTCTTGGTAAAACTATTCACAAAAGGCCTGACTTATGTATTGGTATGACTTTTATTAGTGAAACCGATCTAAAGTAATCACCTGAGATTGTATGATCGATTTTGTGATTTGTGTATGACCAACTCTGGGTAAAGGGGAACCGATCCTATGAAGAGGTGCAACACATCACAAAGTGGAATCGATCCTTGTATGAGGTGCAACAAGTTTTTAGCGGAAGGGGAACCGATCCTATGAACATGTGCAACACGTTTTTAGGCAAAGGGGAACCGATCCTATGGACATGTGCAACACATATAAGTCAGATACTATATATATGTGGGGAACCGATCCTAGTACCTAGTCAACCAAATTTCGGGAAGCTAGTGTGACTATGCACAGTACTCACATGGAGGTAGAACCGAAACTTGTTTTGGTAGAACCGTTAAACCCATGATTTGTGATTGAGTGTTTCTTGATCAATCGCATAGTTCTTGAAAGTCGATGAACCAATTCTAAAACTTGTTTGGAAGTGTGGCAAATCGGTTTCAAGGTTGTAAGTATGAAAAAGGACTTACAAAGTAAGGATGTCGGCATACTTTGAACACGTGCAGTAATGTTTATCTTTTATTGTTCAAAGTTATTCCTTAATAGCTACAGGAACAAAATCCCAGGATCGAAACATAAATAAGTTAAAAACCTTTTATTTAAGGTTTTTAATTTTATTTTAGGAAAACGAAATTAGTAATGTGCATTTACTAGTTGAAGATTTTCCAAATAGATTTTTGGTCAATATTTTGGACGAGAGCATTTCCGGAATTATGGAACCGAATTTGGAATATATTGAATATCTTTGAGAATATTTTCGGTTTTGGAAATTCCTTGGTGTCCAAACTTCCTTGTCTATAAATACTTGAAGTTTTTATTTCTAGCAAACTAATCCTTCGCGACAAAAACTTCCTCGGTTGTGTTGTTACTAGTAGCCGCTATTCGGAGAGGAGAGTAACCTAATTAGGCAAAATCTCTTACGGCCGCTCAGTTTAAAGTCTTCTTTGGGATTGAGAAGCTCTATTAGTACCGTTGGTGGGAAATAGATAATTGCGGTTTATCTTGTGTTTTCGATTGATTTAATTGACTAACAGTGGTTGAACTTTGATTGCACCTAGTTTGTTTATGCTTGAGAATCTTCTATTCTGATATAAGATTCACTCAAACTAGATCGAAGTTTCGACAAGGATCTTTAGGCTGTTGTTAGTTCTAAAGACGATCTTGTGATAATCCATTGTTAACTGCATCTCCCTTCAGTGCATGATTGATCACAAGAGATTCAAGTTGTTGTGTGAAGGTGTTTATTGAAGATTTAAGAAGATTTGAAGACAAAGAAGATATTGAAGATTTCTGATTTGGGGTTCATAATCTTTGGTGTGCACAATACTTGTTTTGGTATAAGAGGATCCAACTATAATCGGTTTATCCTTGTGATAGATTGGATTGATTAGTTGTGTAGATCGGCATCAATACAATTCTTTGTGATTAAAAGTATTGATTGCAAAATCTTAACAATTACTTCGGTAGTTGAAAATAAGATAGATCTAAGAACTTTGACGAAGGAGTTTATTGAGATAAACAAAGAGCCTTTGTCGAACTCACCTCACTTGGTTGAAGAGAGTTGATACCAAACAGATTTGTTGTTCCTTTACTGTTTGGAATACGAACCAAAGGAATTGTTCCAAGCACGTGACTTATTCATAAGTTGGAGGCGTTGGAATATAGACGGAACTAGGTGAACTATAGGTTTAGTTGCTTGGTCTCAACTATATCTACGAAGTTGGTTTAATTTTTTGTGTAAGCGGCAATCCCGAGAGTATTCAATGCAGACAAGGTCCTGGGGTTTTTCGCATTTATGGTTTCCTCGTTAACAAAATCTTGCTGTGTCATTTACTTTATATTTACGCATTATAATTGTTTTATTATAATTAAAGTAAATTACACAAACGTTAATTCCTATTTACTTGATAAGCAATCCTATTGTGTTTGGTTAAGTCCGAACTTTTTTATCAAGTAAACATACTTCGTTTGTTGTATTGTCTCGATCTCGTATCCATAGACGATCACACGAAGTGTGAACCGATTAGTTGTATTTTCTCGGCTCGGTCCATAGACAATCACTTTGGGAGAAAGGACTTATAGGTAGGAAAAGTTTTAGCTTGAGGTATATTTGGGTACCCTCGCCTTTTCAATTGGTATCAGCGCAGGCAAACACGAAAATATCTAACAATCTGTGTTTGGTGCGATCCAACCTATAAGATATGAGTAAATATAAGAAAAGCAAGGATAAACTTATGAAGAACTCGGTTAGCGTATGTCAATATAATGAGAATAATATCTCGTAAAAGGTCAATGGAAATTGGTCTCGAAAGTGTTTTCTTGAAAAATTAAAGAAAAGTCTATGACTAATGACATGATTGTGAGTCGGTTGCGATCGTAAAAGAATGAGTCTGAAACTCAAGAAACAAGTTTTGGATCCGACTCCAATGCCTAGTGACAAATCGTCTGAAAAGAGATTCGATTCACTAGCCTGCCCAAGTTCTGAATTTCAAAAGATGTTGGAAAGATTTTTCAAACATGTTGAAAAATATTCAGAACAGGAAAAGACCATTGACATTCTAAATGATGTCAAGAACTTATTGTTCAACTAAATGTGTAAGAATATGTGAAGGAAAGCGAGAACTCGCCTTCAAAATAATCGACCGATTATATGGAACAAAAAATGCCTTGTGCAAGGAAGTTCATCAATGACTCAGAGTGTGAAATTCTTACTCATTCGTTTGGAAAATTCAAAGATAAGGAATAAGGTACTTATTGAGAAACTTCTTACCGTAGCATGTCAAGATCCTAGTTAGCAATTCGGCGAATCATTCGCGAATGATTCGCTTTAATTTTTACGAACAAATCGTTCCCGTACTAAACGACCGTCCCACTGAATTTCCGAACCTGGTACGTGAACTTTCTGAGCCAAGCGAATTATACACGATTTTAGCGTACCGAATTAGAGTACGGCGTTTCAATCCGGGAATAATCGCTGCTCCCATTTTAACCCAATTAGCTATTCGGCCAACTTAATAACGCCTTTTAAGGCCCAATGCACCTTCCTTCCTCATTTTCACGTGATTTTCCAAAAAATGTTCCTTCAGAGGATCGAACTCCAGCCATCTAACTCCTTTGATCACCTCTGATCCAGTGGACCAGCGAATTTTTATGATAATATTTCACATATTTAATATATACCCTATTTTAAAACACAAATCGGCTATTTCTCCTAACATTATACCATTTTTCCTCATTTAATACGTGCCGAATTTTGTATCCCGAACTTAAATCTCTAAATCGAATTATACACGTACGTATGTCGTTCCGAACGACTGCCGAATCACGAACCGTTGACCGGATTTTTGACCGAACTTAAATTTTACTGATACGAATAATACCCGTACGTATGTCGTTCCATTCGTTTCCCGAATTCCTAATTGCTAACTAGGGTTAAGAGGTATATCTAAATAGAAGTTTAGAAAAAGATTTCAAACAAGGAATGGATACCTTAAGAGGACATATAGAATGTCTTGAACATGAGACATTAGCATAACGTTGTGTGGCGAGATCTAGATCACACGGGTTCAAGTTCAAAAAACATATCATCCTGGGGCACAAGATGTAATCGAGGATATTGCATATCGCAATTTTCATAACAAATAGGATGGGTTCAAAACCCACGAAGAAGAACATGATGATGTTTAAAAAGGGGGATATCCTCACGAGGTATTTGATAAGGAATTTCCTCATCCCAGTGCTTAACCGCATTGGAATTTGCATCCTTACAATGCCAAATCTTCGGATGTAAGGAAGCACATATACCCGGGCATTCTGTATCCTGTCTATAATCTCTTATTCACAATAGAGAGTTTACACAACCTACATGAAGATGCAATTTACTAGGTCTTTGTGTAGAAAAGTTGTATTGCAAACAACTTGTGTAAAACAGATAAGTTTCCGAGCTAAATGTATCTCTTGATACAAATCTAGAAAGATAATTTCTTTTCGAAAAAGATGTGAATTTATAACACATAAGATGCAAAAATCTTTTCAAATATTATTTATTTAAGGCTGATATCTATATTTAGTATGTGTTAAAGGTATCTCAAGTATATGTACTCAACGTGTCTGAGAACTTATGCTAAAGAATGTATTCTCAAAACAGATCCCAAGCAAAGCTTCTGAAAGTCTTGAGTGGAATGACTTCTAAGGAAACCGTTCATCTTGATGATACCTTCAAGAAATTGCTGTTTGTGAAAATATAGAAAATGAAAAGGAAGATGTCACTAATCTCCTTGTCCAAAACAGTCCGATGCTAAGATTGATATTATCAATCTTCGTCAAGTCCTCCTCGAGACTATTGAAACTCATCATAGACAGGCAGCACTACTAAGAAATGTTATTCGTAACCAAAGAAATCTGATTAAACTTCGAATCGGTAACAGGGAATATGCTCGAAATAATAATCGAAAGATTAATGCATTAGCCTGTGAACATAATCAAGCTACTGTGTGCGGAATCCGAGATATCAGTCGAGATATCTTGTTGATGAAGATCCTAAAAATTTGAGGAAATTGAAGATGATCTTTGAAATATCATTTGAAAAATAGACAACATTTTTGATTTCTTTCAATGATTGTATTAAGTCTATTATAAATAAAATTATTTGATTTATAATTTTTCTTGTGATGGTTTTTGATTTACATAACCTGTGCTTGAATGCTTTATTATTGCTATGGATGTTTATGGTATGTTTGATTTTGGTTTTATTACCTTGATATTCGATCTCATAATGTTGTGAACCCTTATGGTTTGGGTGACTTTTTGATTTAGCGAGATTAAGTTCTAGCCCATGTTGGTAGGCTTTATCAAAGGATCATGAGGGGTTACGATAGAAACAATATGTGAAAAAGTCACAATATGTTGAATCGGTTTTGGTTTAGCGTAAAACATATGTGTTTCGGGGTTTTCAACTTTTTGCTTGCAATAGTTAAATACCTAGGTTTTCGGCCTTTCTTTGGTAAAGGTTGGTTGTTGTTGTTCTTTTGTTTTGCATAAGGATGACAACATAATGGTATTTCGATATCAATTCTCCCTGGAAGAAGATGCAAACATATTGGAGAAGTGGATGCGAAATTTGAGGTAACAATGTTGTTAGTTATTTGTTTTTCGTTTAAGAAAAGCCTCGATTTTTATTTCATATATTTATTGCTTTTGCTTAACAAAATTTCTTTACAATTGATGTTTTATTCCATGATGTGTGTATGGATGTGTGTGTGATTCAATTTTTTCCGGTTAAGAAAAACTATTGTTATCTTGCTTTATTGTGTGGTATCAATTGTTTAGGCTTACAAAATTTCGGTGCAATTTCGGTGCTATAATTGCTTTATGTTGTTTCAATTGCTTCTGGTTGAGGTGAATAATTATGCAAGTTGATTTATTTGGTTTGTATGAATTGTTTATGGCTTAACGAAAGAAAAGGTTTACGGGATGGATTGTTTAGTCCAATTCAATTCCGGATAAGAGAAACTAAGGTTATCTTAGTTAAACTTATCAAAGTGGAGGTTTCGGTTATTCAAGTTTAATTGAATGCCTTAACAAGAAATACTAGTTAACTAACCTAGTACTTTTCTTGTTAAAATTGAAAGGTCTAAGTTATATGGATAATTAGAACCTGATGAGAAAAATAGAGTTATCTTTATTTTGGTCTTATCGAACGAATGGTTGTATTTGTACAATCGATTTAGCAAAAGGAACTAAGGTGCTTAGTTGATTTTTGGTTTGATAAACTAAATTGTGAAAATTGCTTCGAGCAATTATTTCCTTGATAACATATCAAAACAAATTACTTTGTAGTTTCGGTTTTGATATTGGTTATCAAAAATGGTGTGTGGAACCCTCGTGCTTAACTCTATAGATTTGCAAGTCTATTTTGAGATTTGTAAGATTCTTTTCGGTTTGTCCCTTATTTTTTTCATTTCTTTTTCATTTTGTGACAAAAAGGGGGAGAAATATATGGAGTAAACAAGTGATACTGGCATTGATTTTATATTGATTGTATCACTAAGGAAAAGAACATTGGTGCTTAAATGTTTATCTAACGAAATAGTGAAAGCATAGACTAAGGGGGAGTAGCATATCATATTATTTGGTATAACAAAGACGTGCGGATTGATGAAATCTACCTATCTCACCTTTAGGGGGAGTATTAGCTTTGATATTATAATGTCAACAACGGCATTTAAGGATTGAATGTATGCAGGTTATTGTGTTGTTGAATTCGGGAATCAAGCGTATGTGTAATGAATTATTGAAATTTGTTTATCCATATGATTGTAAGAGTTTTGTCACTAAAATTGACAAAGGGGGAGATTGTTAGAGCATAGCTCGGTTGAACCCACCAAGCGTTGGTATGTCAAGTTTGGTTGTCATATTTTAGTGAATCAAAACTCATGTTAAGAGTCGCTTGATTATGTACTAGAGTCAACTTCGTATAAGTTAGCTTGAAAGTATTAGGATATGAGACATTACAAGTACTGCGAAGACTTGAATAAGTGAAGAAGTAAGAAGCTACAACGACAACATCATCCTTCCACTTGAGGTTAGTGATATTTGACTTGAACTGTTTCATTCCATAACGTATCTTTCAAGTCGTGCATATTGAAAACAAAACTGCAAAGCATGAACACTCTAGATAGACATAGTATTAAGGAATACAATACGAGGTTTATTGCTAAACCATTAAACTTTGTAGATAAGACATCGACGTAATCGTTTAAATGCTATTGTGATTATGTATGGGTATGAGGTGAGGATTTCATCCGAGGAAAAAATGTTTATACATGTGTTTTAAGGAAGTAAGTTCATAAACTTGTTTATGAATCGAAAAGGAAATCTCCAGGCGTTATTGGTATTGTTATTCATTGCATATCTTGTGAAACCAATATGTGTGATTTAGTATAACCGCTCATGACTTGTTTGTGTTCTTGGTAAAACTATTCACAAAGGCCTGACTTATGTATTGGTATGACTTTTATTAGTGAAACCGATCTTAAGTAATCACCTGAGATGGTATGATCGAGTTTGTGATTTGTGTATGACCAACTTTGGGTAAAGGGGAACCGATCTTATGAAGAGGTGCAACACATCACAAAGGGAATCGATCCTTGTATGAGGTGCAACAAGTTTTTATAAGAACGGGGAACCGATCCTATGAACATGTGCAACACGTTTTTAGGCAAAGGAGAACCGATCCTATGGACATGTGCAACACATATAAGTTAGATACCATATATATGTGGGGAACCGATCCTAGTACCTAGTCAACCGAATTTTGGGAAGCTAGTGTGACTATGCACAGTACTCACATGGAGGTAGAACCGAAACTTATTTTGGTAGAACCATTAAACCCATGATTTGTGATTGAGTGTTTCTTGATCAATCACATAGTTCTTGAAAGTCAGATGAACCAAATTCTAAACTTGTTTGGAAGTGTGGCAAATCGGTTTCAAGGTTGTAAGTATGAAAGAGGACTTACAAAGTAAGGATGTCGGTATACTTTGAACACGTGCAGTAATGTTTATCTTTTATTGTTCAAAGTTATTCCTTAATAGCTACAGGAAGAAAATCCCAGGATCGAAACATAAATAAGTTAAGAATCTTTTATTTAAGGTTTTTAATTTTATTTTCGGAAAACGATAATTAGTAATGTGCATTTACTAGTTGAAGATTTTCCAAAGAGATTTTCGGTCAATATTTTGGACAAGAGCATTTCCGAATTATGGAAACCGAATTTGGAATATATTGAATATCTTTGAGAATATTTTCGGTTTTGGAAATTCCATGGTATCCAAACTTCTTTGTCTATAAATACTTGAAGTTTTCATTTCTAGCAAACTAATCCTTCGTGACTGCAAACTTCCTCGGTTGTGTGGTTACTGGTGTAGCCGCCTATTCGGAGAGGAGAGTAACCTAATTAGGCGAAATCTCTTACGGGCGCTCAGTTTAAAGTCTTCTTTGGGATTGAGAATCTCTATTAGTACTTTGGTGGGAAACTAGATAATTGCCTTTATCTTGTGTTTTCGATTGATTTGATTGACTAACGGTGGTTGAACTTTGATTGCACCTAGTTTGTTTATGGTTGAGAATCTTCTCTTATGATATAAGATTCACTCAAACTAGATCGAAGTTTCGACATGGATCTTTAGACTGTTGTTAGTTCTAAAGACGATCTTGTGATAATCCATTGTTAACGCATCTCAGTTTACCGTGCATGATTGATCACAAGAGATTCAAGTTGTTGTGTGAAGGTGTTTATTGAAGGTTTAAGAAGATTTGAAGACAAAGAAGATATTGAAGATTTCTGATTTGGGTTCATAATCTTTGGTGTGCACAATACTTGTTTTGGTATAAGAGGATCCAACTATAATCGGTTTATCCTTGTGATAGATTGGATTGCTTAGTTGTGTAGATCGGCATCAATACAATTCTTTGTGATTAAAAGTATTGATTGCAAAATCTTAACAATTACTTCGGTAGTTGAGAATAAGATAGATCTAAGAACTTGACGAAGGAGTTTATTGAGATAAATGAAGAGCCTTTGTCGAACCGACATCACTTGGTTGAAGAGAGTTGATACCAAACAGATTTGTTGTTCCTTTACCGTTTGGATACGAACCAAAGGAATTATTCCAAGTACGTGACTTATTCATAAGTTGGAGGCGTGGGAATACAGACGGAACTAGGTGAACTATAGGTTTAGTTGCTTGGTATCAACTATACGAATTTTGTTTAATTTTGTGTAGCGGCTTAATCCTGAGAGTATTCAATTCTAGACAAGGTCCCAAGGTTTTTCTGCATTTGCGGTTTCCTCGTTAACAAAATCTTGCTGTGTCATTTACTTTATATTTCCGCATTAGAATTGTTTTATTGTAATTAAAGTAAATTACACAAACATTAATTCATATTTACTTGATAAGCAATCCTATTGTGTTTGGTTAAGTCCGAACCTTTTTATCAAGTAAACATACTTCGTTGTTGTATTGTCTCGATCCCGTATCCATAGACGATCACACGAAGTGTGAACCGATTAGTTGCATTGTCTCGACTCAGTCCATAGACAATCACTTTCGGAGAAAGGACTTATAGGTAGAAAAAGTTTTAGCTTGAGGTATATTTGGGTACCCTCGCCTTTTCACATATTGGTCATCAAAGAATATGCAATGAATAGCCGGACCAATAAACCTATTGATTTCCCTTTCGATTTATGAAACAAGTTCATGAATGTACTTCCTTTTAACAAATGTAAAACATTGTTTCCTGGGATGAAATCTTCACCATATACCCATACACATAATCACAAAACTATATACAAGATTATGTCGATGTCATATCTATAAAGTTCAAAAGATAAGCATTATACTTCGTAGTTTAATTCGTTAATACTATGATCATATTATTATGATCATGTGTCTCCACTAGAGTATAATATACAATATATACAGCTTCGCGTGTTATGTTTTCAATATAGCACGACTTGAAAGATTCGTTAGGAATTAAAAAAGTTCAAGTCAATATTACTAACCTCAAGTGGAAGGATGATGTCGTCGTTGTATTCCTTACTTATTCTCATTCTTCGGGTCTTCGGAGTAATACTTGTATGTCTCAACATTCCTAGAATTTATAGTCTAACCTTGACTCTAGTATTTAATCAAGCGACTCTAGATGAGTTTTGATACTAAAATATGACAACCAAACTTGACATACCAACGCTTGGTGATTTCAACCGAGCTATGCTCTAAAACAGTGGATATAGCCATGTAAAGCTACTAAAAGAATCAATAAAAGACGCACAATATTTGAATCCTTTGATAGAACATAATTGCTTATATATAACTACAAAGTAGTTATACATTTTGTGATTTCCAGAGATGATATTTTGTGATTCTTAGTTTCGATGGTGATTTAAAATTGATTTCTTCTATTAATGAACTGAAATTGAAGGTTTTATGTATCTGATATCATGTTAGAAGAGAGATTGTTTAACATTACTGTTAGATTTCATTTAGTTTCATTTGATAGTTCTCAATTACAGATAGAGAAAAACACGCTACTTTAAGACAATACTTAACAATAGAAGGTAACGCTTTTGAAGTATGGGGCAGTAGAAATAACTCTATCTCTTCTCTCTCACTCTTTCTTCAACAAAATCATCACCAACAACTCTTCTCTGCTCAAATATGGTCCATTTGGACCGGGTTTGAGCAGATTTCTTCATTATTCCTTGCTTTTTATGTTAGTAGTTTTATCTTAGTTATTATCATGTTTTCTACTTATCTACACCATTATGGTGGTTTTATCTATTCTTTAGAGGTTTATCTTCACTTTAATGGTGACTCTTGGTTATTGAGTTGGGTTTTAAGATCAATAGTGATGTTCTCCAACGACGAAGTCTTCATCTTTGTTGTCTCCGGTGATGAAATCTTCATCACCAACTTATCCGGCGATGGAATCTCCAACGGTGATTTCTTTGACTATGAAAGCTTCATCACTAGTTACAAGAGATTTGAGCAAATCACCCCTTTTATTGGAGCATATCTTTCTAAAAAAGAAAAACAAACTAAATGGTTGGATTTAATTCCGAGAAAAACGATGCTTCCTCTGATTTAATTGGATCTTATTCATACTTGTATTTGTCTTACTCCGATAATCCTTCTCTTTCTCTTGTCGGATTTCTCGGTACCGTACTTTTACGATATGTTCCTGTTACTTTATATTCTCTTATTTTCGATCTTAAACTCATTGTAACCTCGAACTTCCATTAATAAAAAGTTCATTCTTTACGGAAAAAAACAAACTTAACCGACTTATATCGGTAATAGATCGTACCGGTTACCATCAATCTCGGATAAAAGATAGAGACCACACTTGAACTGACACCTGCCAGCTATTTACAGGTGAATAAATTTATCGTCTCCAATCCAATGTGGAAAAAGTAAACAGATCAAAGAACATTCAGTAGAGTCGGAAAATTTTGAAATTAAAATATAATAAACTTGCGGGGAGTAGATGATTTTAAGACAATTATTCTAATCGACTTGAATACAGAGACGTACCCTCCTTCATAGTCTGACCAACTAACGCACAAATTAGTAGCACAGAGGGGATGAATACCTCTCAATAGTAAACAAACTCAGACCAGACTGCCTAAAAAATGACAGACCAGTAATAAAATCGGCGTGAGGCCGAATAACATCACCTCAAATTTCAATTTTTACTCTGGGCTTTTAGTTCTCAGAAGTCATGTAATGGGCTGTTACCTGGTTTCTTTTTAGGACAAAAAAAAAAAAACTCCAGTTAAGGTCAAGAAACAAGTAATTCCCTTTTTTGGACAACAACAAAGTAGACACATTAAAGCTGGGTCAAAAATCTATAGTTAAGTACAAGGCCCAGATTATTGCACCAGACAATGTCCCTCAGGCAAGATCAAGTTTTCCTTTTACCAAGCAATGGTACTCTAATCTTTCTTAATCCGATATATTGTAATGAGAATGAGCTTTCAAAAGAAAGAGAATAAGAAATATGTAAATCATATGGCATTTTACTCTTAAGAACTAAAATGTCAACCAATCCTACTTCTAACTAATAGACAAAAAGGTAAAAGTATGCCAGCAACTGAATCAAATTTCATACAGTGCAGCTAGTAATCTTCAAACCAGCAAAAAATCCATGATTCTGGATACTAATTAGACAAAAGGACATTGCAAAAATTCAACAATCTTCCCTCTTCCTCGATACTGACAGCTCTTCTCATCAACAGTCTGAACCAGCATAGTGCACTGTTAATGAAACAAATACTAAAGTTAGAAACACCCTGTCCATCGTAAGAAATAAAATTAGAAGAAGAAAACAGCAAAACGTAGGGTTTGCTATCAATCAGAAAAAGGAACAGTGCCATTTCTGTTAATCCTCATTACAATCTTCGATCATTTTCCTTAAATTACTACTCTATTTTTGACTAATGGATAATATATTGTGCTCATATGTATCAAGAAACTATATGACATGAGAAAAGTAAACTTGTATTGAGTATCAATCAGTGGATGTGCAACATAGAGTTTAATAGTTTCCGTGAGTACGGGATTACCATAGCGAGCCCACATTTCGGGTTTGCAGGAGGCTGCAAACCATCACCATTCTCAGCTCGTTTCCACAATAGTTCAATCCCATCCATGTGACCCATCCCAACAACTGCAACAATTTTTCCTTGAAGACATCTAAGCTCCATAAACATATGCTTGTCTCTATCTTCAATCGTGACCTTGTACTGAGCAATGTAAAGTAGATAAATTTTTTAGTGCATCTTTTTATTAGTGTATTATCTATCTTTTTTGTCTTAAAGACTCGAACCATCAAGTCTTGACAAATGCATGCTATAGACAAGTGTCTGAATAAATATTCTCAATTATCACTAATCACATTATTTGTTTTCATCATCTGTATCTCTTAAAAATACTTAAACCGTGGCATCTATGTGAATGTAAACTCAGCAAGATATGAAGAATCAACCACAGTGACTAATTAAAGACTTGCATCTTCTGGAAAAACATCTTTTTCAACACTTAGTAGTTCCTTGGTAGCTGATCTTGTATAGCCTTCCTTTTCCAGCTGTTTATAAGCTTCGGCAAGTCTTTCATTATCATAGGGGTCAGGGGCATAAGAGATTAGATTAGATAGCTGTTGTTCTGTAACCTGAAAATAAACAGAAACAGAAAAATTATTAACCCATGCTCTTTATCGATTCAACAGTGAGAAAAGAAAGGAAGTAGTACTAGTTACATCATCATCTTGATCAATGAAGAAACATTCAGCTCCCACTCTAGAAGATTCCACCATTGCAACCTGGAAACCAAATCTTGGGTGGTGATGTTGCAAGTATATGTTACCGCACTCAAATTCAAATATTTTTCATATCCGTCTGAAAGTTTATTGAACAATTACCCAGAATTCGTGATGTGGTGGTATAACCTCTCGTCGCCACAAGTGCAAACAGTTGCATATAAACATACCAACCTTCATGGACAGTCCACCTCGAGCTCTCTTGGACTCGAGATACAACGTATACAAGTTATCATCTTCAGATCTCCACTCCAGTAATTGCTTGGCACGAGTCTCGCACAGCTCAACCTGCATACAGATTTGCAGCTATGTAACAATGACATGGTACCAGGGTACAAGTGTAGGTGTACTCCAACACAATGAGTTATTCGACATGAAATACTATATAAGGAGAGTACATGGATGTTAAGGGTAGGTAAATATAGTACATTTATCAATCTTTTTAGAATAATTTAATCACTACATATAGGTAAAAAGGCATTCTAAAGAATATACAACCTCCGATTCTAGAAAAGAGATACTATCACTTTTTCATTTTAGCCTAAAAATAGGCCAAATCGAAAAAGTGATAGTTACTCTTTTCCAAAAATGGAGGGAGTAAAAGTTTAACCAGAAGGAGAGTTGTTGCCGTATCCACACATATCTGACACAAGTACCAGTGTCGATACATGATGGAAATCCTGAAAGACAAATTGACATTGGTACACACTAATATTCTGAAAAAAGAGGGGCGCGTGCGTATAATTTTAATCCACCACAAAGTGTCATTCTTTACAGATAAGTTAAAAGATATATCATCTCAAACATTATTTGACATTCATTGAAGGCAGGCACATTTAAGTTTTAATCAATTCCTAAATGAAGCTAAACAAGGTCTTGAATCTCATGGCACTAGGAAACAAATATTACATCGCAAGGTCTTGAATCTCATGGCACTAGGAAACTAACTAGGTTTCCCCTTGTATTATATCTATCAGTGAACAATATATGCATCTCTGCGCTGCCATCTGCCAATGATTTGAGTTTCTGGTAAAGACCATGGTTTAGACTGAAATCTGTGACAAAGAATTTAAGTGACAACAGTAACTAATGCTATCTCCTCAAAATGGCAATGTCAAATTAAAAACACTAGTCAAACTCGCTCCCGAATATCTACAAACACCCAAACCAAATCAAAGAACCCTGAACTCATTCAAAAAGAATAGAGGACGGTAACCTACCGCAATTGTATCAGGCCTTACATAATTGATTACCTACAAAGCAAAATAACCAACAGCTACATTCTGTAAGGCATTGGCAGAAAACGTAAAATAGGAAACCAACAGCTACCATTGTGTTTTATCTCATGAAAAGGAATTGGTAACTTCAATTTCAGCAATTTTCAACTGGAAAAAGAACACCATTCTTACCACTTTGGATTCTCAATACCCATTTGTAGATGAGTCAGATGAGTCAGACAAAAATTTGAACAGTCCCTCTTGGGGGATTGAGTAAAGATACAATTGAACAATGAGAAAATACAGTTACCTTCTTGACAGTTTGAGCAGTCGGTTCATAATAATGAATAGTTCCAACAAGATAGACTTGAGCCCCATTACTGGAATTTTTGAGAAGAACAACTTTCCCATCATTGGGTATTCCAGGAATACCATGCTGGTAATGATCATGCTGCCCAGAAGATGATGACGATGATGATGATGGGCGATAAAAACTTCTTCTTTGTGTGGTAAAGCTGCTTACCAGCGAAACCCTAATCAAATGACTGAAAATCGACGACATTTCTTCTTGTTTTTGGTTTGCAAAGGAAGCCCTAATTCAAATTCTGAAATTTTCATTTCCGCCATTAATCTGATTAAAGCTTTCTTTCTCTGTTTGTCTGTTTCTCAGTTTTGGTACGGAAATTGAAATGCTTTTTGCTTTCTGCAAATTCAGGTACTACTGTAAATTAAAACGGCAAAAGCGAGTACTAAACAGTGGAAGAACGTTGCTATAAGGAAGACTAGATTGGCTACGGGGAGGTTATCATGAGCTGAATCTCGGTGATGGACACCTTGGCATAGTCTCTATATGAAGGTGAATGAAAAATGAGATGTGTTGCTCGTCTGCCTATTCATGGATGGTTTTGTCTACCTCGCACAATCCTACGAAAATATGAGAAAGCGATGACAAGAAAAAGAGATGGCGATCTTTTGTACTATCCTGGACTTACAAGTGAAGAACCCTAAAAATGGAATTTTCATACAAGTATTAAAAACCTGGCATTTTTAGGGGCGGCGAAAAAAGACAAAAAAGGTCACCCAAGCGTAAATCTAAGCTACCCCTTATCTTGGATTTTTCGAAATGGCCGATATGCCCTTATATAATCGGTAGCAAACACAACAATCGATAGTTAACCAATAATCGTTAGTAAATATATACTAATTAGTCTCCAATTATTGTGTGCATATTTCGGCTAATATGCCATTCTATAATCGGTAGCTAAAATAACTTATAAACTTACTAATTATAAGAAACCCCATATTCAAACTTGGACAAATTCCATAGGTTTTGAGGGTACACAACCCTACCATAACCATTTGGTTTGTGTTTTGGATGTAGCCATAATCGGAAGCTAAATAGGTTACATAACCTCTCGATTATGGGTTGCCCCAAAATGAGATTTTTCTTAAATCCTTTATTTGATAAACTTTGAAATCTGCCATAATCGGTAGCTAATCTAACTTGTAAACTACCGATTATCAGTGGCCCCAGATTCAACCTTTGCCAAATTGCATAGGTTATGAGGGTACAGAGCCAACCATAACCATATGGTTTATGTTTTGGATGTAGCCATAATCGGAGGTCAAATAGGTTACAAAACCTATCGATTATAGGTTGCCCCAAAATGAGTTTTTGGTTAAATCTTTTTTTTTTTCTCGAAATTTTGAAATCTGCCATAATCGGTAGATGATCAAACTTATAAACCTACCGATTATAAGTGGCCCTAGCTACAACCTTGACAACCATAACCATTTGGTTTGTGTTTTGGATGTAGCCATAATTGGAAGTCCAATAAGTTACAATATGGTGTTGTTTGGTTGTTTGGTTACAGAACACAAAGGACTTTAGAGTGTAATAATCGGAGGCTAAGGAATGATGTTATTTCCCGATTATGGGGTTGTTTGGATACAGAAAACAAAGTTTTCTTCACATAGAATAATCGTAGGAACAATATAAACTAACCCTACCGATGACAATAATCGGCAATTTAATAAGTTAACTTAGTTTCCGAATATGGTGTGGTTTGGTTACTGAACAAAATTATTTGTTCACAAAGCATAATCGGTAGACAACGAAATTAACAATCTTAGAATCGATTTTTTTTTGCAAAATCCCCTAGATTCGGTGGGTACATAACATAAATAGCTCCCGATTCTGACAATAAAATTGCAATATCCCCGAGGAATCGGGAGCTACGTATATAAACTAATCTTCCGATTGTTTGTATAAAAATCAACAATTTCATATCTCTGCATGTGATTCGTTTGCGAGTCATCGTTAAATGCATAAAGATAGCAATAAAACCATTTATAATTCATAACACGAATCATTCACAAACCATAAACATAACGTACCAACTTATAATCCGACACAAACTTTGAAAACGACATAATCCGACATAAACAAAGTTATCCATAAAGTTAACAAAACACCGAGAGTTTAGTACATCGAGAGTTTAGTTGTTCCTATTTGCCTTGACTTTGCGACCTTTACTACCTCTACGACTTGGACCAACATCATCATTGGTTTCATCATTTGGGACATCAACTTGAGTGCTCGATGACGCCCGAGTTCTTTTGGTCACCTTCTTGTAGGTTGCTTGCCTTTTTCCCCGAGCTGAGATGCATAATCTTCATTGTCAACGTTATCAATCAACTCTTGGTGCTTTTTTATCTTTTCAAGTGGCACAGGCTCTCCGGCCTTTATGCAATTAGTGTACCATTTGGACAAACTCTTGAACCTTCCCATCTGTTTTAAAACATAGCATACCATCAAACGGTTATTACTCTATTTTGACCCATAATATTAAACTAAAGTAAGAAAACAATACGTACCAATCTATCAAAAACCGCAGTTTCTCTTTGAGGATACTCTTGTATGAAGTCGGCTTTGGTTTAAGATCACACGGATTACACGAAGATGAGAAACATTCCGGTACCAATCCATATAGTTGGGAGCATTTTCAAAACCTTGGTTGGCTGTCCTTCCTTGGTTGATCAAGTAATGCGCCCTTCTATCCCAATGGAATTTACAGGATGGTTTACCCTTGTAAAACACCGTGATAGAATCTTTATCAGACTTGCACTGCTCCAGATCCAAAGAGAAATTTCCATGGATTTCCTCCTTTGGTATACCTTGTACAAAACCGTGTTGTCGCATCACCCTTGAGGCATTGTACATCACATATCCCGTGGGGTGCCACAACGGTCCAAAATAAAGGGCCAAATCGGACCGAGCCGCGATATGTCCATCAACTCGGTCTTCCTTATATGGATCAAAGCATACGTCTTGGGCTTTCAGTGAGTCCAAAATCTCCCTCAAACGAATTGGATGTTGATCCTTTGTCCTAGAATGGTTGTCATCGAAGACGTACTTTTTTCCTCTAGGGTCACTTCAATGGCCAATTCCAAGATATGGAAGTGGTCGTAGATCCATGTTTATATTGTCATTTTTGCAAGTATTAGGAAATTGATTCTTCAATGGTAGAAAAATAAAAAAAAAAACCAAGTATGTAAAGTTAATAAACAATACCTGTAGTAGACTCACGTTCCCGGCCACTTGGCTAATTCCAAGCCTCGACGCCTTTCTCAACTCTTCCATCAACCACGCATGGCATGCCGTGCCCCAAGAGTACTCATGAACTTTATCGAGAGGATCCAGAAGTTGTAAAAGGTTGGCGTCGACCTGATTGTCACTAGTATTGGGGAAAATGACACATCCCAATACACATAGGAGATATGCGGTGAACGCGTGGTTGACTTGCTCATCGGTTAAAGTTCCTTTCTCTTCTTTTTCCTTGGTGCCCTTGAACATATCCATCCGAGTACCCATGTTGAACTGTCTAGTTCTATACTTCATGCATCTTTTGAACTCAGTTGTTGATGTTTCTTCATCCCAACCCAAACACTTTTTAGTTAGAGCATAAAGTTTGGTCCATTCCAACTGCTTTGTGAACTCAGCCCTGACACCTTTGTCATGGACAGGGAGTCTAACAATCTGCACAACATCATTTGGGGTAATCGTCATCTCCCCAAACGACCCATAGAAGGTGTCGGTCTCAGGATAAAGTCTCTCCACAAACGCCGATATACCCACCCGCTCATGTTCCAACATAGAGTTCTCCGACATCAGCCAACCCAGAATTTGCAATAATTGTCTTGAACCTTTCACATTCATCCTTTAAAAGCTAATCCAATATTTTAATTGTCTTGAACATAGAGTATACGAACCGCATCAAAATGATACTATTAAACACATGACAAGTTAAAAAAAAATTAGAATAACCTAAAACTATAACTTTGAACTATAACCCTTAAAACTATTACGAAGAAAAAGATAATAGGTAAATAAAATGGATACGATTATCACCTCGGTTTCATATATTTCTTTGGCCCAGGAGTCTTTGTATCCAAATAACAATTGTCCTCCATCCTCCGGCAGCCCAAGGATTACACCTTCTGGAATATCCCGCACCTTCAGTCTATGTGGGACAAGGTGTTGCGCTTTCTTTCGAGGAGGATTTTTCTTTTCGGCTTCTCCTTCTTCTTGCGCACCACTAGGTTGTCCTACTTCTGGTACTCTATCTTCGGGTGCTTCTAGTTTAATTTCTGCTTGTGATTGTGGAGCACTTGGTTGAACACCTTCGTGAACTGGTTGTGATTGAGAGACACTTGGTTGAACACCTACTTGAACCAGTTCTGATTGAGGGGCACTTGGTTGAACACCTTCTTGACTTTCTTGTTGAGTTCCATCTTGAGCACTTGAAGTGGCTTTAGCAGTCCTAGCTCTCCTTGCGCTAGCTGTCAGGTTCTGACGCCTTTCCTTCCTTGCACTAGCTGAGAAAATTGCATCTTCGACTTTTTTACCTCTCCTATCCCTAAACAACAAAAGAAAGTACAACAGGTTAGTAAACTATATAATCGGAAGTTAATGTAAAACCAACGTTCACGAATATACGTATTCGGTTGGTTGAGTTAACCACTAGCCTCCGATTATGCACAATCGGAAGTTCCAGTTAACCAAAAGCTACCGAATAAGGATGATCGGAAACAAAAGAAAATTTGGTGTTCGAATATGTTTATCTACACACAATAATCGGAAGCTAAATTTCAACATAATCTTCCGAATACGAATAATCGAAAGTCAGAAAAAGTCTACCCTTCCGAATGCATCACAATCGGAAGCCTCACAAAAATAATTTCTACCAAATATGCATCACTTTGTGTCCAGAAATTACTAAAGTGGTTGAGCCTAAACAATCGGAAGAAAATTACAAAACATATCACCCGATTATTGCGTCTCTAATACTTGTTCTTCCCTAGTATATTCGGAAGGCAAAAACACAATTAACTTCCGATTATGATCGATTTAGGCCTAAGTAGTGAAACGTTCTACAATCGGTAGGCAACCTAAATATTTACCACCCGAATATGACAAATGTTCTTGTGAAATGAAGAATTCGACCACAATCGGAAGTTTAAAAAATAACTAACCTCTAGAATCTGGGTAATAACCGAAAACCCAAAACCCAAAAAAAAAAAACTGGATTCGTCGAATTGAAGCAATATAAACCAAATTAATGGTAGAATCTTACCTAATCGGGGCCATTTGAAGTTTCCTGAGTGTTTGGCTATCAGTATCACCTACTTCAGGGACTTCATCTTCTTCGTGTTCTTCGGGTTCGTGAGTTAAAACCTCTTTATTACGGGCATGCAATCCAATGTTTGGATCCTCACCGCGACAAACGTTTTTGGTTTTAGCTTTCTTACGTTCCTTTTCTTTCATCTTTATAGAGAATAATCGACGATGATTCGATTCGACGATTAACGATGTATAGCGCGAGTTGAACGAGGAGGAAAGTTTTCCTCTCTGAAATCGGAAGGGAAGAGGAGAAGAGGAGTTGAAGTTGAAAAGAAATGAAATGAATTTAGGTTGACATTGGTTTTATCTGTCAAACGGTTATTAATCGGGAGGTAATACCACCTCATTAGCTACCGATTGTTGAGTTGCCCCAAATCGGTAGAGATGGTTACTTATAACCTACCGATTAAGGGAAGCCCCAAATCGAACCTTTGCCAAATTCCATAGTTTCGAAGGTACAGAGCCGACCATAACCATTTGGTTCGTCTTTTGGATGTAGCCATAATCGGAAGATAAATAGATTACCAAACCTCCCGATTATAGGTTGCCCCAAAATCTACCATAATCGGTAGGAATTGTTACTTTTACCATCCCGATTATGGGAAGCCCTAAATCGTTAGCTTAAGACATTTTTTTATTCGTCCGATTATATAGGAACCCCAAATGTCACCATTGCAAAATTTTAAAGATTTCTTATTTCTATACTTTAACAATCGGTGGTCTCGTGAGGTTCTTGTTCCTACCGATTGTTATAGAAGCCAGATACGAGTTTGGCACAAAATCGATATTAATCGGTAGTATAATATCATTACTAAGCTTCCAATTTCGTTATACTAATCGGGCACAAAATAGCTTTCGATTATGGAAGGGCATTAACGTATTCTCCGCGTTTTTGGACATCCCTTAACGGTGTATATGGGTTGGGAATAAAAAAGTCGCTCCTAATTCTTTTGGGGTCGCCCCTAAAAATGCCAGGATTAAAAATGCCATGTACAGGAATAATTTGGAAAACTCATGAGATTTTTATCTTGTTGTGGTGTTTCGTATTCAAAAACTAGCATCCAGCAATTGGTTACATTGAAAATTCTACTCTAGCATACTTAGCCATAGTATCCGCGGCACTATTTACGGAGCTACTAGTAACTAAAGATTTGAAATCCCTACTACAATCCCATTTAATAGTGTTGAAATCCCAGTAATAACATTGACCAGACATAGGTTGTCAAACACAAAAAGAACCCTGTCCAGATTTAACTATGAAATACATTCTACTGCCATTAATTGAGTTGATGCCTCTGCTTGTATCACTGAGGTAGCTGGCGCAGTCCAGCATCTTCCTCCTGCATATCTCCCTGGACAAGAGTAGAAGATGATTGCATGCCCTGCAATACAAGTATTTGGAAGAATATAAGCATCAACAGAGATGATATAACAATCCTGAAAAGACATTATGTCCTGATAAGATAATTCGTGTTGTACAGTGCATTGTATACTGTGGGTAGTTCATAGTTGTGCTAAGCATTCGAGCATGGAGACTCTGAGTTTGACAAATAGACTGAAGCAGCTGGTTAAACTTGATGCGTAATGCCGTAATAGTAGTGGGATTTGGATTTTTCAGTTCCAGACTAGCTTAACGCCTAACTTTCCAAATCTGCCATAACACCACAGAGAATTGCTTTAGCATTTCCTTTACTTGTTCAGTTTGTTTTACCTCAAACCAGAAGTTAATCCAAAGCATAACAGAACTAGCATCATGAATTTGTCGAAGAACTTGAGAGTGTTTGCCAAACCAAATAGCTCGAGCACAAGGAAAACGGAAAAATAGAAGGTCAAAAGTTTCATTAGCAGAGTTGCACAAAGGGGATAAAGCATCTGGAACTACTCCAAGTTTGATTAAGTGATCAATTTAAGGCAGATGTTGTAAAACACAAACCATCAGACATCTGACTCGAATCGAGTCAGGAGCCTAGTCAGATCCAGACAACGAGTTGGCAAAAAAAAGCATGCTGTTAGATATGGAGGAGAATTCATTTGCCACAGTCGAAGCCATTATTTTTGAACTAGAGGACCACAGAGATTTTGAGGTATAAAGTAATTTCATATAAGTGGAGTGGGCAGTATAATTTCCAGAATTAGTGAGGGACCATCCAAAGGAATTCAAATCTTCGGGGAATACTAAGCGTAAATAGATTATTCAAATTAAAGACCATAGAGTTGGTCTCTTAATGATCCACTCAAGTAAAAACAGTAGAATCTCATAGGTAGACACATCCAGACCTGTCTACGGGAAGAGTCTCTAAGTTGCCTACCCTACATTCAGAATTTTAGGGTCCCAAAAAATGGAAAGAAGTCACTGCTGTATCTGCTGTGTTATATAGTGTTTAGGCTCAGGTATTTTGTTACCCAACCTTTAAAACACCAGAAACAAGGGCAAGACACAGGAGTAATAACCATGGAGTCTCTTCCATTGGTCGATAATCCAGCATAGGGTTCGGTGAGTACGAGATTACCATAGCGAGCCCACGTTTCTGATTTGCAGGAGGTTGCCAATCTTCACCATTCTCTGCACGTCTCCACAATAGTTCGATCCCATCCATGTGACCAATCCCAACAACTGCAACAATTTTTCCTTGAAAACGTCTAAGCTCCTTAAACATATGCTTGTCTCTGTCTTCAAGCATGACCTTGATCTGAGCAATTTAAAAGTAGATTAAAATTTTCAGTGTGCCGCTGCCTCTTTTTACTGAGTATTATCAGAATATCGTTTTGCTAGAGACAAGATTTACAAATAAATATTCTCAAGTATCGCTAATCAAATTCTTAATCGTTTCCCTCATCCATATCTCTCAAAAATACAACAGTACTAACACTGGCATCTATGTGAATGTAAATATAGAATGGAAAATCAGAAAGAAAAATCAAGAGGAGAGATGAAAACACGAACATTGGGGAAATTTATTTAATCATGAGAAGGATCAACAAAGAACGAGAAATAATATGACGAATTTCTTAATATATGCATAAAGCGCAGTGACTAGTTAGAAACTTACAATCTCTGGATAAACATCCTTTTCAATACTTTGTAATTCGTGGATAGATGATCTTGTATAGCCTTCCTTTCTCATCAGTTCATAGCCTTCGTTAACTCTTTCATTTTCATTAAATTGCCGGATTAAGTCAGAAGAGACGCTACGAAATCGTTGAATCGTAACCTGAAAATAAACAGAAACAGAAAAAATTAAACCATGCTCCTAATTGATCCAGCGTGGATAAAGGAAAGGAAGTAGTACTAGTTACATCTATATTTTGATCAATGAAGAAACATCCAGCTCCCACTCTAGAAGCTTCCTCCATTGCAACCTGGAAACCAAATCTTGGGTGGTGATGTTGCAAGCATATGTTACAGCACTCAAAATAAAAATATTGTTCATATTTGTCTGAAAGTTTATTGAACAGTTACCCTGAATTCGCTATTTGATGGTCTAACCTCTCCCCGCAACAAGTGCAAACAGTTGCGCACGAACATACCAACCTTTGTGGACACTCCACCTCGAGCTCTCCTAGACTCTTCATAAAACGTAAGCAAGTCATCATCTTCAGATATCCACTCCAGATATTGCCTGCCACGACGCTCGCACAGCTCAATCTGCATACAGATTCTTTTAAATGGAAAAGTAGCTATGTAACATTGACATTGTACCAGCCTACCAGGCTACAAATGTCGGCGCACTGCACCGATATGAGTAATTCAACATGAAACATATATGAGGAAACATGGATGCTAGGGGTAGGTAAATATTACACTGATCAATCTTTTTAGGATAATTTAATCACTACATCCAGGTTTATACTGGAGAAGAAGGCATTCCTAAGTTGAAAATATAAAAGTTTAATGGCAAGGAGAGCAACAGCTGTGTCCATGTGTATCTGACAAGAGTACCAGTGTCGATACAGGAAAATTTCGAAAAACAAAGTGACATTGATACACATGAATATACTGGGAAAAAACAACAACAGGCGCACGTAAGATTTAATCTACCACAAGGTGTCGTCCATTAGATAAGTTAACAGGTATATTAGCTCAAACGTCATTTGCCAATCATAAAGCCAGGTACATCTAAGCTTTAATCCACCATATATTTTACCCAGAAATTCTTAAATCAAGCTATAATGAAGAGTGCAAATATTACATCGCAAGATCTTGAATCTCTGGAAGCTACGAAATGGATGTCAAACCTCTAGGGAACCAGATGTAAAAATCTGTAAACGGACTGCCAAACCAACTAAATCTCGCCTTGGTATTACATCTACTGGTGAACAAAAATAAATCGACTGTCCAGAAATGATCTATTTGTGTAGCCAATATGTTCTTTGTGTGCATAACACGTATCTCTGCTGCCACCTGCAAATGGTTTGGGTTTCTGGTAAAGAATATGGTTTAGACTGGAATCTGTGGCAAAGAATTCCAAGTGACAGCAATAACTAATCCTATCTACTCAGAATGTCAATGTCAATCTCACATGAAAAATATCTAAAAACACCCAAATTAAATCAAAGAATCCCGAACTCATTCGAAGAGGGAGTGTTACCTACCGCAATCGTATCAGGCCTTACATAATTAATCACCTACAAAGCAAAACAACCATGGCATGAGCAAAAAAATAAACAACATTCTGGAGGGCCAAAGGCATTGGCAGAGAATTTAAAATGGGAAACTCAATGGCTACTTTTATTTAATGTAAACAAATTATGCTTCAAAAAAGAAAAGAAAATTGGTATTAAATCTATGAAATACCAATATGAATTTGTAAACGAGTCAGCAAAAATTGAACACTCCCTCTAGGGGGGTTGAGTAAAGATATGTCATAAACAATGAAACAATAGAAATTTTACCTTCTTGACAGTTTGAGTAGACTCTTTAGAATAATGAACAGTGCCAACACATAACATAATGGTTCTTCTCATTAAAGATGATTCAAGATCTTACATTGAAACAAACCAGACAAGAGTATTAAGTACTCTCATTACAGTCACAGATAACCACACACAAAGTAACCAATACAAAACATACACGTGTACTGACAGACTGTCACAAACAGGCTGGCAAGGTAGCCAATACAGAGCGTACACGTGGACAGACATCAAAACAATATGTAAGCGAGTAAACACAATGTAAACTATTACCCCCCCGCAAACCAAGGTCTTTGAAAATTTGAAAGACTTGTAAACCTTAAGTTTGTCTTTAAGAAGTGAAATCTTGGACCATGAAGCCCTTTAGTAAAAATGTCCTGCAAGCCGTTGAATGGTAGAGATGTAAGAAACGACAAAGACTTGGCTTGTACCAGGTTCTCGGACAAAATGGAAGTCGAGAGCCATATGCTTCATTTTACTATGGAAAACGGGATTAGAAGCAAGAGCAATGCGCGCTAGTGTTGTCACAATGCGAGTAGGTGAAGTAGGAAGGAAAATATAAAGATCCTTAAGAAGCTGACATAACCATACCACCTCAGCGGCTGTCTGAGCAAGTGCACGATATTCAGCCTCGGTCTTGAGCGAAAATGCAGTGGCTTGCTTTTTTAGCCGACCGGAAATGGGATTGTGGCCAAAAGATACAAAAACCACTGGTTGATCTTCTGTCATCGGAGAGCCACCCAATCTGCATCACTATAACCTTGTAAAGTTATAAGACCCTTAGAAGAAGAAGACCATGATCTAAAGTAGCCTTAATATATCTAAGAATTCGCTTAGTCTGCTGCAGATGAGTAGTGGTGGGTTGGTGCATAAATTGGCACACTTGATTAATGCAAAGAAACTTATTTCGGCCTAGTCCATGTCGGATATTGAAGAGCACCTACAAGAGATCTCGTACTCTTGTAGGATTTTCCGAAGCATCACCATCATGAGCACCAGGTTTAGTAGTGGTAGAAGATGGAGTGGAACAAGACTTGGCTCCAACCATGTGAGTTTTATCCAAAAGATCCAAAGCATATTTAGTTTGACTCATAAAGATACCACTGGCATTCCTTTGCTTCCAAGCCAAGAAAATAATGAAGCCGACCAAGATTCTTGAGAGGAAAAGATTTGCATAAAGTGGAGATAAGTTCATTGCAGTAAGAGAGAGAACTACCTGTGAGAACAATGTCATCCACATAGACCAAGAAATGGTGAGTCTTGAACCATATTTACGCACAAACAAAGATGGATCGGCATTGTGAAGCATGAAAACCAAGAGAAAGTAGAATACTATGAAGCTTGTCATACCAAGCTCGTGGAGCTTGCTTTAACCCATATAATGACTTATGAAGTTTGCATACATAGTCAGGATGATCAGGATCAACAAAACCTTGTGGTTGAGTCATATACACCTCTTCTTGAAGGTCACCATGAAGAAAAGCGTTGCTTACATCAAGTTGCTGAATTTCCCAGTTAAAGTGAACTGCTAGAGATAGAATGAGGCGAATAGTAGTTGGTTTGGCTACTGGGCTAAAGGTTTCATTATAGTCCAGACCCTCTTGTTGATGAAAACCCTTTGCAACCAGGCGTGCTTTGAACTTGTCAATAGAACCATCAGCATGTTGCTTGATTCTATAGACCCATTTGCAACCAACAATGTTTTTGACCAGCTGGAGGTACTTTGGTCCATGTACCATTAAGCTGAAGAGCATCATGTTCTTGAACCATAGCACATTTCCATTTTGGATTTTTGATTGCTTGGGAGAAACAAGTTGGTGTTATGGGAATAGTTGTGCTAAGATAAGCAGCAGGGAGAGGATGCTTAGTTGCAAAATACATTTTGGGTTTAGTAATACCATTTTACCTCTTGTCATCATGTTGTGTGCATTTTGAACAGCAGGCATTGCAGGACCAGAAGTACAAGACAAGACACCATCTTGAAGGACATCTGAAGACTCACTTATAAGAGAAGAAGAACTCTGTGGTTGAGCAGCAAGAAAGGACATCATTGGTGGTGAAGAAATAGTATGAGCATCTGATAGTGTGGTAGCATCAGAAAGGACTGGTGTTGGAGTAGAATCATTTCCAAAAGACTCATAACTAAGAGTTGAAGGTATATAAGTTGCAGACATAATAGTGGAATAAGGAAAGACATCTTCATTGAAAGTGACATGTCTTGAAATATACACTCTTCCATTGATGTGGATCCAAGCATCTATAACCCTTTTGTTGAGAACCATATCCAAGAAAACACAAGGTGAGCTTCTAGGTGCTAGTTTTGAAGAAGTATAAGGTCGAAGCCAAGGATAACAAGAACAACCAAAACTTCTTAGAAATGAGTAATCGGGTTTCTTGTGAAACAACTTCTCAAAAGGAGAGATAAAGTTTAGACTTCTAACAAAGAGTCTGTGATTGTAAAGTTTGCGAGTCATGAAAGATTCCACCCAAAAAGAATCAGGCAAACCAGCTTTAATTAGGAAAGTTCTACCAATATCTAGAATGTGTCTATGCTTAGCTTCTGCAACTCCATTTTGTTCAGAAGTATAAGGACAAGTGAATTCATGCTGAATACCATGTATGGGATGCGAAAATGCAAATTCTTTGTTAATAAACTCCCCTCCACCATCTGATCTTATAGTGACAATGTTGCAATTCAATTGATTTTCAACTTGTCTTTTGAAGTTATAAAAAACCTGCCTTAAAGTCGATTTAGCAGAAAGGGGAAAGAGCCAGCAAAATTTGGAATAATCATCCACTATATTCACATAGTACAAGAAACCACTATTAGACATTACAGGTGAGGGACCCCAAAGATCCATATGTAGGAGTTCTAGTGGTTTTGAAGTACAATGTAAAGATACAGAAAAAGGCAACTTATGAGACCTTCCTAATCGACAACATTCACGAAGAGTGGTTGTTTGATTGGCGTAATCAAAAAGATGACAGACTCTTTGAAAGGTTTGAAAAGATGGATGAGCAAGTCCGTGATGCAGACGGAAGAGGTAGCTTTACTTAGATGAAGAGCCCCTGAGTGGGTGATTCGATTCTTTGTGAAAATTGATTGGGTAGAGACCATTGAGATGAGGGCCACAAATGTTAATCTTCCCGAGTGAAGATCCCATGTATAATATAATCAGTGGGAGAAAATTTGATAGTGCAATTATTTTGAGTAGTAAACTGATGCACAGATAGAAGGTTATTGGAAGCTTTTGGAACATGTAAAACATTTTGCAAGGTGAAATGTTTATGTGCAGTAGGATAAGACACAGTACCAACAGATGAAATATTCATACCTTCTCCATTTGCAGTTTGGATGTAGTCATATCCATCATAAGAAGTATAGTCATCAAGATAAGAAGGATCACTAACAATATGATTAGTAGCTCCACTGTCTGCATACCCGGGGTTCTCACCAAAAAATGTTAGCGGCGGCTAGCATGGCATGCAAATTTTGAGGAGGAGATCGACCTTGATAAGCAAAATTGAGCCTATTTGGACAATCGATGAATGGGTGACCGGGTTTAAAACAAATCGACGGTTTATAGGTTCTCCCGAGAATGAAATGATGAAGGTGGAGGTGCGACATTACGGTTGGAGGTCTAGGAGTTGGGTGAGAATAACCTCTAGGAGAGGATTGATGATAACCTCTTACGCCTCTTTGATAATGATTATAACCGCCTCTCATAGGATAGCCACGATTGGCGAGAAGAAAAAGAAGGATTAAGATTTTGAGTAAAACCTCAGAAGCCCGAGAAAAGCCTTATTGTCGAATCTACCATGACGACTTAGATCCGGTCTTGATGACAATTTCTTCACTAAGAAGGAGATTATGTAGTTCAACACTAGTAACGAGGAGGATAACAGGATTCTTATAGATGTAGCGAAAGCATCAAATGAGGAGCTCAATCCAGACAGAGTATTAACTACAATTTCACTATCACTAACAATAGAGCCAGCAGCAGCTAAGGCATCAACAACTTTCTTGATTTCATTCAGATAAGAAGTAATAGAATCATTACCTAGTTTGATGGATTGTAATTTGGTGCGGAGTTGAATAGTATGTGTTGCGAATGCACAGGAGAATCGAGATTCAATGTTGCTCCAAAGCTCATGCGATGTGGAAGCACCCGGCAAAATAAGGAAGAACCGATTCGAGACATGGTGGAGTTAAGCCAGAGAATAATGGTAGTGTCTTCATCTTGCCAAAGCGTGAAAGCAGGATTCACAATGTTGTTGTTAGCATGATTACGAGAGGTAAATTGCTCAGGACATTCTCGTTCGCCAGTGACATAATCAGTAACTCGAAATTTATTGAGAAGAGCAAGATTTACTGATTTCCAGGTTAAGAAATTGTCCTCCTTGAGTTTAAAGTTGACTATACCTGTTAATTGATTGAGCGGAACTTTTGAGATAGATCGATTTTCCATTGAAAAAAAAAAAAAAAAATGAAGATCTGATCAAAGTAGATCAAATAAGAAGAAGAAATCAAGAAATTTGTAAAGAATCCGAAAACAAATCTTGAGACAGATCGAGTGATAGAAACACACAGAACAAAAATCACTCGAAGAAGAAACGATTGAGCTCAAGAACACTCCATTAATGGAGGAATAAAAACGGATCGAAGAAACACCTGAGAAAATTTTTCTCAGGTCTGATACCAACATAACATAATGGTTCTTCTCATTAAAGATGATTCAAGATCTTACATTGAAACAAACCGACAAGAGTATTAAGTACTCTCATTACGATCCATGAGATAACCACACACAAAGTAACCAATACACAAGATACACGTGTCTTGACCATCACAACAGCTGCAAGGTAGCCAATACAGAGCGTACACGTGTACAGACATCAAAACAATATGTAAGCAGAGTAAACACAGTGTAAACTATTACCAACAAGATAGACTTGAGACCCATTACTGGAATTCTTAAGAAGAACAACCTTTCCATCATTGGGTATTCCAGGAATACCATGTTGGTAATGATCATGCTGCCCAGAAGATGTTGATGATGATGTTGGTTGATAAAAACTTGTTCTTTGTGTGGTAAAGCTGCTTACCAAAGAAACCCCTAATTAAATGACTGAAAATGGACGACATTTCTTCTTCTTGTTTTTGGTTTGCAAAAGAAGCCCTAATTTGAATTTTGAATTTTTGATTTCCGCCATTACTCGATTAAAGCTTTCTTCTCTTTTGTCTGTTTCTTAGTTTTGGTATGAAAACTGAAATGCTCTTTGCTTTCTGCAAATTCGGGCTCTACTGTACTACTGAGTTATAATGGGAAAGAGGATCAGACGAAGAATTTGTTATAGGGAAGACTAGGTTGGATACGGGGAGGGAGGTTTATTCTTTTGCCTTCTGACCGGTCAATAAGAGACCCAATGGTTAATGATGTGATTCGAAGTTCCCCTCCTTTTCAACTAGTTAGGCATATTCCTATGCACATGCCAAAAAAATGGTGTTTGGCATGCCAGGTGGCATGCCAAACCATTTGCGCCACTATGGGGAAACCGCTGAGCGATCGAATTCCTAGCGAGCGATAAAGTGAATATCGACAGCGGTATTCACTCTAGCGCCAACGTCTATTTCTTCATCGCTATAAATAGGTAACTTTCAAACTCAACACTTACCCCAAATTTTTTACACAAAAAATTCTCTTCTTCTCAATCTATTATTCTCTTTTCTAAATCTAATTTATTTCTTCTATTTTCTCCAAATGGCACAATAAAGCCAACTTGATTCGGCAACACAACTTGATTTTTCTGGAGTAGTACTTGAAGGTGCCGTTGAGAAGATATGTGATAGATTTAAATAAATAAGTAAGAAGCAAAGAAGTCTCCAAGTTTTGGTTATCAACCAAGTCAAAACCGCAACTAAGAGAAGTCCAAGAAAGGTTAAAGGCAAGGAAAATCAAGGCAAAACAAATTTGAAGCCAAAGAAGAAGATAAACAAGAGGGGACTCGTTTATGAGCGCATTGATTGGAAATTTGGTGAAATGAAGAAGATTAACAAGATGAAGAACATTGTCCCAAATTTTTATTTTTTAAGTCTAGTTTTTTATTTTTTAAGTCTAGTTTCATATGCACGCACCCTTGCGATATTACATGACTAAGGAAAATTATTGTGGTTCTGGGCAAACTCACACTTTTCCTTCTTCACATACAAACTTCCCTCCTTAAGTTTTGCAAACACTTTGCGAAGATGCATCGCATGCTCTTCCAAAGTCTCTCTTTAAATGACTATGTTGTCCAAATATAATACTATAAAGCGGTCAATATACTCAGAGAACACATCATTCATCAGGTTGCAAAAGTTGCAGGAGTATTCATCAAGCCGGATGGCATTATATGGTACTCATACGAGCCATACCTGGCTACCATTGCAGTCTTTGGTTCATCTCCTTCTGCTATGCGCACTAGGTAATAACCTGAGTGCAAATCCAATTTGGTGAAGAACTTAACCTTGGCTAATCTATCAAACAAGTCGTCCACTAGCGGAACTAGGTACTTGTTCTTCATAGTTAGCTTATTCAAATCTCTATAGTCTACACACATACGAAGCGAGACATCTTGGTTCTTTTGGAACAGATTTGGAGCACCAAATAGATATTTATACGGTTGTATATAACTCCGCATCCAAAGAGTTCAAATTGTACTTGCGCATTTCCTCGAGTTCTAACGGTGAATTACGATACGGTGCTTGTGCGAGCGGCCTTGCCCATGGCACCAACTCAATCATATAATCGATCCTACATCGTGATGAGACTTAGGTAGTTACGCATGCATTGTGTCCAAACCCTTCTAAGACCACAATTATCTTATCTTCAACTTCTACAAGCTTTCCTGGTTTGATCTCAACCAACACGCCTAGGAAAGTAGTCAATCCTTTACGTAGACCTTCCTTTACCTTAATCGCAGAAAAACATGGCCTAAAATGTCTTATCTGGTTCATCACTTTGTCTCACCTTTGGGACAAAACATGGGTATTGAGGGTGCTGAATCAATATCCTATCTAAATGGCGACGTCTTCACCACGCAAAGGAAATTCATGCCCAATATAAGGTCATAATCATCGATGACCATCACTAGAAAATCTAGTTTTCCTTTCCATTCTCCAACTTGAACATCTGCATTGCGAACTTTCCTTCGACTGGTTTGTGGTTCTGAGTTAACATCCTTGATGGTACTATCCGCACTAGTGAATGTTAAGTTCAATGCTAAGCCAACGCCCTGGATGAATAAATGACTTAATAGCACCTAGTATCGGCCCATCATTAATACCCACTCTCCATTGATCTTCACATCAATGTACATCAGTCCAGAAGATATTTTCTACTTAGTGTGTGTCTTACTTCCTGGTAAACGACTGATATTGCGATGTTGATCCATACCAACATCATGCGAGCCTTCCCAAAGATCATGTTGTATCTCATTATCACTTAAAGATCTCCAGATCTGCCCTTAATGTAGTTCTGACATGTAGAACAACTCGTTTCACCCTTATCAAGTTGTTCCGAGTACATCCTTCGTGTCTGATCAGCAAGCAATGATTGTTGGATATAGGGTTCACATACCTTTAATGCTAACCTTTGGCCTGATCATCGCCCCATCCCTTCTAGGCCTTGTACTCTTAGTGTGGATCCTTCACTTTAAATACAATTCACAACCAACTTCAAGAATAACAACAAACTCAACCAACCTTCTATATTCCAACGTGAATGCAGAGAGACCCTTAACTGGGCTTTGATACCCGAATTTTCACCGGTTCAAATTATCCAAATGCAATGCTAATCTTGACAACGACACTATGCTCCAAAGCACAAGATCGACCTATTCTCCCTTAGTCAATTTCTTCACTTCTTGTCTAACACTGCTCAACCCATACTTGAATAAAGGTTCTGCTCACAATCAATTCAAGTCAATAAACTAGCACACATACTACACTCGATACACAAAATAATAAGACAACAAAGGGTAAATGCACCAACATAACTTAGCTTTAATATTGGTCGAAGCCTTATTATTACTCGCATACTTAGGGTTACACAAACTCTTCTTGTTCCAGCATACACCCAACCCATCACAAGATCAGGCTTTTATAACCTTACAAAAGATATACACAATTACCAGACTGGCAGTTACAGATTTACTTTACACAAGGCAGTTGGCCAACCATGCCAACTTGCCTAACTTCTCTCTTAAGGAAAACAGGCAGTTCCTAGCCTTAAAAACGCATAAAGAAAACACTACTTCCATGTAACCAACTTATAACCGTCAAATCCATGTGCCTGGAACATGTCTCAAGCCTTGTCGCACCATGATAGCTTTCACTGGCTAAAGTACGACCATCATCGTTGTGCATCATTCCCCCAATGATGCAAGTGTGCTAATGCAAGTCTTGCTTGAATTCCTCCATGTCACATGCATACAGGTTATATGCTAAACTCATTTGTCACTTCTTGATGCGAATGTCGCATCTTTGGTTGTTAGAGTATAGCTCGGTTGAACACACCAAGCGTTGGTATGTCAAGTTTGGTTGTCATATTTTAGTGAATCAAAACTCAATTAAAAAGTCGTGATTATGTAATAGAGACAACTTCGTATATGTTAGGCTAGAATGATTAAGATAATGAGACATACAAGTATTACTCAAGACTTGAAGAATGTGAAGAAGTAACAAGCTACATCGACGACATCATCCTTCCTCTTGAGGTTAGTAATATTTTGACTTGAACTGTTTCATTCCCAACGTATCTTTCAAGTCGTGCTATATTGAAAACATAACTACGAAGATGTGAATGATTATACTCTAGTAGACATAGTGTGAAGGAATTAGAATACGAAGTATAACGCTTATCTTTTGAACTTCGATATAAGACATCGACATAATCGTATGAATGCTATTGTGATTATGTGTATGGGTATGGGTGAAGATTTCGTCCTAGGAAACAATGTTTACATTCGTTTAAAGGAAGTACATTCATAAAACTTGTTTTATGAATCGAAAGGGAAATCGCTAGGCTTATTGGTATTGTTATTCATTGCATATCTTTGGATTACCAATATGTGTGAGTTAGTAGAACCGATCATAACTTGTTATGTATCTTGGTAAAACTAGTCACAATGCCTGACTTATGTATTGGTATGACTTTTATTAGTGTAACCGATCCTAAGTAATCACCTAAGATGGTATGATCGATATTTGTAATTGGTGTGAACGATCCTAGTAATTGGTGTGATCGATCACAAAAGAGTGTGTAATCGATCCTTATAATTGGTGTAACCGATCCTCGTAATCGGTGTGACCGATCACAAGTAATACCATGAGAATATAGTAATCGGTCCACAGTAATTGATTTAACCGATCCTGGTAACTGATATAACCGGTCCCAGTAACCATATTAAGGTAGAACCGATCCTTGTGTTTGGTAGAACCGTAAACCCATGATTAGTGTATTGATATTTGATCAATCACATAGTTCTTGAAAGCGAGATGAACCAGGTTTAAACTTGTTTGGAAGTGTGGTATAATCGGTTCCAAGATTGTAAATATGAAAAAGGATTAACAAAGAAATAAGATGTCGACATACTTTGAACATGTTCAGTAACTCTTATCTTTTATTGTTCAAAGATATTCCTTAATAACTCAAGGAGATCCCAGACCGAAATAAGTTGAGAATCTTTTAATAAGGTTGTTAATTTTATATGCTTTTAATTACCAGCAATTAAAATGCATATCTCTGGAAAATAAAAATTCGTAATGTGCATTTACTAATTGGAGACTTTCTAGTAGGATTTCGGTTAATTTTGGATGAAGAGCATTTCTAGGAATTATGAAAACCGAATTTGGAAATATATTGCATATCTTGAGAATATTCGGTTTGGAAATTCCTTGGTGTCCAAACTTCCTTGGTCTATAAATACCCAAGTTTGCATTTCGAGCAAACTATCCTAAGAGCCACAAAACTACCTTGTTGTGTTGTTATTCTGGTGGAGCCGTCTATTCGGAGAGGAAAGTACCTAATTAGGCGAAATCTCTTATGACCGTTTAAAGACTTCTTTGTGGGATCAAGAAGCTCTACGATTCTGTTGGTGGGAAACTAGATAATTGCAGTATTATTAGTTTTCGATTTGATTTGATTGACTAACGGTTGTTGAACTTCAATTGCACCTAGTTTGTTTATTCTTGAGAATCTTCTTTTCTGATATAAGATTCACTCAAACTAGATCGAAGTGTCGACGGGATCTTTAAAACTGTTTGTGGATCTAAAGACGTCTTGTGATAATCTATTGTTAACAGACTCCGTTCTGTGCGTGATTGATCACAAGAGATTCAATTTGTGGTGTGCAGGTGTTTATTGAAGATTTAAGAAGATTTGAAGACGAAGAAGATTTCTTATCTGAGTTCATAATCTTTAGTGTGCACAAAACTTGATCGGCTGGGATCCTACTATAATCGGTTTATCTTGATAGACTTTATTGATTAGTTGCGTAGATTGGCATCAGTATTTAGTATCTTGGTAGATCTTATTATTGATTGCAAAATCTAAACTCGGCTACTTTGGTAGTTGTTGGATAGATAGATTTAAACCCGACAAAGGAGTTTATTGGATTAAACGAAAGAGCCTTTGTCTAACTCATATCACTCGAGATTGAATAGAGTTTTTATCGAATGCATTTGTTGTTCCTTTACTTTGGAATAAGAACCAAAGGAATTGTTCTAGTGCGTGCACTTATTGAATGTCGGAAGCGCATGGATACTGAAGAAACTAGGTGAACTATAGGTTTAGTTGCTTGGTCTCAACTATACGAAGTTGATGTAATTTTGTATAGCGGCTAGAATGTGGCTGGGGTTTTTATGCATTTGCAGTTTCCTCGTTAACAAAATCTTGCTGTGTCATTTACTTTTGTTTTCCGCAATTATAATTGTTGTTTATAATTTAAAGTAAATTACACAAACGTTAACTCCGTATTACTTGATAGTGATCCTATAGAGTTTGGTTAAGTCCGAACCTATTATCAAGTAATCACACTTTGATTGTTGTATTGTCTCGATATCGTATCCATAGACAATCACACAAAGTGTGGATACCGATTCGTTGTATTGTCTCGACTCAGTCCATAGACAATCACTTTCGGTAAGAGGACTTATAGGTGGAAAAGTTTAAGATTGTGGTATATTTGGGTACCCTCGTCTTTTCAATGGCCATGTTCAAACCTTGTTTGGCACATGCCTTTGCCTAGATGCAACTCTGGATGCGCCACACATCTTTAGCCTATGCCATGTTGCAAATAATGCACCATTCTTGCACATTATTACTAGGCCTCTTGACCACCCGGTCGTACCTACCAGGTTGCATATGTCCCCAATAGACATATACAAAACAATGTGATCATTAGTCATAAGCTTGTTCATACAATAAAAAGAAAGAAGAAAAGGGACATGAATGATATCATGAGCCTTAGATTAGATATGTCTAAGGCCTTTAACACAGTAAAGTGGTCATTTTTAATGGATATCGATCACTAAGGCTTTTGGATTTTCATCATATTGGTACTATTTAATTGTTGAATGCATAAGCACTACAAGCATATATGTCATGTTCAATGGAACCCCTTTCAAAATCTATAAACCTACTCGAGGACTGGAAACAAGGTGACCCTTTGTCACCCTACCTCTTCATAATTTGCATAGGATCTCTATCTAAATATCTCCTACATGCATAAAACAACCATTTGATTAATGGTATAAGAGTTAGCAAAGATTTTCCAAGCATCCCCATCATTTATTTGTTGACGATTGTTTGATTTTCTCTAAAGATTATCACGAAAAAGGTGATAATCTAATTCTTATCAAAGATTTTAGTGCAATACTGGTCAAGTTATAAATCTGGTTGGGCTTTTTAGTAATAATGTGCATCCTGAACATGTTTTTTCTCTCATTAATTCTCTAAATGCAAGGAAAATTGACCTCAAAGATAAATACCTTGGTATTCCTCTTTGTAGGTAGTTATAGGTCTGATCGCTTCATCATCTCACCGATCGAGTTTGATAAAAGAGCGGATAACTGGAATGGAAAACAACTAAACTAAGCTTTCGGTAAACTGTGTTAGTTCAATCTGTATTCAAAGTATCCCTAGTTTACCGCATGAATACTTTATCATACACGATAACGTTATTAATAAAATGGAGCATTCTCAAAGAGACTTATGGTGGGGGAAGTCTAGACAAAAGGTTTGTACGTAAAACAATAATGAGAGAAAATTAGTATTTATTAACTACAAGATGGATTAGGTTTCAAAAATTTTAAACATTTCAATCTTGCTCTTGTTTACTAAAGTTTCTTGGAATCTTTTGAATTCACCTAATGATATATGAGTTGTCATTCTTAAATGTGAATATTTTAGCTATGACAATCCTTTGAACTATAAAAAAAACTAAACAATGCTCCTTTTATGTGGAAGAGTATCTATTTTTGGAATTAATATTATTAAATACAACTCTCATTTGGAGGTTAGAGATGGTAACTCAATTGATGCTTTACCGATAATTGGATCAATAATGTTAGCCTACCTACTTGTAATTTTTTCATAATCATAAATTCATTGTTTCTAGATTCATATATCAAGATACTAAATCTTGGATACCTAGTAAGATGAATGCTTATTTTACAACCAACAAGTGTTCAACAAATCCTTAGTACAAGGATTTCTCGCTTTAGTCGATATGCTTATATGGAAACACATAATGGTATATCCAATGTGAAGTCTGATACAAAGCTGATAACAAGGGAAATCTTGCACATGCGAAATTCCCAAACTGTTAATGTTGTTTACAAGTCCTTGTGGGGGATGAAGATGCTATCAAGAGTCAAATTATTTATTTGGAAATATCATGAAAATCCTCTAAAGCCAAATTGCATTCTTACAACTAAATTGTCATACTATTTGTGGTATGTGTGATTCATATAGTTCGAAACCACTAAACATCTTTTATTTATACGCAATTTTTCTAATTTTGTTCGGTCTCTTACTCAAACATCTTGATTGATATTAACTATGATATTACTATTAAATATTAGATTTTTAAGTTGTCTTGTAATGATCAACATAAATATAAGGAACTTGCAATGTTCATTATAGCATGGATCATTTGGAGAGACGGTGCTTTCAAGTATTTCATGGGAAAAGTCTTACTTTCATATCTGTTGGTATTGCCACGAAACTAGCTAGTAAATGACTCTTGCTTATACTTCTCCAATTGGGACAATGAGGAACATATAGTAATTACAAAACATGTGGAGCATGACTTGAATTCCATGATCAATATTCTACCAAAGAAATTGTTTACTTTTTTCTGATGCTTCTTATGACCACAACACTAATCTAACGAGGATTGGAATGAGATCATATCTGTTTAGGAAATTTTGAAGGCTCCAAAATCATCCCGGGAATAACTAGGAAAGCGGAAGAAGATGAAATTTTAACTCTATTAGAGGCAACCTTATTGCCAAATAAAAATAAAAATCCAAAGTTTGCTTCATCAATGATGTGAAAGTTGTGATTTCTCATCTAAATTCTAATAACAACGGACTATCTAGTTGTGAGTACTATTTTAAATGATTGCAAAAAAATATTTTAAAGATTTTTTCGTTGCGATGGAATTTACGGTAGAGACTATATTGATGTGGCTTATACAACTACTAAGTTTTGTAGAAGAACTAGAGTCCAGGAAGAATGGTTGGGCCATGTTCCAACTTTTTTGTCTAACAATAAGTAATCTTTTGTTTAAAACATAAATTTTCTTTCCTCAGAAAAAAAAGAAAAAATAAACACAAAATCAATGCGTAAATAATTAGGTGTCAAGCATAGTAGGTGGGTCGAGTTTCTAATTAATATTGATAGGCGGAAACTAGAAATATCACGAAACAATTGATTTCAAATTGTTGTTAATAATCGATGCGGACTATGGAAAACCTTATTTTGTATTGGCACTAATCAACCAGTCAATTATGTTACACCTAAATTTATGTATCCAATGAGGAAAAAAATAATTTTATGCAAAAACAAGTTGAAGATGAAAATTTATAATTATATAAGAATCAATAAATTATAAAGACGATTATTTTGACTAAGGGCAAAGACGATTAAATCTGAAAAAGCGAGGGTCTAACAACCACACCAAATATTTCGTTAGATAATCTGTACGGACTAACTCCAATATAATACCAAGAGAATCAACTAGACAGTCAGACTCAATCAAGGAAAATATATCCAAGAGTTATATCTCTGTTTCTCGATGTAATCAGCAAATCAAACAGATAAGAATCCTCGAGCGGTACCAAAGACCAATGTTCAAGTGTCAATCAATTTCAATCAACAACCAAATGTTATATTTACCAATTGATTGAACTACGCACAACCTGTGATATTTCAATTATATAGAAAATATAATGCGGAAAAGAAATAACACAAGACACGGTTTTGTTAACGAGAAACCTCAAATGCGAGAAAAACTCCGGACCTAGTCCAGATTTCAACACCACACCGTATTAATCCGCTCATGGACTCTAGCCTACTACAAGTTAACTTCGGTTGGAATGTAGTTGAGTCCTAACCAATCTCACACTGATTAAGGTACAGTCGCGTTCCTTACGCCTCTGAATCCCAGCAGGAATCTACACACTTGATTCCCTTAGATGATCTCACCCACAACTAAGAGTTGCTACGACCCAAAGTCGAAGACTTGATAAACAAATCATCTCACACGAGAAAAGTCTATTCGATAGATAAACTGCTCCCACGAAATACCTATGAAGTTTGTTCCGTCTTTTGATAAATCAAGGTGAACATGAACCAATTGATAATCCGGTCTTATATTCCTGAAGAACATCCTAGAAATATCAATCACCTCATAATAACTTAACTATATGGTAGTAGAACAAGTTATTGCGGAATCACAAAGAATGAGACGAAGAGCTTTGTGATTATTTTTTATATCTTACCTATCAGAGATAAATCTCGAGCAAATATTAGAGAAGATAGTACTCAGTATGATATAATAAGTAAGATCAGAACACGCAACTACAAAGAAAATAGTTGGGTTTGGCTTCAGAATCCCAATGAAGTCTTTAAGTCGTTAACATATAATGGTTTTAGGAAAAATCTAGGTTAAAGGAGAATCGACTATAGTCGCAACTAGTATCACATGGGAGGTGTGGGGATTAGGTTTTCCATTTGTTAGAGTTCTCCCTTATATAGTCTTCAAATCAGGGTTTGATGAATTCCTGATTTAATATTCAAGTTAAGATTGCTTAAACCAAGGAAATATCTCTCTACCGTTAGATGGTCTTAGCTTGTTACACACAAATGAAATATACCTTGATTTAGATTGGGTAACCTTACCTAAACGTGTACATTGAGTTGACTTAATAACAGTTAACCGAAGTTAGCCATATGAACACTTTTGTATTAACCTTGTTCATCTTAACACTTCTAAATCAAATGATAATCAAATGAATCTAATTGTGTTACTCATATAGAGTTGTTCAATTGTTTGTATTCTCATAGAAGTATACAAGACACAATTGAAGCAAAATTAGATTGATTCAAAAGAATCAGTTCATGAACATTTTAGCCACGGTTTGCAAAGATTGCATTCCTTAATTTATAAATGTATTTGTTCATGAGTATGAAATCATACTTAACCGATTTTAGAACTTAACCACATAAGTTTGCAAACGGGTAAGCAAATTTAAGTTCCAGACTTTAATCTTTTCCGACAATTCACAAACGGGTACGCATACTATCGTTCCTGACCGAACTCAGGTGAAAGCGGTTTTCAAACGGGTACGCAAAACTTAGTTCCCGAACTTTATGATTAAAACCGTTAATTACGGGTATGCATACTTGGTTCCCGGACCTGAATTATTATTACGACAGTTTGCATACTGGTATGCGTACTATGATATATCCAGACAATGGTTAATTGTTCTAAACTCCCATTTTATCATTGAAACATCCTTAGAAGACGACAATAACTATCTCACACAAACTATTAGCTTATAAGTAATTTTCAAGTGATCGAATGATCAATACAAAACATTAGAAGTCTACATCAAATGACTGTCTCACACAAATCATGTAAGATGTTAGAAGGCGATTTTCACATGATCATCTTTTGACTTTCGTCAAGAATAATGATGAACGTGGTTGAGGCAAAAAGCTTTCCAACACATATTTTGAGAAAGATATAAGCGAGTTAAACTCAACTCGAAATATCAAATGTGTATAATGTAAAAGTATATATAGCTATACGACTTAGTCTCAATAGGAGATAGAATAAAATAAACTTCAGTTCAAGTCTCCACATACCTTTTGTTGATGAAGTTCCTCCAACCTCCCCTTAGTAGATCTTCGTCTTCAATCAATGAACGCCGTGAAGTCTAAAGCTCAACTACACATTCTATCATAATGCGAGACATAGCTATAAGTAGACTAGAAATCAAGACTTATAGTTTTGACAACTAAACTTGACAAACAAGCTTGAGATAGCAACGCTTGCGAGTTCGACGAGCAGTGCTCTAACAAAATCAATATATAAAAATTTAAAACCCCAAATTAGTGTTATAACATAAAATAAAGTATGATATTATGAAGTAAACTCAATAGCCCCTTATCCACCCATCAAAAAAAATACCCCCTTATCCATATATATTTATTTAATGACAAAATTACTCTTACTACATTAAAGGCTAATTAATTTGATTAGTGCAATTAATAGAGTATTAATAATTATAGTAAATTAGAAAATAGATCATAATTAAAATTGGATAATCGAAAAACATTACGATGATCAATTTTTCCGTCTCAAACCTAAAAGAATATATTTATGGAGCAAATGACGAATCAAATGAGACAAATAAAGAATCTAATGCTATAAAACATCAGGTATATGTCTACATGAGCTCGAATTTCTTATATGTTCCTCAGATTCGTTAAGAGTACGTTAAAAATTAAAAAACACCATGAACAATCGACACAGAAGATTTGTTAGATAACTTGGAAAAACTGTGCAGATCCAAAGAAACGAGTGGTTTGGGCATAAGAAATCTCATATTGAAAAATAAAGCTTTATTAGCAAAGTGGAGTTGGTGGTATACGAAAAAAAAAGCCTTGTGGAGTGTTATAATCCAACAAAGATGAAACTCATACTCAAATGATCTATGCAAGAATACACCCACGCACAAGGAATATGATATTAATGAGAATATTTGCAAAGGTATGAAACCTCGTAGAAAATGGACGATGGAGACTCTGACTCAAGAGGTTGGCCACAAAGGAGGAAAGAGCATAGATGTTTGTACTTGTTAGTGGAAGTAGCTCCTCCAAGCTTAACAATTTAAAAAAAATTATATTTTCCGCAAATTTAACACATGATTCCCCAACAAAGAATGTTACCACTGGTTGCTTTCACGACAAATACAGTTTGCACTTTCTCTCCCAAAATAGTACGAGTAAATTATGTACCAATTTTTTTATGATTTTTGTGTGGCTAGCAATACAAAATTTCATCCCTACTGTGAGTATTCTCAAGAAGTTGTGAGATTTAAGAAAATTAACTACATGTTGCCTTTGTCTCAGTTGGGGAGGATGTTAATCATTTACTAGTAAACTACAATATGGCAAGAAAGCTTTGAGAATATTTTTCGGATGATAATGAATCAATTTGGATCCACAGGGACTTCCTAGAACTTCCACTAAAATTATGGCCATCTATAAAAACAAATATACTTGGGAGAAAAATAGGTAAATTCAATTTCAACAATTTTCATCTGAAAAATACCAGTCGCCATTATTGGATTCTCAATATGCATTTGTAAAACAAGTCAGATGAGTCAGAAAAAAAAATTGAACACTCCCACTTGAGGGATTGAGTAAAGATATGTTATAAACAAGGAGAAATTAAAATAATAGAAATTTTACCTTCTTGACAATTTGAGTAGTCTATTTATAATGATGAACAGTTCCAACAAGATATACTTGAGACCCATTACTGGAATTCTTGAGTATAACAACTCTTCCATCATTCTAGGAATACCATGTTGGTAATGATCATACCCAGAATATGATGATAGTTAGACGAAAACTAATTTCAAGTTGCGTATCAAAGGAACCTTAATTAAATGACTGAAAGTGGAAGACATTTCTTGTTGTTGTTGTTGGTCTGAGAAAGAAGTCCTAATTTAAATTTCAAAATTTTGATTTCTGCCATTAAACCGATTAAAAGGTTTTCTCTTTTTCTCTGTTTGTCCGTTTCTCAGTTTTGGTATGGAAATCGAAATGCTTTTTACTTTCTGAAAATTTGGGTACAACTGTACTAGTTAAAACGACAAAATGGAGAAAAGATAGAATGTTGATATAAGGAATACTAGGTTGTATACAAGGTGATTCGTTGGTGTCCTCTCTGACCGTGCGCCACACTGGCCAGTAGCCAATTGGACTAAGCAGTATCCCCTGATTCACGTCAGCTAGCAATTTCCGAAGGATGCTACCGAGCATATGCAAAGACGAAACCAGGATTTATTTTTGTGTAGGGATGGAATGTATACAACGCGGCCGAAAGCTACAACAATTTTCAACAACATTATTAGCAATAATTAACGCATAAGTGTGATTCAATACTAGATTAAGGAAATAAAAAATAAAATAATAAAAGAAAGTAGTTAAAGAAAATAGTTTATGGTCTATAGAAGAAAAATGACAGATAATTGTCTTACAAGCGTGTACTAAAAATTATAAATCACAAATACCTAAATTTTATAAATGTAGTATTGATTTGAATCTTTACCACAAACTTTAAATACATGTAGTCAAAATCAAATAATCAAGGTTTTTAGTTTGCACTTCACACTAAAAATCCTTTTAAAGTTTCTAATGTTCAAGGATCTAACTATGTCGAGTAACCCTTGCCCTTTCTTCAAAGGATACTAGGTGATTAAGATAGGGAGACCCATTGTCTCTCTATCTATTTATTATGTGTATAAAATCATTTTCTAGGACCTTTTTCAAAATTTCTCTCAAAAGCCATCTAATTTCTTGCAAAGTTCTATCACCTAAAGCAAAAAACTGGACATCCTAGCTTCCTATGGCGATTCTTCGAATCAAATGATTAATTTCCATAAATCTGGTACTTTTTTCTACTCCAAAACCACCCCAAGCTTTGCAAAGATATAATAAAAATTCTGCATGCTCAAAGAATCTCTATACAAGACAAATACCTAGGAAGTAGGACATGAAAATAAGATAAAGATCTGGAAGGACATTTGAATCCCAAGCCAAACAGATCTGGCTTTGAAGGGTGGCAAGGTGTGCTATTAAATTGAAGGCCCAACTTTCTTAATCAGCTCTAATTTGGGATGGGCTGAAACATAAGAACGTTCTCAATCCCAAATTTCTAAGCTTTTGTTTAGTTCCCTTAATTTAATTGATTTATGATCACGAATCATGGCTTCATGATAAGAAGAGTAGTTACCAAACTCAATGTTAAGTGAAATACCAACAAAAAACCCTAGAATTTAACCCTCCTCCTTATATGCCGGTAGTTGTAATTATATATTAATAACTTAGGAAAGTTTATAGGATGTGAAGAAATATTATTTAAATCATTAAGTTAATGTTTGGAACTTAATTTGTTCTCCATACTTTTGATCAAGCTAAACAAGTAATGTCATATTGTTTTTTCAAAAGTTGGACACTAATTAAGTTAAGGCAAACAAAACTATTGCCTTTTGATACTCCATATTGTATTAATACGTGCACTGAAACGTTTATACCAGCTAAAAATGGACATTCTAGACACGAAAGGAATGATATATAATTTGTATATGCGTAAAAAAGAACTGCATCATAGAGCGGCCCAAGAATATTTCGAACAGGGTCATCTAACTATCGAGACGACCACGAAGCCAAATTAAACCCTTAGATACAACCGAAACAACAACTCCTCTTTCCATGACTTTGTATCTCGACCTCATCCTAAATGACTCTTGGAACCTCCGACTCCTAAGAGCCCCTCATGTTTGGCTAACTCCCATTATTAAGATAATACCCAACTCCAATTCCAAGGATACCCTCATATGGAATCATACCTCCAATGGTATCTTCACGGTCAAATCCATGTACAATGTCTTGACAAGAAAAAACAAACACCCAACTTATTGAAAGAATTGCGGTAAAAAAGAAAATGAAGCTCAACACCATTCCTAGAATTCGGATGTTCACATGGAAACCGAAATCTAACATCCTCCTTTTTAGTGGCTATATGGCCAACTTCATCCGTGACCATGACCCATTACGCAAACTCTGCAATTGCCCAATGGAAACTAGAAAACACCCGTTCATGCACCTTAATTTTACTAAAGTTTTTCAAGCTAAATGTATCTTAAACCTTGATAGAGCAATTATATATGTCATCGAGTTGCTACATAAGGAATCACTTAGAGACTCATATGGCAAGGAAAATTGCTTCCCCGAACTTTAGAGAAGAAAAACAACATCATCTAGAAAAGATAACCTACAATTGAGCTTTAACTATATATCTATCTATGATCCTAGCACAGATCTAACGGGGAATTGGTATGTGCATCACCACTTGCACATGAATTATAATTGGAAAAGAAGCATCAAAGTTAGAGTTCGGAAGCGAGAAACAAAGGAGATAGTCGAAAGAAGCGGTAGGAACTCTCGGATGGGTCATCTTTTTGAAATGCACTAAAATCAACCTAACAAGATTTTTTTTTTTTTTGATGGGATAGCAGGAGTAAATAATAAGCTCACCCGTCGGATGAGAGGACATACTTGCATCTTTTGTCGGACAAGCAAACTACTTGATCAAAGAATTTTTTGAATTTACAAATCTCATTTCAATATCTTACTTTGTAAGGATCTTGATACCAAAAACTTTAACAATCTTCGATCATTAGCCGGTATAGGGCTCAAGCATCAAAACCAGGCTATCTGGTTAAACAATTCTCAACCTTCCGCTTTTATGTAACGTTTTTCCTGCTTTATCTTTTAGAAAAAAGAACTTTCAGCGTGTAACTAATTCTTTTACTTGACATGTATTATAGTAAAAAGATATTTCTTTTTCTTTTGATATTAGGCAAAGTCGGGTCTCACCCTTAAGTAGGCCAGCCTTGCCAGCCCATCCCCGTATTACACACACTACCAGCGAAAATAATTTATCCACCATGAGCAAGGCACCGCGAATACTCCCACATGACTCGATCCACTGTGAGTCCCCACCCAACCCTAACAGACCGTCTCTGCTAAACTTCCAAATCGCCTCTCTTGAACTTCTCGAGGGACCTACCGTGACTGAGTCACGCAGATTATCCATGGTGCCCAGCTCATAGTGGGCGTAGAATCATTCCTTTTTTTTTTTTTTTTTTTCGGTCAATAAAATTAAAAAATAAACGAAAACTGTACAGGGACTAGATTAAGCTAGCGCTAGCCGTAAGGCCACCACTAGTCTAATCTACTTGAAGCGATAGTATACCTCTCCTGGCCACTCTACAGATAGAAGAAAGCCTGGCCTACCCTCATAAAACTCAAAAATATCTTCAGCCAACAAACATGCTTGTTTGGCCAAAGCATCGGCTGAAAAATTAACTTCCCTATAGTTATGAACATAACGAATATTATCATAAAACTTCTTCACAATCTTCCACTTCGTGACTAGCTGCCAAGGAAACTCACCTTTCTGAAAAGCTTGAATGCAACTCATCGAATCTAAACGAATGCAAAGGTTTTGACATTCCACCTCTTTGCTAGCATCGCTCCATAAATAACAGCACTCACTTCCGCAAAATAGTTGGTTTGATGACCAAGGCCAACATAGAGAACCCAAGAACAGTTGCATTAGCATCTCTAAAAGTAATACCAGCTCCAGCTTGGCCTGGATTACCACGAGAGGCACCATCACAACATATCATTATTTCACCATGATTGGGGGAAACCATCTAACCTCTTTTGGCGTTGAAAACTTGCTCGATCTATGCTGCACCCTGAAATAATTCAAGATGCAAAAATCCTCTTACGTATTATATATATGGCCTTTCATTCTAATCGAGTTATCACGAATAACCTGATAGACTCTACCTACGAGTGAATAGTGCAACATTTACTTGATCCCCATAGGGTCCACCTCCCCTCTACGTGGGAGGAAATATGGCCGGCATCCTACACGGTCTGTAATAATTGCATGATGTGCTGAAACAGTGACTTCCTTAAATGTGCGCATCACGTCTATCAATGTATCTACAGAATTCTATTGTGTTTAGAATTTTTTATTCATAATGTAATCCTAAGTATCCTCGAAACTATATCACTATAAATACAGAGCAATTGTTGCTCTTTTTTAACAACAAGAGGAGGTAAACATCAGGTCTCAAATTTGCGAGGTATTTTGTTGCTCGTACGTTTTTGACTCCGGCGGGCGAGACACAGGAATAATAACAATGGAGTATCTTCCGTCTGATGTAGTAGTAGCCATACTTTCTCGACTACCGGTTGTGTCTGTTCTCGATTGCAAATTAGTTTGCAAAAGCTTCCTAGATCTCATCAGTCATCCAAGGCATCAATTTGCTAAGATACACCATCAACGCCAATTACTACAACTTGCAAGTAATGGCGATGATGCTTCTTCATTAACGGGTCTTCTTTTCATCTTTCATGAAAGATTAGATAAACCAATACCAACACCAAGATTTGTTTATAAATTTGGAGATTATAAACCACGACTTTGTTACGGAGATGAGTATAACAATGAGATGAACATCTATGAGAATTTCTCTTACAATACACTTCAAAATACCAGCTTCAGCTTTTCTCTTCAGGATCTCGTTGTTGGTTCATGTAATGGCTTGATTTGTGTCTTCGGATGCCACGTAGGGAATAGGCATATCCACATATACAATCCCATCACCGGGAATATGTCAATGTCAATCTTCCTGATGGTTACGAAGAAAATCATAGAATCGTCTTTGGGTTTGGATACGTTCATTCAAAGACCGATGAACAGTACAAGATTTTTTCGATCTACCACCCTCAACCGGATGATCCCGAAAGAGGAGTGGTCCTGGTATACTGATGTATTGTGGATGTCCCATATCGATATTGAAGCACCATTTATAGTCCATCCTAGAATTACTTTGAATATGCCAAGTATGCCCATGGTTCTAGTATAAATTAGAAGACATAAAGCTAAAGGAGTTTTAGTTTTGGTTTTAGAATATTGTGTAAGAATGAGAGGTTCTCTTCTTTCAAACCTAATTGTTATCTCTAGGGGAATTAGATTATCTAATTCTAGAGTATCAACTAGATGCCTCTCATAATCTTATAGTTTCCAATTTAATTGGGTAGAAATTGTAAGTTATTTGAGAAGAATCTCCATTATTAGGTTCTTCCTTTATTCAAAGGGTAGAAGAAACTAAGTTGGTTGATTATATATCCTTTTCAAGTTATCAATTTCAATTTATTTTCATTGTAAGCTTCCGCTTCTCATCATTTGGTATCAAGAGCTTTGGTTTGATTCTCAAGGGGAAAAGGTGTAATTGGTGAAGATATTTTTTTTTGAGGTGAACACTACTAATCTCTTTCTCAAGTATTTTTGGGTTGATTGATATGTTCTTTGATAGTGTTTTCAAATCGGGTTGTTGAATCTTATATTGATTTCACCATGGTTTACAAAAGAGGAGTTAATTTGGGTAGGATTTATTCAAATGATGTGTTAATGAATATTGTACATGAAGTGTTTGATGATATGTATCTAAGAATGGGAGAAATTTGTGAAGAATATTATTGGAAACTTGTAAGTCTCCATAACCAAGAAAGGAATTTACCTAATGATTGTGATGATGTAAGTGAACTAGATGTATCAATTTTGGTTGGTGGATACGAGGATGAACAAATTGCCCACAAGATGTTTGATGAAATGTCTCCACCAAAATTTGATAGCTATTTGAGTCATGAGGAATATGAAATAGTGGGTGTTCTTCCAATCTATCAAGATGGCATGAATGTGGATCAAATATTTGATTATTTTACTATCATGGACCAAGTGCTATCACGTAAGAATCAAGATAAAGAAGAGTACAATCCTTTGTGTTTAATTTTTGATGAGGTAGTTAATGGTAGTGAAGTAAAATATTTTGGTGTACCAAGGTATGATATTGAATTGGAAAATGCTATGTTCGAAGCATCTCGAGAACAATTTCAAGTATGTGAACCGACTACCTAAGCAAGCCTTCACTCAAGCTACAAAAAATGGAGAGACAATATATATGAATCCAATTTGGGCTTTCATTGAAGATAAGTTTCATGGTTGTAGTCTTCGTGCAAGGTTGAGAGAAATGCTTGGTGTTTCTTTACTACTTGGGGATGCTCTTAACTATGAACACAAGATGCTACATTTGGTGAGTCACTACAATGGAAGGTGTAGAGGTAGAATTGTCTTCAAACAAGGAAGAAGTTCAAGCACTAATGGAGAATATGCTTTGGAGAATTCGTGGACGAATTTGTTCAAACAAGTGGAGAATGCTGTATTTACAAACGAAGAAATTCTTGGTGTGTCATTACTACTTGGGGATGCTCTCAACGATGACCACAAAGTGCTACATTTGGTGAGTAACCACAATGGAAGGTTTCGAGGTAGAATTGTCTTCAAGCAAGGAAGAAGTTCAAGCAAAATGGAGAATACGCTTTGAAGAATTCGAGGACGAATTTGTTTAAAGAAGGGGAGGATGATGTATTGTGGATGTCCCATATCGATATTGAAGCACCATTTATAGTCCATCCTAGAATTACTTTGAATATGCCAAGTATGCCCATGGTTCTAGTATAAATTAGAAGACATAAAGCTAAAGGAGTTTTAGTTTTGGTTTTAGAATATTGTGTAAGAATGAGAGGTTCTCTTCTTTCAAACCTAATTGTTATCTCTAGGGGGAATTAGATTATCTAATTCTAGAGTATCAACTAGATGCCTCTCATAATCTTATAGTTTCCAATTTAATTGGGTAGAAATTGTAAGTTATTTGAGAAGAATCTCCATTATTAGGTTCTTCCTTTATTCAAAGGGTAGAAGAAACTAAGTTGGTTGATTATATATCCTTTTCAAGTTATCAATTTCAATTTATTTTCATTGTAAGCTTCCGCTTCTCATCATATACACAATCGGCAGTGGCAGTGGGTGGAGAACAGTAGGTGTAACCTCCTACCGCCCAATTGACGTGGGAACCTTTGCAAATGGAGCTCTTTACTGGTCTTATGACATGGAGATTGTGGCTTTTGACTTGGCAGATGAAGAATTCCGGTTAACCCAGTCACCGCCTTGCTACGATGATACTTGTTTCCGATACAGTGATTATATGTTGCGAGCATTGAGAGGGAATTTGTGCGTTTGTCATCATAGAGGGGAAGACAATCTTCTAGATATATGGTCTCTACGGAAAAACGCAACGGGGGAGAGCTGGACTAGGGACTTCAGTATAGCATACAACTCATCGTACGACTCGTCGGGCGAGCAGAAGTATCGCAAATTTCCAGCTACGCCGTTATTAATTACAAAGAAGAATGAAGTCATCTTTGTGCACCAATATGCAACGCTTTATTGTTATGACCCAGAAGCAGATACGGTGATCCAACTTTGGGATGTGGATGTTGTGAATCACGAGGTACAGTATCTTAGGGCATTGCCCCACATGAACAGTTTTGTTTCATTGGAAGCTCTAGGAGAGAGGTCTGCAAGACGGAAGAAATTGAGCGGGAGTTTCCAGATCACAGGCATATGAAAGCACAAATAGCATCAGAAACGCACATTAAATTTGCATCTTTACCACAATACAGTGCGCAAATTTTGAATCTTGCCATCTATAATAACTTGTCATTTAAAACAAACCATCATGTCTCTTTCAGGAAAGTTCAAACTTGTACTACGATCTTTCTTAATCTATTTTGAGCTTTTAAAAGATAAAACAAGAAAAGAGAAGAAGAAACAATATGTAAATCATATTGCCGAACAGTCCTAGCTACTTCTAACTGATTGGCAATAAGATAAAAGTATGCCAGTGACTGAATCAAATTTTATACAGTGAAAGTTAGCAATCTTTAAAACCAGCAAGATACCATGTATCTGGATATCAATTATTAAAAAGAACTAAATTGCAAGAATCCAACAATCTTCACCCTACCTTGACACTGACAACCCTTCTCATCAATAGATCAAACCAGCATAGTGCACTGTTAATGAAACAAAATAATAAAGTTAGAAATCACCAAATTCAGGAGAAAAAAACACTTAAATGTATGGCTTGCTACTCGCCAAACAGCAGGGAAAGTAACATTAAGGAGGAAGATTGATATTGGTCCATTTCCACTCAGTCGATATGCAACATGGAGTTTAATATTTTTGGTCAGTACGAGATTACCATAGCGAGCCCACATTTCTGATTTGCAGGAGGTTGCCAATCTTCACCATTCTCTGCACGTTCCCACAAGAGTTGGATCCCATCCATGTGACCTATCCCAACAACTGCAACAATTTTTCCTTGAAAACGTCTAAGCTCCATGAACATATGCTTGTCTCTATCTTCAACAATGACCTTGAACTGAGCAGTTTAAAAGAGATTAGATTGTTTAGTGTGCTATCAGAATATTGTGTTGTCTCAAAGATGGCAAATGCATGCTATAGACAAGATTTACAAATATATATTCAAAAAATGATGCAGTATTTACACCGTGGCATTTATGTGAATGCAAATTCGTCAGAATCTTTTTCGCAGAATATAGAATTGAAGATATGAAACAAAATGATCACGAAAAAAGATGAAAACACAAACATCGGCGAAGTTATTCATATTCGTGAAAAGGATGAACAAGGAACGAGAAAGAAATTCGCGAATTTCTGAAAATTAAGCATAACACACAGTGAGTCAGTGACTAATTATAAACTTACAATCTCTGGACATACATCTTTCGTATAACTGTTTAGTTTGTGGACAGATGCATGCTATATAGACAAGATTTGCACATAAATATTCTCAATTATCACTAATCAAATCCTTAATTATTTTAATCGTCTGTATATTCTGAAAATAATACAGTACCTACACTGTGGCACCTATGTGAACGCAAACTCATCAGGATGTATCCCGCCAAATATAGAATTCAAAATAGGATTATTTTTTATATGAAAAAGCGATCGGAAAATTTATTCAATCATGAAAACGATCAACAAAGAACGAGAAAATTAGGGAATTTTCGAAAATAAGCATAGAGCACAATGACTAATAGAAACTTACAGTCTCTGGACAAACATCTTTCCAGTAACTGTTTAGTTCCTGATAGGATGATCTGGTATAGTCTTCTTCTTTTTTCTTTCTATCGGCTTTGATAACTCTTATGGGATTGACAGATTGACTCAGAAGATCTGACTAGATGAAATAGTTGTTCATCAATAACCTAAAATAAACAGAAACCAAAAAATAAACCCATGCTCTTTATCCAGCAGTGAAAAAAGATGAGAGTACCGAGAAAAGAAAGGAAGTAGTACTCATTACATCTTCATCTTGATCAATGAAGAAACATCCAGCTCCAACTCTAGAAGCTTCCTCCATTGCAACCTGAAAACATATCTTGTGTGGTGATGTTGCAAGCATATATTTATGCACTCAAAATACAAATACTGTTCATATATGCCTAAGTTTATTGAACAATTACCCAGAATTCGCAATTTGGTGCTAATATCTCTCCTCGCCACAAGTGCAATAAGTTGCGTACAAACATACCAACCTTTGTGGACAATCCACCTCGCGCTCTTTTGGACTCGAGATACAACGTATACAAGTTATCATCTACAGATCTCAACTCCAGTAATTGCTTGGCACGACTCTCGCACAGCTCAACCTGCATACAGACTCTTTTAAATGGATAAGTAGCCACGTAGCAATGACATGGGTACCAGGGTACAAGTGTCGGTGTACTGCATCAGTATGAGTTATTCGACTGGCGACCTAAGACACTAAGAGCAACTGCAGTGGGCGACTAAACCCATTTATTTGGTCTTTGAACCAGGCGTAGCGGGACGTACCATCGACCAAAACCCAGACTAAATGAACAAGAGCGATTATATTTGGTCGGACCAAAGACTAAACCCAAATTATAGTCGAGCGAACGTATAGTGTACGCCCCACACCGGGGCGAACGTATAGTGTACGCCCCACAACAAAGTAACGTATAGTCTCCGCGCCATTTTTTTTTTTTTTTTTTTTTTTTTTTAAATTTTGTGTGGGCGAGGTTTATACCTCCGCCCACTAAACTTTTCAAATTCTTTTGATGGGGTGAGGTTTTTTTTTTTTTTTTTTTTTTTTAATTTTTTTTTTTTCGAAATCTCCCCCGCTCCAGGCGAACGTATAATCCACGCCCCACCACCAGGCGAACGTATACTTCACGCCCCACACCAGGCGAACGTATAATCCACGCTCCACCAAATTTAGTCTTCCACCCGCTGCGTCACACGATGGACCAAACTAAAATTTGGTCTTTTTTTTTTGTCTTTGATCTTTGGGTTTAGTCGCACCACTGGAGTTGCTCTAAAGACGGGGTCATGGATATTAGGGGTAGGTCAGTACAGTATTCATCAATCATTATAGGATACTTTAATCACTATATCCAGGTTTACACTGCAGAGAAAGGATTCCTATTAAAGTTTAACGGCAAGGACTAAGGAGGGCTGTTGCTGAGACCACCCATCTTTGACACGAGTAGAAATTGTGAAAATAAGACTTTGCTACACATGAATATACTGAAAAAATATATAAACCAGGCGCATATAAATTTAATTCACCACAAAATGTCATTCGTTAGAGATAAGCTAAAAGACACATTAGCCCAAACTTTAGTTGTCAATAATTATGCCAGGCACATTTAAGTTTTAATCCACCATGAGTTTTATCTAGAAATTCAAAAAATCAAGCTAAAACGAAGAGTGCTAATCCTACGTCGCAAGATCTTGAATCTCATGGCACCTAAACTACAAAATGGATGTCATAGCTCTAGGGAACAAGATGCAATGAAAATGTAAATAGGTTCCCAAAACAACTAGGTCTAGTGTTGGTATTATATCTATCAGTGAACATTAATAAAAGCATTGTCCAGAAATGATCTGCTTGTGTAGCTATATGTTCTTCGGATGTATATCATGGTTCAGACTGAAAATGCCAATGCCAGTGTCACAAAAAGATACATGGCAAGAACATGGTTTAGACTGAAATCTGTGGCAAAGAATTTAAAGTGACAGCAATGACTAATGCTATCTACTCAAAATGTCAATGTCAGTGTCACATAAAGAACACTAGTCAAACTCACTGACAAATATGTGATAAAACCCAAATTATAAAAGGAATATGATCGGAGTAAGAAGTGTTACCTACCGCAATTGTATCAGGCTTTACATAATTGATAACCTGAAAAACAAAACAATCTTGGCATGAGCAAAACCAACATTCAGGAAGGCATTGGCAGAGGACGTAAAATGGTAAAAAAGTAAAGCAGCAATGGGAAACCCAACAGTAGGACGCAAAGAAAAACAGCCAATTCGACATCCCAAAAGAAAAATCACATGATTTGGGGAAAAGAGGTTCATTATGCAGGAACCTTATTTCTAAAACTCACCAATTAAAGCCTTATTTATGAAGACAACACAAAATGAATGGGTATACACAGCACAATGTTGATTAATTAATAATCACCTATCCAGTTTTCCTAAATTCTTGTAACGCCTAGAGGCATGCAGTTCCTCATAGACAGATACAGATATATTGCACAAAATGTTTGAGTACTTCATAGGCGTTAAACTGAGATGGCTCTTGCTCATTAGACGTTTGACAGCTGACTCTAATCTGACTCATCTCAAGTCAAGTGCCAGACTACTGTTATCGTCTACTATGTTTCTGACGTCTGAATAGGATCTAATTCAGACACAATGACAAGTCTAACTCAGTGGAAATCCTATAGAGCATCCACATTTGTGGCCAATCATGGCAATAATGTCAAAAATGGGATTCCTAAGGGATTTCCAAATTTTCAAACTCCCTAAACAGTATTTTGTCTCATGTAAAGGAATCAATTTTCAACTTAAAAGATAAATTCGGAGTCTATGGATGCTCAATAGGCTTATGTAAAACGAGTCAGATGAGTCAGCAAAAATTGAACAGTCCCTCTTGGGGTATTGAGTAGAGATATTATGTTGTAAACAAGGGAAGAATGAGAAAATAGAAAATATGTTACCTTCTTGACAATTTGAGTAGACTCTTTATAATAGTGAATAGTGCCAACAAGATAGACTTGAGCCCCATTACTGGAATTCTTGAGAAGAACAACTTTTCCATCATTGGGTATTCCAGGAATACCATGTTGATAATGATCATGCTGCCCAGAAGATGTTGCTGATGATGATGATGGTTGATAAAAACTTGTTCTTTGTGTGGTAAAGCTGCTAACCAAAGAAACCCTAATTAAATGACTGAAAATGGACGACATTTCTTCTTGTTTTTGGTTTGCAAAAGAAGCCCTAATTCAAATTTTGAATTTTTCATCTCCGCCATTAGTCTGATTAAAGCTTCTTTCTCTGTTTGTCTGTTTCTCAGTTTTGGTATGGAAATTGAAATGCTTTTTCCTTTCTGCAAATTCAGGTACCAGTTAAAAAGGGAAAGCGACACAGATGAAGAACGTTGTTATAAGCAAGACTAGATTGGATACGGGGAGATTTATTAATGTCCTCTCCTTGGGCCTGGGCCAAATTCTTTTTGCTACTGGTCTGTTTTTTTTGAACCGTTTTTTGGGGACTACTCAAAAAATGGGGGACTACTCTCAAGTTTTTGGGGTGGTTATTGGTAGTAATTTCCAATCATCCCTTATCTGATTTTTATACCTACTTTACCCTTAATGATAAACTTAGTTAGTGTGATGATTAATTAGTGTTAATGTTATGATTAGTAACTGATTAGTTAGTGATTAGTGAGTTATATTAGTAGGATTGTTTTGTTATAACATTATTATTGAGAGATAAGAAGAAGATGGGTGTACTCAAAAAATCTTTTTTTGAGTTTAGTAATTATGATTTGAGTGATTCATGTGATGATACCTCATCCTCGGAATCGAACCCCTTCACCTCATAGTGTATTTGTCAATACTTCTAATGATCCCAGGAAATGAGTTATTTGTTAGATGATGAAAGCTTTTTGGCCCAAACTCAAGCTAACCAAACAAATGATGGATTTTATCACCACAACACAAGATGAAGCTATGGGTACTCGGTATGCCTCATATTTAGTTAATGTAGCTTGAATTGTGCAAAAATTTGGCCAAACTCAAAATTTCTGAAAAATTCGGTTAGGTCAACCTAGTTCGGTTGCAGTTTAGCTTGCGAGGTAACCGAACCGTTCTTAATGTGTAGTTCGGTTACTAAATTTAGCAGACGCAAAGTAACCTAACTACATCTTAATGGTGGTTTTAGAGTTCGATTATGTTTTTCAGGAACATGTAACCGAACTATTTTTATAGATTTTACGGTGCATTGTTCGGTTGAGTCGATATCTACTTTTGTTACCGAACTATATGTTCGGTAATGTCGCTAAAATATAAATACAACTGCGTTTCTAACCGAACCTTCGAGTTCGGTTTAGTCCATTTTTTCGTTTCATTGCGAACTTATACATAGAAAATCTAAAGATCGAGTTCGGTAAGGGACCCAATTTATTTCTCGGAAACTACATAATCAACTGTGTGTTCGGTAGGGTACATTACCGAACTTGTAAGAAATTTTTTATGGTATTGACGTTGTGCTATTACTTGTAGGTTCCATGTGATCCAATAGAACCAATGGAAAGCCAACCTTCCCCAGTTGGTATTTTGTACTATGACACATCCCATCACTACATGAATGACTTGGTATTCAAAAATACGGAAGATGCAAAGAGTTGGGCTAGACAACATGCACAAAAAGACATGTGTGTATTAGTATTGAATGGGAGAGAAAGCAAAACTCGCTTTGAAATGGTTTGTGAGAGAAGCGGTGATCCCCATAAAAGCCACAAGAAGAAGGGTTATGTTTATAAAGGAAAGACAAATAGGAAGAACAAAACTTTCTCAAAGAAGATTCATTGCCCATTCAAGCTTGCATTTAATTTGAACGAAGATTTAGGTGGATGGGTTCTCTATAGGGTTATGCAAGGTTGTCATAATCATCCTCGTCCAGAGCATCTTGAAGGACATTTCATGGCGGCAAAGCTAACTCCTAAAGAGATGGACAAGGTAGCTAAAATGAGGACAATGGGTATTTCACCGGTTCAAATGTTCCAAATACTAAAGGAGGATAACAAGGATAACCACTCATCTTTGTCCACAATTTACAATGCAATTGAGACAATTAGAAGGAAGGAATGGAGAGATAGACAAGTAATGCAACAATTGTTTTTTTTGGCCCAAGAGAAAACTACGCGGTTCAAAAGGATGTGGATTCGAAGGAGAGATAACACAACTTTTTATTGCGTATCCGACGAGTGTTCAATTGGCTCAATGCTTTCATGAAGTTCCAATAATGGATTGCACTTATAAGAAGAACAAGTACGAGATGCCATTGTTGAATATTGTTGGGCGTACTTCGACGAAGTCACCGTTTACCATGGCATTTTGTTTCTTAAGGGATAAGTAAGAACCTAGTTACATTTGGGCACTAAACCAAGTTAAGGCAATCTTCCGAGGTGATGATATTCCCGGGGTTATAGTGACGGATAATGATGTCGCATTGATGAATGCAATAGAGGAAGTGTTCCCACAAGCACATAATATGCTTTGTACGTTCCATATATGGTATAATTTGATAAATAGGTGCAAGCCAATAATTTGTCCACCCAAGAAAAGGGGATATGAAGAGATTAAGATGCTACCGGAACATGAACGAGCGGATGCAAAAGAGGAAGTTGAAAAACAATACGAAGAAAATTACGCTAAATGGGTTGCTTTCAACGGTGAATGGGAATCATTGTGTTGGTCTCTTACCGAGGAAGAGTATCATCTAAAGCTTGCGGAGTTCATCGCCCATTGGGATACTCCCGATTACCCTTGTGTTGTGTCGTATGTTCTTCGCCAATGGTTGGAACCATATAAAGAGAGGTTTGTTAATGCTTATACTAACCAATATAAATACTTGGGAAATCAAGCGACAAGTTTAGTAGAGTCGGCTCACCATCAGTTGAAGAATAATCTCTTTGGATGTGTTGATAATTTCGTAACCGTGTGGAATGCTATGGAAAATTACTTCAAGCGCGACATTGATAGAATTAAAGAGAAGTTCCAAAAAAGCCGTATATTCAAATGAACGGAAAATATGCCGACAACCCATTGTTCAAGGGAATCCATTACAACGTATCTCGGCAATGTATGAAGTTGTCGATTATAGAAGTCGAGTTGATTGAGAAGTGGGAAACCAAGACGGATGAGGTGTGTGTATGTAACATGAAGAAGTCTATGGGACTACGTTGTCGCCATATGATAATCAACTACGAGCATGGCGTAATCCCTTTAAGCGAAATTGATCCATTTTGGAAGCATCTAAGTTTCATCCCTCTTCCCAAGGGAGAAGAAGCCTGGGAAGAGTTTGGTGACAACGAAATGGGTAGAACCGTACTAGAGATGTATCGTGGCATGAACAAGCTCCAAAAACAAATTTTTTGGGTCCACTGGTGGCAAACACAAATCAGCATGGGGAATGTGTGAGTATATTTTGCTAGGCGGCTTCGGCTTCTTTTTCTCTTTAGCAGAAACAATTTCTTGCTCTTCTTCATCATCATCCTCTCCCTCTTCTCCATCCCCTTCCTCTTCTTCTTCATCATCATCCTCTCCCTCTTCTCCATCCTCTTCCTCCTCTTCATCGTCTCCCTCTTCTCCCTCCTCTTCCTCCTCTTGTCCTTCTCCTTCTTTGCCGGGTTCTAGTTCTTCTTCTTCTACATTTTCAACATGTTGTTGTTCAACCTCTTCATTTCCTTGGTCTTCATTTCCTTGCTCTTCTTCATCATCATTCTCTTCTTCAATAACATTATCAATTGTATTCTCCATCACCTCTTCATTGACATCTTGGATTACATCACGAACATTCTCTTGGTTGACTTCCGGTAACGAGCCCCCTCCATGTTTAGCATTTGTGGCACCACGTTTTCGGAAATCTAAATGTTTTGCTCCATGAGGGGTGGGAGTTTTCAAATCCTCATCTAGTTGTAGTCTCAATCTTTTTCCTTTGTTCATAATGAACAAAAACCAAAGTATTAGCTAAACATAAGAGAATATTGTGTTATCAAATCAAATAGAACTAAAGAATAAAGTAAACACAACACTTGAAGTTAATGTACTATAGTTCGGTTACCAAAAAAAATTGCGAGGTAACCGAACTACATATTTCAAAAGTTCGGTTAGCCATAGAAATTATCGACAAAACCAAACTCATTATTAACTTTTGAAAAATTTAGTTCGGTTACGAGAGGTTTTTTTTCGAGCACATCGAACTAAATATTTCAAAAGTTCGGTTATCAAGAGAAATTATCGACAAAACCGAACTCATTCTTTCAAAGGAAAAATTGAGTTTGGTTACGAGGATTTTTTTTGCGAGATCGAACTATGTAGTTCGGTCACCGAGATATTAGTCTATTTTTTTAAGAGCACACCGAACCTGTTCTTATTTTTGGAAGTTCGGTTAGCAATCCTAGGGTTACACAAAAAATTCTCCTAGCCGAAATATCTACTATAACTACCATTTTCAATGGGTTTTGATGATTTCTAATCGATTTCTTCAACAAATAACAAATTAAAAAGAATGGGTTTGAAGGAAATTACCCGCGGATTTTCATTTCAGTTGAATCGGACTTCTTGGTTGTTGTTGGATGATTGATTTTGCCTCTGAACGGTGGTTCAAGTTCTTTTTGAATTAGCAATTGTTTTGGGAGATTCACTATATGTGGGAGTCCCGGACTCAATCCTGGAAGTCTGGGTGTTTGCTTGGCACGCATTGCTTATAAAGATTGATTAATCGGCGATGAATTTTTTTCGAATCGACGATTAACGTCGATGTCTACGAAGAAGAAGAAGAGGAAAAGAAGAGAAGAAGAAGAAGAAGATGATGAAGAAGAAAAGAATAGAATCAGTTTTGAAACTGAGTTTTTCTTTTAATTTAGGTTTTAATTAGGTTTTAATTAGTGGGTTGGATTAGTGGGTAGTGGGTTAGATTAGTGGGTTATTAGGGTTAGTTATAACCTTAATTAGAATAAGGGCAGATTAGTCTTCCCTAATCTTTTAGGACACCCCTAATGTAGGGTGGACATTTTTATCACAAAGTAGTCCCCCCATTTTTTGAGTAGTCCCCAAAAAGCGGTTCTTTATTTTTTTTTATCAGCAAACGTAGTTCGCAACAAACGGCTCAAAATAGATATTTGCTCCCGATGAATCGGAATTTTCTTATGGAAATTTACTCATACATGTATTACTTATTAGAAAAAGAGCGTTCCTTTATATACCCCAGCAAATACTAACATACCCCCATTAGTTAGTTATGTTAGTTATAATTTTGTTTACATGAAAATCGTTGAATTACTAGAAATTTTTGATATTGATACCCCCTTAAATGACCATAATTAAAGTTGTAAGAAATAAAAAAAAAATCCGGTATAAGAGAATATCTTACAAAATCCTCCTTAAAAATAGAGCATAATTCTAATCGTGGGATGATATAATCAAAATACTATGTTAAAGAAGAACATACCCTGTGGAACCGTTAAAATCCATTTGGATTTTGGAAGGTCTAAAGATTGAACCATATCATGATGAACTCAAAATATAGCCAGAATCATATTTTTAAGCTTTGCCACTGAAGTGACATCTTCCCTTATCAGGACCTTCTGTACTATGTAAGGAGCATCCCTTGCCAGACGTGGTGTAGTAGTTCAAATGTATAATTGGGACATAATTTTTTTCTACAATAAGATTCATGACTGCTTCTGTTCCTAGGTGAAAATTCATAATCGGTTGTCCAACCCTTGCTTCATTCATGCTGATTTTGTATTTCTTAATTAAGACTGCAACAGTTCAAACCTATTTATCATCTGAAATTTGAATGTCCCCTGTTTCCATCACTTGCATGTAAAAAATCATAACTTACTTCTCGGTGAATAATCCATGGAAGAAAATTCTAGTATACCCTAACTAAGACACCAAGTCAATAACTAAATATGAACAACAAAGTGAAAAAACTAATCTGAAGGGAAGATATATAATTGAACATGAAAATATAATTGGACATGAAAAAATGATAAGAAGAATTATTTATGATGACAAACCTTATCACAAACATTAGAAACAGAAAAACAAGTCTTGATTTTCTTCCAATTCCCAACTTTATTCAAATAATTCTGCGACTAATTATTACACCTATGAAGTTTCAATTCTCTATAACCTCTACCTGGTACTAGATATCTTCCGTCCTATCTGACCTTTCCCCAATTCATCACCACTCCTATAACAACAGGAGGTTCTTCTACCAGATATGGGAAGAGAGTACAGAAAAAAGAACTCCATAATTTCATCAATTTTGGACAAGATAGGTTTTTGCGTTCTATTTATTTCGGGGGTATGCGAGTTTAGAAGATTCGATGGGGTAGGTAGATAAGTGTTGGGGGTATGCAGATAAAGGGGTACCGTTAGTGTTTCTCGGGTATATAGAGGAAAGTTGGGTAAAAACATTGATCTAAATTGTATTTTATGCAATAATCCTTGTGAATCAACTAAACATCTGCGTTTTGAGTGTTCTTACGCTGTCAATATGGATGCTTTCACCATTATAAGGTTTGAATATAGACTTAAGATGTCAAAATTTTATTTTATGGAATTGTACTCCGACTGGATTGCAAGTTCAAGCATGTCAAAAGTATTAGTCTACTTATCTTTTGTGTAACAGGAGTGTTGTGATAAACTCCTCTTTATTATTTACTTTCACTATTTTACTTTTATTGCTTTAGGTTAGTATGTGCTTTATCTTTTACATTATGTTGTTTCTATATAAGTCACAACACTCTATGTAGATTTCTAACATTGAATATAACTACTTTGCTTCTTTCATAAACTCTGTCATGGTATCACGGGGGTTTTGATCCTTTAAGACAAACTCTTCTAGGGTTTTGCTCTTAGTTATTGCTTTCTCTGCCGCATCACCTTAAATTCTCTTATCATATTTACAAAAATTTCAACTACTTATATAACCACTTATTCAACATCATATGTTATCATCTTTACAACAACTTCAAATACTTCAACAACCACTCATTCATCGTCCTTTACATTTTGAGATCTGCATGACTTGTTCATCTACATGTATCAGTGATTTAATTTACCTTTCTTATAAGTTTTATAACCACTTTTCACATCTAAGTACAATGAATTCGAAGTTACTTCAATCACGTCTGATTCACTACCTCACTATGAAATCATCATAAACTTTCCATTTCAAAACATCACTCACTTAATTTCTACGAAACTTGATGAAACCGATTATCTCATCTGGAGAAACCAGATGGAATTTGTAGCACACATCTATTCGGTTATCTTGATGGTATTATGACATCTCCACCAGCGATTATAAACGTTGGTGAACTTCTTCCTCCAAACCCATTTTTCCTTAAATGGGGAAAGTTGGATAGATTTGTCGACAGCTGCTTAAACACCACTTTTTCCGATGTTATGTTTTGCTTTGTTCTGTGTTGTACTACTGAGGATGTTTGGCTATACCTTGCGAAGAAATTCTCAAATTCATTTTCAGCTCGTAGATCTATGCTCCATGAGAAGTTACATACAACAAAGAGAGGAGCTCGTCCTTTTATTGAGTTTCTTATTGAGGTTAAAAGTATCATTGATTCTCTAGCAGCTATTAATGAACCAACTGGTGATTCTGATATTGTTATGTATGTTACGAATGGTTTGTGACGTGATTATGGTAACTTTGTTATTTCCATTCACAATCGTGATAATCCCTTGACTTTTGACCTCAAAACCAAGCTATTAACTCATGACGGTGGTTTAAAGACCAACACATTGAGACCTCTGTTGCTTTAGATTCAATAAACATTTCTGATTTTTTTTCACTAGCAAAATCTTTCCTTCTGGTTCTGGTTCATCTAGCATTGGATCTTCTAATAATGGACCTTCAAAGCATATAAATTTGAAAAACCCACCTCTCAATATGTTGATTACTCTATTGTTGAATTTCAAATATGCAAGAAAAAAGGTCATTCAGCAAACAGATGTAATTACAAATATACTACTTTAAGTTATTGTGGTAAATATGTCAATATATCGAGATAAAGATGGTTTACTGATTACAGTAATATTCTAGCCCTGAACAGGTGATGGTATGAAATGGCTATCATATACCAATTACTTTGGTTGATAGATCTGTATTGCATACACTTACAAGGAAATTTACCCTCTCTAATGTGCTATTTGTTCATCAACTTACTCAGAATATTATTTTTGTTGGCGTCTTTATTATAGAGCATCACTGCAAAATTGGTTTACTGCATAGGGTTATAAAGTTGTTAAAGCATTGCTCGGTCGAACTCACAAGTATTGCTATCTCAAGCTTGTTGTCAAATTTAGCTGTCAAAACTATATCTTGATTTCTGGTCTACAATTAGTTAAGTCTCTAATTAGAATAAAAGATGCAGTTGAGAAACGGATATCACGGCTGTCATCATTACGTTCTACCGTTTAAAGGTGAAGATCAAACGAAACTTTTAGAGAACTTCTTCATCAAAAAGGTAAGTGAAGACTGAACCACCTATATCTCAAGTTATATTCATCTTTCTATCTCTGAGACGATGTCGCATAACTAATTAGACTATTGCAAGCATATCAAGAATTTCGAGTCAAGTTTATCTTGTAATTAGCTATTGAAATATGACTAAGCTTAATGAACATTTCATACTTGATGAATTTCGGTTAAGAACAATTTATTGTTCGCATCAAAATCGTGATTTAAGATTATCATTCGAAAATAGCATGGAGCAGTGATATGTGTCATTGATGTTATTTGGGAATGTTTCGAATTGATTTAGAGAATATAGAACTACTATTATTTTCATATATAAGACAATATACATATCAGTCTCATAAATTGGGAAAATTATTACAAGTCCGAAATCGTAGTACATGTACTCAGTACACGTAACAGAGTAGCTATATGTCGACAAACAAATTTTTGGTACTATACCCGTATGCACACCTTTAAAAGTCTGTGAACCTGTGAACCCGGATCGGTACGCAAACCAGTATGCATACTAGAAAAGAACTGTTGGCCCCAGAACCGATTTGGTATCCATACCGATACACGTATCAGAAAAGTTCTGTGAACTCTGGAACTGGTTATTGTATTAAGGTATCCATACTAGTACACGTATCGTAAAACTTATGTGAACTCCGGAACTCGGTCATGTCATAAGGTATACATATCGGTACACGTACTTTGACTTAACTGTTCACGAACATGTTAATTATTTGTACCTTGTGCATCTACTGACCATGTCGATTAAATTCATATGCACATAAATTATTTCTCCGAGATAAGTAGCATTTGAATAATATCTAAAAGCTCCATAAATATAATTGATCACATGATTGTGACTCGAGTTAAATCGTAAGTGTTATATCAAAATTCTCAAGCTTATAGTTCAGTTGGCTAGTTTCGACTAACCATGCATGAGCTTGGTCACATTTTGGTTACGTTTCATCCTAACCAGAGTGTATATCTTGTTATGTTAATCAGATTCAAAGATTTATCTAACGGTGGATATTGTTTGCTTGGTTCCAAAGCTATCTTAGCTTAAACCTAAAGCAGCCTATGCTTTAAATGTCTATAAAATAGAAACCTCAAACAACTAGGATCTTTGAATCCCGACACTACTTTTTTGGTGTGTCCTACTTGTAAAACTAGAGTCGTCCTCTTCCTAAAAACCTTCTAGGATTTAGCGACTACAATGACTTCATAGGGATTCGTGAGACTAGGTCCAGCTATCTTTTATCTTGATAACTTGAGTATCCTAATCTTATTCGATTGTTGATCTGCTCACTTGAACAAGATAGATAGAAATCATCAAATTTTTCTTCGTCTCAGACTTTGTTGATTCCACAAGTTTAATACTTCTAAGATGAATAATAATCTAGGCTGCACTTCGGGTTGCATAAGTCCGGATTTTGAGGTTATCCAGACTTTGTCTATTGTTATCGATTTCCAATCACCTTGATCTACGATCGAAAAGGAAATCACACATATAGGCTTATCTGTGGAAGGCATATTGGTTTAAAGTCTTTAATTGAGTTGAAGCAACTCTTAGTTGGTGTGACGTCAGCTAAGGGAATCATTTGCGAGGAGTCCTGCTGAGATTCAAGATCCGTAAGGAGCGCGACTATAACTGAATTTTTATGAGGGTTTAATTCGGTCTCAACTAAATTCCAGTCTGAAGTTAATTGGTGATAGGCTAGTGTCTGTAGCGTCTTAATACAGTTTGGTGTTCAGTCTGGACTAGATCCTGGGGGTTTTCTGCATTTGCGGTTTCCTCATTAACAAAATTTCTGGTGTCTGTGTTATTTCTTTTTCCGCATTATATTTTTTATCTTTATAATTGAAATATTACGGGTTGTGCGTTAATCAATCAAAGTAGATATTCCATCCTTGTTTGTTGGATATGTTTTGATTGATTACTTGGGAAATTGATCTTTGGAATCACCCAAGTAATCTCATACGCAAATCAGGTTCACAGACTTGTCTCTGTAAACTTTCTGATTGTGGGAGAAAGAGATATAACTATATTTATTATTCTTTGATTGAGATTCATTAAGTTGAACTCTCAGAATTATATTTAAGTTTTTCCATACAAGTTTCCTAATAAAAAGTTGGTGGTGTATTTTGGTACCCCCCGCGTTTTCAGAAGTCACAGATCTTGATTCTCAACATATATTGGTAGATGGTGTTATTAACCAAAATTTATATTCCATTGGCTCTTCTGTACCAGAAAAATCATTAACCTCTATTGTTTCATCCCCATCTTTGTGTCATAAGATATTGGGACACCCTTCTCATCATATTGTTAAAAATTTACAATCCTCAAGTCAAATTTCTCTTTCTTCTGGTACATTTGATGATGTGTGTCATTCATGTCAGCTTGGTAAAGTAAGTAGTTACTTTTTGCTTCTTTAGATATGTCAGCATCATATCTGTTAGAATTGGTTCACTGTGACATTTAGGGACCTTCACCTCATTTGTTTACAGTAGGCTATAGGTATTACATTCTCGTTGTTGATACTTTAATATATTTCACTGGATATAGGCTATAGGTATTACATTTGTAGGCTATAGGTATTACATTTGTAGTATATAGGCTATAGGTATTACATTTGTAGGATATGGGCTATAGGTATTACATTTGTTTCAAGACAATGAATGAAAACTTGTTTTCGATTTCTATCAATCGGTTTCAGTCTAATGATATATATGAGCTCATGAAATGACCTTTCAAGCAGTTTCTTGATAGTGTTAGCATCAACATCTCTTGTTCTTGTTCTCATACTTCTCAACAAAATGGGATGGCTGGGAAGAAAACCATCACATCACTTCTGTTGGTAACACTTTATCCTTTCAAGTTTGTCTTCCAAAACAATTTTGGTTTAACTCATTTATCACAACAACTTATCTTATCAATAGAACATCATTAAAGCTTCTCAATTTTTCTTCTCCTTTTGAAGTGTTATTCAACAAACCACCTGATTATTCCTTTCTTAAGGTGTTTGGTACATGCTATCTTTATCTAGGACGTTACAAAAAATATAAATTGAGTCCAAAATCTTCTAAGTGCATATTTCTTGGTTATAGCTCTCTTCATAAGGGTTATAAATGTTATGATAACAACCAAAAATATATACATTTCCAAGCATGTGGTCTTTGATGAAAACATATTTCCTTTCTGCAATTGCTCATCATCACCTACTCCTACAGCAACTCAACTAGTATTTATCCATGAAGTTGTTATTGCCACTTTTCAGATACTGTCAGTCCACCTGCTTTAGATTATGCTTCATCCATGGAGTCAACTTCTCAGGATACTAATGACATTTTTACTGCACCAACACTCCACCTTCTCACACTATGGTCACCAGGTCTAGAGGTGGCATTGTCAAGCTAAAATACTTACCAGATTTTGTGATTCATTACATTGTTTGCCATCTCATTAGCTTTTCATTCACCACCATTGTGTCTCTTTCCAAAAAGTCAATGGCCTACAAATCAGCTAGTAAGCACCAGGATTGGGTTGCAACTATGAAAAGGATTATGAAGCACTAATGTTGAACAATACCTAGTCTTTGGTGGAACCAACTCCTGATACGAAAATTTTGGGTTGTATATGGATTTACAGGTTGAAGCTCAACTCAGATGGCACTGTTGATAAGTTTAAGTCAAGGTTAGTTGCTCAAGGTTTCAGTCAGCAAGAAGGGATAAATTATAATGCTACTTCAGTCCAGTTACTATGACAGTCAGAATCATTCATACTATAACTATAACACACAAATGGCGTATTAGATAACCTGATGTCTCCAATACATTCTTGCATGGTGATTTAGCTGAGCAAGTTTATAGGAAAAAATCCAAGGGATTTGAGGATCCTACTAAAACTGATCATGTTTGTCTTCTACATAAGCCCATTTATGGGATAAAACAAGCTCCAAGAGTCTGGTTTGAGAAATTCAGTGGACTTCTTCTTGATTATGGGTTTGTTATTGCTGCAGCTGACGCTTCCATGTTATATATTATTGTGGTAATGATAATGTTGTCCTTCTTCTTTATGTGTATGACATTATCCTAATAGGTTGTTTTGAATTTTTTATTACTTCTTTCATCAGTCAGATGAAATCTCAGTTTGCTATGAAAGATCTTGGAGATCTCTATTAGTTTTTGGGCGTTGAAGCTGTTTTCTCTGCTTCAATAGATACCTTAACTCTTAATCAGAAAAAACTACAATGTTGATTTCTTAGTCAAGGCTAATATGACAGACTACAATTTGTGTTATACACCTACTTCAACTGAGCCACTTGCGGATGCATTGGAATCCAGAAGTTTGGTAGGAGGTTTTTGATATCGTACTCTCACAAGACCAGACATCGCATCTGCAATAAATTACATATCTCAATTCATGCATTCTCCCAATACAAGTCATATGATTCGTGCAAAGTGGGTGCTTAGATATATCAAGGGTACACTTGGTTCAGGATGTTAGACCACTGCTCCGTCATACTCCCAAGTTTTTCTATCTCAAGCTTGTTGTCAAATTTAGTCGCACAAAACTATATCTTGATTTCTAATCTACATTTCTTCAAGTCCCGAACTAGGATTAAAAGTGTGTAGTTGAGTATTAGACATCACCGACTCAATTATTGTAGACAGAGATCAACCAAAGACACTCGGAGAACTTCATCAATAAAAGTATGTGAAGAGTTACCATTCTATTTACTCACATGATCATCATTCTATCTTTGTGAGACTAAGTTATATGACTACGTCGACTATAAACATTGCATAGAAGAAATTTTGAGTCAAGTTAATTAGTTGAAATCTCGAAATATGAATCAAGCGATAGTCATTCGTATACTTGATGAATTTAGTTAAAGAACAATTTGTTGTTTGTGAACTAAGCTACAATTCAAATTGATCATTTGAAAATAGACCGAGCGATGATATTCTCATTGATGTCATTTGGGAATGTTTCCAATTGATTATAAGAGAGATATAAAACTACTGAAAATATGGACACAGGAAGATACATATACAGGTGTAAGTATATTGATTCCGCACCAGTGGTATGCATATCCAGTACGCGTACCAGCATAGCTCTAGTTCAGTAATGACTTTCATGGTACACGTACCTAGTACGCATACCAAAATAGCTCGAGTTCGTGAATTGGCTTATAGTATGTGTACCCAATACGCATAACAAAATACCTTGAGTTCAAAAACTAACTTACAACACACGTACCCAGTATGCGTACAAAATAGTATGTCCGGAAAATTGCCCTAAGGGTACACGTATCTTGGCAATCTGAGTTCACAAATTGGGGTGGTACACATACCTTGTATGCATACTATCCCTGCTGAATATTCAAATTATTTTCTTTAATACGTTTGACACTTGAATAACTCTCGAAAATACCTCTAACACATATTTGATCACTTATCACTTGTGATTGCGCATCAAGATTAAAGTCTAAAGTATTAAATGAATATGTTTAAGTTTATGTTTCAAATGGTTAACTGACCATGAACTATCATTATACACAGTTCGGTTACGTCTGACCATAATGTATATTTTACTATGTAATTTCAAGATGAATTTCTCACATGCTTATGTGAAACCTTAACCGATTTCATCCTAAAAGAGAAAGTATTTGCCTGATTCCCAAGCTATATTAGCTTGAAACCTAAGCGATCATTGATCTTGAAAGTCTTTAAATAACTGGGAAATTCAATCCCCGACACTTTCGTGTGTCCTAGTTGTACTAGAGTCATCCTATATTAACCTAGGTTTCCCTATGGGAGATATAATTAAGTTAACAATTTAGAGACTTCACTTAAGGATTCGTGAATCCAAGTTCGACTATCTTTTACCTAGATAGTTCGTGTATCTAGATATTGCTTTTCTGTTATCGAGGTTTTCGTAATCACTTTCAAGCGAGATAGATAGAAATCACAAAGTTCTCTTCGTCTCAGACTTTGTGATTTTACAAGATAGATATCTGATAATGATTCTTAATTGAAATCGTCTAAGATTGTTCTTCTGAGGTGGTTAATAATCTAGGTTTCTATTCGCGAGTCATAAGTACTAGCTTTGTGAGGTTTGCTAGCTTTGCTACTGCCAAAAAATATCCCCATCTTGATCTCACGATCTAAACAGAAATCAAATAGGCTTATTTGTCAGAGGATGACTGGTATCAAAAGTCTTCACTTGGGTTGAAGAAATTCTTAGGTTGTAAAGGACATCAACTAAGAGAATCAATTGCATAGAACCTTGCATGGTTTAAGAGACGTAAGTAGCGCGACTATAACTGAACTGGCCGGGGGGTGGATTCGGTCTCAAATACATTCCATTCCAAAATTCTGATAGTAGGCCAGTGTCTGTAGCGGCTTAATACAGTTCGGTGTTTAAATCTATACGCGGTCCCAAGGCTTTTTTGCAGTTGTGGTTTCCTCGTTAACAAAATATCCGGGTCTTGTGTTTTTCTTTTGCGCATTATATTTTTTATCTCTATAATAGGATTATCACAAGTAGTACATAATCAATCGTAGTAGATATGTTCATCTTGATTGTGATCGATTATAAGAACTTGTTCTTATAGAATTCTTATCTTGAAAAATTGATAATAAATTTCATACTTGGCAGAATTCCGATTCAAGTTATTTAGATACGACTTGATTGAACTTAGATATTGATCTTTGGAATCGTCCAAGTACTCTGAAGGTTATATCAGGTTCAAGGACCCCTTTTCTGTAACATTCTGGAGAGAAAGAGATATAAACTCTTTATTGAATTTTGTTCAAGTATCATTATGTTGGTCTACTTGGAATTGTATTAAGGTTTTTTTTCTATACAGGTTGTCGAACGAAAAAGTTGGTGGTGTACTTGGTACCCCCTTATATTTAATTGGTGTCAGCGCGGGAAAACACGTCAAGACCTACGAAATCTATGTTCGTATATGGTCCAAACCTGAATTCAATGAGTCAAAGCATGGTCGTATTTACCAAGGAAATACTCATTGCATGTACTACCCAGAATAAAGAACACTGCTTCGAGTCAAACTTGTCTTGTTAAAAATCTCGAAATAGGATTCCAAGCAAAGATGTTCAGTGATCCCTAACAATATTAGTTCTAAACAATTTTTTTCCGAACTAATATGTGGATCAATTGAAAATTGCCTACGCAAATGATTTCATTATGGGGGAATTTTCCGACATCATTAGAGACAAATATTGAACTTTCTTATATTTCTACTCAGGGTAGGTTGGAGAACCAGTTCCCAAACCATAGATATCTGAGTTTCAGAAATACAGGAGGGTTGGTGAATCAGTTCGCAAACCGCAATTCCAGTTGGGGGCAGTTCACGAACCCGGTTAACGAACCGCTGTGAACTGAAATTTGAAAGTTGGTATTAAAGGCTAGCAGTTGACGAACCCGGTTCACGAACTATGGTCAACTGAGTTCGGTAGTCTTGTAGGGTTGGAGAACCTAGTTCAAGAACCGTTGCACCCTGACTCGTGAACAAGCCTAACAGTTCACGAATCGTTGTACCAACCATCCCAATTTAACATTTTAGTACATCCTCAAAAACATATTTTGTAAATATGTTTAACATTACTATGACTCTCTCAAACACTTCTAAGACTTCATTGATCACTCAAACACTTATGTATGCACATCATGATTAAATTCTTAGGTGTTTAAATGAGCATCAAATTGTTTTAGTTCTTTGGCACATTTGCCAAACGTAACAATCACTATAGACGGTTCTAGAACCGGTTCCTTGTGTATATTCTTCTATTGTATTTTCAAGACCTAAAAGTGTTTGCTCCATTCTCAAGTTATTTTATCTTGAATTATTAGCAACCATGGTCCTTGAAAATCTATAAATAGAGATGCTCTTTAACTGGGAAAATCAATCCCTGATACTTTGTGTCCTAGTTGATTCTAGAGTCGTCCTTTATAGACCTATGTTTCTTCTGAGAAACATACTTAGATCTACGACCGAAAGACTTCACTTTGGGGATTCGTGAAGCCATGTCGGGCTATCTTTACCTTGATAGTTCGTGTATCCTGATCTTGTTTCTCTGTTATCGAGGTTTTCGTAATCTATTTCAAGCAAGATAAATAGTAATCACAAAGTTCTTTTTGTCTCATACTTTGTGATGCCCCAAGATAAATATCTGAAAATTGATCTTAATAGATTTTTTGAAGATTGTTATTGAGAGGTGGTTAAGAATCTAGGCTGCTCTTCGGGAGTCGTAAGTTTCATATTTGTGAAGTTTGCTAGCTTTGCTACTGCAAACATATTTCCCCACCTTGATCTCACGATTTAAACGGAAATCAAATAGGCTTATATGTTAGATGGAGATTGGTATCAAAAGTCTTCACTTAGGTTGAAGAAACCCTTAGGATGTAAAGGACGTCATCTAAGGGAATCAATTGCGTAGAACCTTGCGAGGTTCAAGATATATAAGGAGCGCGACTATGTTCGAATTGTTTGGAGGGTGGATTGGTCTCAACTACATTCCATTCTGAAGTTTTGATAGTAGGCTAGTGTCTGCAGCGGCTTAATACAGTTCAGAGTTCAAATATGGACGAGGTCCTGATAAGCATGTAAATGCTACATTTTATACCCATATTCATATTAGCTAGGATACAATATTTTAGTTACTAATACTATTTTAGTGCTTTTGTAGAAAGTACAAGTGAATTCGATCATCCAGCGAATAAACAACAAAATGTGAGACTTGATGGTGTTTACGACAAAAATGGCAAAATGTGGTTGTCCTGGTACTTCCATATATCAAACAACCACAATGATCAAATATGTTGGCCTGGTATTTTTTATATATCAGTGACACTTATTACTGTTGGCCTGGTATTTTTATATATCGAAGAAGGGTTAGCTGGTATTTCCATATATCAACAACCACAATGACAAAAATGACAAAATGTAGCTGGCTCCTGTATCTCCATATATATCAAGACATAGAATTGTTTCATAGGAGAGGCAAAAACGCAGCAAAGGAATTGAAATCAAAGTGGGGTTGGCACATGGAAACTGAAAATGGGAACTATTTTATCTTTCTTACTTTATTACAAATATATTCCACCGAGAAAGATAATTTATTTGTCATGTGAAGAATTAATTGAGGAATATTTACACGTGACTATTTTGGAAATAAAATAACTCTTTCTTCATTTGGGAGATTTTGGAAATAAGGGGAGTTTATTATTTCATTGGAAGAACGAGGTGGCAATACTATTTGGGGAAAGATACTGATGACGACATCAACTTGCATGCAAGATATTTCATTGAATAATTTATTTTGATACTTTGATTAATGAAATAAAAGAAAAGGAAGGTGTATAAGAAGGGAGGTGACTATTTGAGAGGGGGACGCCGGCCATAGTGCCGCAAGGAGAGAAGGGTTTTGAAGTTTTGTTTTTGATTCTTCATTTTTCATTAGCTAGAGTTTAATTTTAATATGTTTATGGCTTTTGAGAAAGCCATGTCTAGCTAGAGCCATGTTAGGGTTTAGGTAGAAACCAATTTTATTGTGTAAACTCTACATTGATATGCTTAATAATGATTTGATTGATTAATAGTTCTTCTTCATATAGCTTGGTATTTAATCGTTTATGTGAGTTTCTTGATTATTTATGCTTTTGAATTGATATTTCGTGCTTCGGTTAAATCCCTAGACGTGGTATGCAAGGATTGATAGGTAATGCTTTAGAATCACTACCCATGAAGCGAAGGAAACTATAGCGGAGAAACAATATTTGATAATGCATGGAATATATTTTTAAAGATTAGTAGAGTTTGCATAGTTAATTGGTGGAAACCGAAGACCCTAGCAACCCATTCTCATTTTGTTTATTGTTAGAATTATTTTTATCTCGTTTTGTTTCAAATTTCTAAAAATCGTTCAAACATCATCTCGTTGGTTACTTAATTTTTGATATTAGTTGGTAGAGTATTTCACACTTCTCGTGGGAACGACCCGCATTTGCTATCGATACTACAATTGACCCGTGCGCTTGCGGATATAACTAGGTTTTATTTAATCGTTAATTTGGTCATATAAAATCTACATCAGGTCCCATGGTTTTTTGCAGTTGCGGTTTCCTTATTAACAAAACTTCTAGTGTATTGTGTATTTCGTTTCCACATTATATTCTTTATCTTTATAATATGATTATCACAAGTAATACCTAATCAATCGTAGTTGATACATCCATCTTGATAGTGATTGATTATAAGAACTCGTTCTTTTAGAATTTGTATCTTGAAAGATAGATAACAAGTTTCATACTTGGCAGAATTCCAATTCGATTATTTGGATTCGACTCAGTTGAACTTGGATATTGGAATCGTCCAAGTATTATCACGGTTATATCAGGTTCACGGGCTCCTTGTCTGTAACATTATGATTGTGAGAGAAAGAGATATAAACTCTTTATACAATTTCGTTCAAGGATCGTTAATTGTATTAAGGTTTTGTACATACATGTTGCGGAACGAAAAATTTGGTGGTGTACTTGGTACCTTCTCGTTTTCACTGGTGATATAAGCACTATTACATCCTACCATGACTCTGATTAGGTTGGTTGCCCTTATACAAAATGCTATTCTTCTGGTTATGGTGTGTTTTCAGGAAACTCTCTAGTCTCTTTGTCCTCTAAGAAGAAGCCAACTATCTCTAAGAGCTTTATAGAAGCTGAGTACAAAGCTTTAAGTGTGCCAACATATGAAGTTATGTGGATATCAGGATTACTTGAATAATTGCACAATGTCTGCGAAACCTTTTTATATCTTTTGTGATTACTATGGTGCTCATATTTTAACTTGTAGTCTAGCTTTTCATGATAGATCGACAAAGCACGTTGAGGTAGATCATCATTTATTAGAGATTTGATGGATGCTGGTACAGTGGCAATTCATTTTATTCCATCCTTTCACCAATTGGTTGATTTATCTACAAAGGATCTTTCTACTACAACCTTCTACAATCTTAGCTTGTCAACTGATGTATTGTGTCCACCCTACATCAGTTGAGGGGGAGGGTTATAAGTATTGGTCTACTTATTGTCTGTGTAAGATGAATGTTATGATAAACTTCCATTTATTTTACATTACTGTAAATGTTAGTGTGTGCTTTCGTTATTTTACATTCACGGCTTTAGGTTGGTGTGTGCTTTATATTTTACTTATGTTGTTTCTATATAAGGCACACCATTCTCTGTAGGTTTCTCACATTGAATAAAATTACTTTACTTCTTTCATAAACTCCTTCAAAGCAATGACACAATTATTGAATTAGTAGGCATAAAATGCTGGTTGGAAAGTGGAAAAGTCTAAGAATATAAGAATCTTTAATGATAATGTGAACACAGAAATAACGAAGGTATCTTCGTGTCCACAAACAAAGTTTGCAATGTTAGTAAAACTGACAAAGAGATAGAAATATCCATGAAATAACATAAAGTAATAGAAAAGGAAACTCTGAGCCTTCGGGCTCGTCCTCGTTTCGCATCATAGGATTCCTATGATGATTTAAATGATTCATAGCGTTAAAGTATGAAAGATATAAGTGCAGAATATAAATGAGACGATGATTTACGTGGTTCAGCACTAAGGCCTACATCCACGGGGGTTGGTGTTTCACTATGTATTATAAGGATTACAGAGAAAGTCGAATGACTTCTGGTAGGGAACGAAGCTAGGAGGGAAATGAATAAACTCATACTTACTCTTTACACTTCTTTCTCCTAAACCATATCTCTCCTTCTCAAATTGGTCGACCCCCTTTCCCTTAGAAGTTTGGGGTATTTATAGACTTTTTCTGTGGGTCCCTTTCTTCTGATACAGCTGTCCCTTATCGTCTTGATCTCTGTGCTCATCCCGATGGTACCTTCGTATCATACCGATGACTCTAACGGTAACATACTGCAACGACGGGTTGCCTCTTTCTTCTCCATAGGATGTTTGACACGTATCCTATGTTCATAGCATTTAATGCGGGTGGTTGAGTCAGTCTGCACGCCTCAGACAGCTGTTGACGCGTGTGTCAGCCGCTCTTCCTCTCGTCCGTCGGATCTGGATCTTCCTTGGGATGGTAAAAACTAATGTCTTAGAATTTTATAGGGTACTTCGCAGTGATCCTATCGTTGGGTGGTCCCTGATCGGCCATCGTCGGATCTGCATGATGATGGATACGTGGCAGAGGATGGTGTCATTTGTTCGAGTGTTGCGACGTGGCATCATTAACTTGATGCCCCTCATGTTGATGTAGCGCACGTGTCTACTCCTTGACATGTGTTCGATCATAGATTATGTGTATACAATTTGCCGCTTTTCTTTTTAGTTTGAATTTGGTCAAAGTATGAAGAAAGCTGTCTTCACAGTCTCCTCAGTCTTATCGCAATAACTTCCCCTAGGTTTTAGGGAACGTTTCCCACTTCTAGTAATAACTTCTCCTTGAATCATGTGACAGTTTTATCATTTTTTGTTATAAATATGAGAGAGGCTGCTAGCGAAATTAATTTTATTCCCTTCTTCATTCTCTTGTCAGTTCAAAACTATTTATTCTCTTCTCTGAGTCTCTTAATTCTTCTTCTTTTTTGTTCGTTTGCTCTTAATTTCTGCTGATACTGCTCCAAATTAAGTCTGACAAGATCTTCAGAGGTTTGTTATTGTCATTGTTAATCAGTTGCTTATCGATCATCTTCGTCCATTGATAGCGCTTTTGATTCAGGTATGATGTTCTTCCTACTATACCTGTTTTTGATTGAATTTCTCTTTTCTGCTGCTGTTTTTGGGTTTTGTGATGAAGAACATGATATACGAAAGTATATATACTTGCCCCTGTTCTTTTTCATAAAACGTAGGGCTTCTCTGTTGATCGCCAGGACACGGTTCTTTCGTGTTCTAATGGTTATGATTGAATTAGGGTTTTTAGATTTTGTGGATTTTATCAAAAATGATTATTTCTGTACTTTTCTCATGCCTTGAAGATGTTCCTTATGAACTGTGATAACCATAAATTCTATTTTCTGATCTTCTTTATCTCCATCGTTTGACCTTTGTTTCTTCCCATGCCCATTGTAGGTTCTTATGGCCGATCGCAGCCGAGTCCCTTATAAGACTCCGCCGTTAAGTCCTTACCGGTCTCCCCCCGCGAGAAGTCATGATATATCTCCACCGAAGGATGGTCCGTCTAGACCTTCCCAGCCAGATCTTCGCACTTATAGGACTTCTTCGTCATCCAGTTCTAAAGCTTCTTCTCATAAGATGGGGAATCAACCTAGGGGTTCTCGTTACGCTATTAATCATCCTGTTGATAAATCTTCATCGCAGCGTTCAGAGCCGCTGGATGTCCAACCTATCCGTTCTCTAGCTCCTCCTACTCAAAATCCTAAGGCTTCGCTGAGAACTGTCGTTAAAGAAAGGCTTTTGCAAAATCATTCGCCTAAAGTCTAGGTTTGGCAAGAAATCCGCCGACGAAGAGAAAAGATTCGGATATGAGTCCACCGAAGAAATCGTCGTCGAGTAGAGCCGCGTCTACGGGGGCTGCACCTTCTGTGCGAACTGCTCCAGCTTCGAAGAAGAAAAATAAGGTTTCCTTCAGGCATATCAATCTTGAAGAATTTAAGGTGAGACATGGCCTCAAGAATTTCGATGTCCGCTTTTATGATCAGGGGGGGTGATCTTACTTATGAAATGGTCTCGAACTATAAATATGATGCGTTTCATCTTTTGACGACCATGGGGGCCTTCGAGGCTGGTTTAATGCTGTCATTGTATAAGTCGGGGGATTCCTTCTATTACGACGTCTTGGCTAGTCGTGAGGGTTCTACTTCTCATACTCACTGCCGTTATGTAGCTCAGCTGAGTGGAAACTATCTTCGCACTCTTCGAGAATGCTATCTTCGGAGTAAGGGTGATACGCTGATGACTTGTTACGTTCCCAATCCCGAAGAGAAAAGTTTGCACACACCTGCGAACTTTAACGCTTCCTTCGGGGATTATGTTAACGGAAGGAACCGAAAGCCATGGAGTGTTGTTCTTCGCACGATGGCTGCCTCCCAAGGTGAAGTTCGTCTTTTGAGTGAGGTGAGCGATTCGAAGCTCCGGTTCGTCCCTGGCACCGAAGGTACTGAAAAGCCAGAACTTTTTCCTTTGGGGGAGCGTCTCAAACGTGATCACGACTATGAGTGGCACGCTACTTGATCGGTTGTCAGCTGAGCAAAAATAATTTCACTTTCTCACTCTTTTAAATATAAATGAAGTACGTGATAAGAAAAAGTTCGTTCCCACAGAGAGGCTTTTGTTGTTATAGAATTTCAGTTTCTTAGTAACCAAGGGGGGGATTTTTGTTTTATCTAAGCAATAAAATAATTGAAAGCAAAGTAAATAATTCGAATAATCAATAAAGAGAAGATATTGGTCATGGGATAGTATCATTCACAAACATGTATTTTCATCAATGACTAGAATTGAAATTTTAATCTCTCATTTACTAAAAGTCCTAGGATACCTTGATCGCAAGAATATCCCGCTAATTCCCTGATTTCATCACAACCACATTAAAAGATGTATATGTGAATTCTTACTAGAAAGCAACCTAACGTGTAAAAGCACAATCAAGTTTAACTCCCTAAAAGCAATAAGTTCTATGGAATAAGACTAATCAATGCAAACGAAAGTGTAAAAGCACGAATCCGTTTTAACAAAAGTAATGATTCACTTGTGACTAGTAGGATATATCACTACAAGCACTACCCACAAATATACTACTTAGAATCATGGATAAACAACTTTTTCGTATTGAAAACCCTAATATAGCTCTAGAGATGAATGCAAATCGGATTGATTCCGGACTCAACCTAACAAGTATTCAAATCATATGACAATATAAGCCATGAATCATAAACAATAACTTATTGAGACAAAACTAATTCATTGATTCAAATAACATGTTGAGAAATCCACTTTATCCCATAACCAATAATATGTATTTAGCTACTCATAGCTTTTGAGTTCATCATAATCATAATCAATAATAAAATAATGAAGAAGATGAAAAACAAACGAAAAGCAAACCCTAGTCGCCGCTCTCCAAAACTTCAAGTAGAAAAATACGTGATGTCAAAGTTGTAGAAAACTTTCTCCTTTTGTATCTTTCCAAAACTAGGTCTTCAAAGCACAAAGTCCAAAAACAAGATGTCCACCAAGCCCATATGTGAGGAATACCCATGTGAAAATATGTCCCAAAAATAGTCACCGGAAAACTGGTATTATGGCCGGAAATTGGCCGGAGAAGTGACCGGAAAATAGCTCAGGTGACCGGCAAAGTCCACCCGGCCACCTGTCAATGAGTCAGCTCGGTCGGGTCAACTGAGTGAAGGCGAGTCAACACCGATTCAGCTATCTGACTCGGTCAAGTTGGTCAGGCTAGGCCATTGCATAGGCCATATCTTCTGCTGTACTATCATTGTGCTTCACCAGATTAAACTCCAACCATGATGGATGTGCCTTCTTCACAAACTCGCAAAGAATTCTTCCATACAATTACATCACTCAGTGAGCCGCATCTTTCTTTGTCTCAAAGCCCCGCTTCATATCACCATCACCGATCACCATAAACATCATTCTCTCGTATTCGGTACATACATTCTTGAGCCATTCTTAGCGGACCACCGCTTGTTTGTGTCTTCTCAGCTTCAAATCCCATCTGCAAGTCATACAAAATCTCACGCCAAGTCTGTAATAGCCGCAACACATTTCAAACCAAACCTTCTAGATTCTCAATTACAATAGCAGCAATCCATATCTGCGGTTCCCATTAACATCAGCTTTATTACATGTACTGCAATTTCAGATTCAGTCTCATCTCCTGCAACACCATTCCACCATTGCATTGCCATCAGCATCACAACCTGCAACTCAGAATCCATTAACACAACTCCATACTTCAATCATCACCAGACCACCTGTACAATTTCTTTTTCTCATTTCAGTTCCCATTCATTTGCAACATAGCTAGCTTAATCACTACCAGTCCCTAATAATAGAAACAACACCTCCAACTCTTTCTATCTGCACTTGAGCCCTGCACAACTCTGCCATTCTCCATTTGTTGTCCTGCAGCACTTCATATCAGCTCCCATTGCGCCAATTTAGTCCCTCTGAGCATTGCCTTCATGCCATGCTACTGCCATTTTAAAGTACCAGCACAATCATCTCCTCTGTTGTAGCTCTGCATTGCATTTTAGCTTCTGCAATTCATCTCTTAATGGAAGCAACTACAGCCTCAAGCCAAAATCAATACCACCCGAAGCTCAATCATGTTTCCTTCTCAACTTCAATTCCATCATAACAGCAGCTGCATCTGCCACTGCATTTTCATGGCCTTCATCATTCACCAGCTGAACCAACATCAACTCAATCTCCAACTCAGGTTCAAGACCTACTACAAACAACTCTGTAGCTTCATACCTAGCTAAATTCTCCATTCCTTGTGCCACCAGAATCATAGCCTAAAGTCAGTTCACCCTAGAAATCCTTCCAGCTGCGACTTCCAACTGCACCCATTCTGCACTTGCAAACTCCACCAGGCCATACTCCATCTGCTTGCACTGCTCCATAAACTGTACTCTATAGCTCCAATCCAGCTAAACCATTTAGTACCTGACTTGTGTACTCATAAATTCAGCTGCACTTGGACTCATTCTGCAATCTCTCATCTAAATAACATCAACACCAGAGCTACATCACCTGCAGCACAACTGCAATACACAGACGCAAGCCATCTCTGCACTTCATCTGGATCATCAAGAACATATCATCTCCACCTGAGATACAGAATCATCACAACCCATTCCTAATTACAAACTCAAAATCACTCTCAACCCCATTTCTACCATCACTCAACTTCACTTGCACTTGCACCTGCACATGACAAAAAATCATCACAAGCCATCATTCCAAACTCAAATCCGAGTTGAACCCTTCATTCATCACCTGAATCTTGAATCTCATCATAACCCATTTCATGGCAGTAACTCAACCAACACAGACTCATATCCCAGATCCCCTTTTTTTCTTGGCTGTTGTAAACTCATAACCTCCATCAATCTCTGAAATCGAACCCAACTTCAAACCCTAGTTCTCACTGGTATCAATAATGGCAGCTGTAATTCCTCTTCGTCTTTGTTTTTAACTGCAACAGATACAAAACCCATCTTATAATTCATCATAAACCCTCAATTTCTCAATCAAACAACACAACAACCTCCAAATCTTCTCTTCAAATCATACTAACTCAAATCGAGTTTAACCCATCCATTCATAATCCCATATGAAATCTTTCCTCCTTTGATGTATCGACCACCAGCAGATCAACCCCTATCAACAATTCATGATCTTAATTTCATTCATGGCTGCGCCTACTTTCTTGTCTCTGCAAGCCGCCATCCTCTTTACTCTCTCTGAATCTCGGACGACAAATGATTGAGAAAAATTACTTCTCTCACTTTTCGATCTAGGTAATGACCAAAACTGTTCAAGGCATCCACTTTTAAGATAAGGGCCACATGAAAGTATTCTTAGATTCCTTGTACTGTCTGTTTTGGGGAACTGACAAGTTTAATCTTTGCTTTCGCTCATTACAACTTCATATGATGTCATGGTGACATCATTCTTACGCCAATGGCTTCGTCCTTTCGTTCTCTTCAATCTTGATGAGAAGAAATCAAGATTTGAGCGAGTTCCACTTCTTTTTGTCCAACGACTCCAAAACACCTATAAAACCCAAAAGCGAACATAAGATACATAATTCACAAAATTAATAGCAAAGAAAACATAAATACTAGATATAAAATTAGGTGTTTTAGACACCTATCAAATTCCCCCACACTTAGACTTTGCTAGTCCTCGAGAAAATGAAACAAAACTTATTCTAAAATATACATACAACTCTCGTGAGGGTTCACTAGAGATATACCCACAAAACCTACTTTTCCAACTTACTAGTTCTCCGTAAGGATAGCATCCAACGCGCTAAGAAGACATAGAGATTCTGCACACTAGTCATAAGAAGTTAGACACATAAATGAACACAATCTCATCCTTAAAAGTTGAGAGAGAAATAACCATCCCTTATCGAAGAAATTCGGGTTCGGAGTGATCGAAAGTCTCGACTCTGCCTCACAAGAAAGGGTTTTATGATGTTGCTCTCAATAATAAACAGCTTTTTATGGGTCACAAATGTGTCCAGGTATGAGTGAAGAGAGAATCCTATGACACGTTGAATAATAGGAAGGTAAAACCCTCCAAATTGTTTTGAAAACCCACATCTTTTATTCATTTTAAAAACCTTTTTTATGAAGATCTCTAAGAAAGGAAATCAACCACTTAACGAAGGTGGGAATATGCTTACTTACCTCGTTATCCGTTCGGCGTGCAGTTATCACCACTCTCACAACATCCATAGAAACGTCTTCGATCTTCAATCTTTGTCTTCGGTGTTCATCTTTGGTCTCCAACTCTTGATGATGAAATCTTGAACCTCGTAGAATCTCGACAATGTAACTCTTTCCTCTAATTCCTTGTTGCTTGAAACTTCATTATGGATATTTCTTCTTCCATTGGATTTATTAAAAGAACAAAACTAAAAACGAACCAAAATATGATACAACAAATTTTTCTTGTCTCTTTTTTTTTTTCATGAGACAAGAGAAATAAAACAAATACAAAATAAACATAAAATAAGTACAAATGGCCATGGTGTAAGTACTTTACCGCTTGATTCTTCACAACTTGTATGTCTCGATATCATAAACTTCTTGAAATCTCATCTTGATAATATTCGCTCTTGTACAATAGTCTTCAACTTGTAAAAATTCTGCTCCTTGTCTTGTTGCTATACTTGAATCAAATCGCTCATTTTTCATCGTTGCTTGTAAACCTTGAACGTCTTCAACTTTCCTTCGAATTTGTGATGCTCCTCTTATTGATGATGATAGTGTTTCTATGGACCATGTTGGTGTAGAGAGATAAAGTGGATGGTGCTAACTGCGAACAAGATTACAAGTGGTATGTAAGTTAGCAATTCGATGTCACCATCATGATTGATAAAAATAGCACTCAAGAGATCAAAATAGTGCTTCTATGGTGGGAGGTTGGGTAACTCACCATTTTACCCGGAGTTTACGCATGGTGACACACACTCTAAAAGCACAAATTTAGACAGGTACAAAGAATTGAAGGTCGGTGCCTCTCATAATGTAACATGGGTAGTCTCCACTATAGGGGACCACTACTCTAATACCGAATTCAGTCTGCACCTTATTTGCCATTGGCATGGTTAAATCCAACTTTAACTCTCATACAATTAAGAAACCCGATCATGTTCTCTGTCATCTCTAAGTTCAATCACTCTTATGAGAATCTCGATGTAATCTTAGCGACATGTATACTATGTGACTCTAAACTAACTACAAGTTGGAGTTTTTTATTCACTAATTTACAAAAAAGTTGAAAATTTTGAAAAATTTACAATGCAAATGCTTAACCACTCCCCCACACTTAAACTTTACATTGTCCTCAATGTAAATTGAGTCATCCAAAGTAAGTCAAGGTGGGAAATCCTATATGATATGTGACAAGAAATCAGAAAAAAATAAAAACAAGACAAGAAAAACTAAAAACAAAACAAGAAATAAATACAAGAAATCCTACTCATCCTTTGGGTTGCCTCCCATTTAGCGCTTGGTTTAAAGTCGTAAGCCCGACTATCTCCTTGTTTTCTATGACTCCTCCAGAGGGAGTACTTCCACAAAGTTAACTCCTTCCACCACTTCGGAAGTGAAATTCTCATAATATGGTTTCAACCGCTGCCCATTAACTTTAAGTTCTTTTCCTGTAGCTATGCTACGAATTTCCACTGCACCATGAGAAAACACATTAGTAACAATAAAAGGTCCGATCCATCGTGACCTTAATTTACCCTAAATAAATGCAAGCGAGAATTAAATAAAAGCACTTTTTTCCCAATGCAAAATTGTTTCCTATAAATCATGTTATCATGAGATGCTTTCGTCTTTTCCTTATAAATGCGCGAGCTTTCAAATGCATCATTGCGAAGCTCCTCTAGCTCTTGGAGTTGTGACTTCCTTTGCTTTCCATCCCCATCCATCTCCATATTGCATTGTTTAATAGCCCAAAAAATGCCTTATGCTCAATTTCAACGGGTAAATGACAAGGTTTACCATACACAAGCCTAAAGGGAGACATCCCTATAGGTGTCTTGTATCTTGATTCTATAAGCCCACAAAGCATCATTAAGTCGCATGCTCCAATCCTTCCTTGTTGGATTCACCGTCTTCTCTAGAATGGATTTCACCTCTCGGTTAGAAACCTCGGCTTGTCCATTTGTTTGGGGATGATAAGGTGTTGCAATCTTGTGCGACACATTGTACTTCTTCAACAAGCTTTGTAAAATCCTGTTTTTGAAGTGAGAAGCCCCATCGCTAATTATGGGTCTTGGAATTCCAAACCTTGCAAAAATATTAGCTTGCACAAAATCTAAAACCACTTTAGAATCATTAGTTGGGGTGGCCTTAGCTTCCACCCATTTAGAGACATAATCAACAACAAGTAAGATATAAAAATTCCCATGGGAGTTGACAAAAGGACCCATAAAATCAATACCCCATACATCAAAAACTTCAATAAATTGAATAAAAGTTTGTGGCATTTGATTTCGGGCACCTAGATTGCCTGTTCTTTGGCACCTATCACAAGTTGTACAAAATATATATGTATTTCTAAACAAGGTTGGCCAATAGAAACCGCTTTCAAGTACCTTGTGAGCGGTTCTCTTACTCCCAAAATGTCCTCCGCAAGCATAAGAGTGACAAAAAGACAAGATAGAATTAAATTCAGATTCGGGAACACACCTTATTACTTGGTCACTACAATGTTTCCATAAGTATGGATCATCCCATATGTATTGGTTTCCTAACTTCTTAAGTTTGTCCCTCTCAACACGAGACAAGTTCTTTGGGATTTGTTTAGACACCAAGTAATTCACAATATCGGCATACCATGGTTCTCCAGAGGCAATTGAGAATAGTTGATCATCCTAGAAACTTTCACGCAATGGGATAGCTTCCTTGTCCACAACAAGACGGCTCAAGTGATCCGCAACGGTGTTCTCAATTCCTTTCTTGTCCTTGATTTCAATATCAAACTCTTGCAAGAGTAAAATCCATCGTATGAGCCTCGGTTTCGCTTCTTTCTTCATTAGCAAGTACCTAAGTGCTGCATGATCAGAAAATACAACAACTTTTGTACCAATTAGATAAGAGCGAAACTTTTCCAAAGCAAAAACAATGGCTAACAACTCTTTTTCAGTGGTTGTGTAGTTTTGTTGGGCCTCATTTAACGTTCTAGAAGAATAATAAATGACATGAGGTATCTTCCCCACACGTTGAACAAGCACCGCACCAACCGCATAATCACTTGCATCACACATGAGCTCAAAAGGCTTGCTCCAATCCGGTGGTTTAATGATAAGGGCTGAAATCAAAAGTTCTTTCAAACGATTGAATGTCGCCATACACTTTTCATCAAAGTTAAAAACCACATCTTTTTGCAATAAGTTACAAAGTGGTGATGCTATCTTGGAAAAATCCTTGATGAATCTTCGATAAAAACCTGCATGACCAAGAAAAGAGTGTATCTCCCTCACCGTAGTGGGAGGGGTTAAAGCACGAATAAGGTCTATCTTAGATTTATCAACTTCCAAGCCTTTAGAAGATATTATATGGCCTAAAACTATGCCATGAGTTACTATGAAATGGCACTTCTCCCAATTCAGCACAAGGTTTGTTTCAACACATCGTTCAAGGATTAGAGAAAGGTTGTTCAAGCAAAGGTCAAATGAATCACCAAAGACACTAAAATCGTCCATGAACACTTCGATTATGTTTTCAACATATTCTGAGAAGATACTTACCATACACCTTTGAAAGGTAGCTCGATCATTGCACAAGCCAAAAGGCATCATTCTATAAGCAAAAGTACCGAAAGGACAAGTGAAAGTGGTTTTCTCTTGATCCTCCGGCGCTATCACAATCTGATTATAACCTGAATAGCCATCAAGGAAGTAATAATAAGAGTGTCCAGCTAAACTTTCAAGCATTTGATCAATAAAAGGCAATGGAAAATGATCCTTCCTAGTGGTGGCATTCAATTTCCCGTAATCAATACAAACCCTCCAATCGGTTTGCACACGAGTTGGGACAAGTTCGTTCTTATCATTCTCCACCACTGTCACACCTGATTTCTTTGGTACTACTTGTACCGGGCTCACCCACTTACTATCGGATATGGGGTAGATAACACCCACGTCCAAAAGCTTGAGTATATCCTTTTTCACAACTTCTATCATAGGGGGATTCAAACGATGTTGCGCTTCCCTTGTGGGCTTTGCATCGTCCTCCAAACGTATCTTGTGCATACAAACGGCAGGGCTTATACCCTTGATATCGACGATTGTCCATCCTATGGCCGTCTTGTACTTCCTTAGCACTCTTAGAAGTTTTTGCTCCTGTAATTCACTAAGCTCATTAGAAACAATCACATGTAACTCTTCATTATCACCCAAGTACAAGTACTTTAGGTGATCGGGAAGAGGTTTCAATTCTAACTTTGGAGTTTAACAATGGAAGGTACAAGCTTTTCATCACTACATGGTAAAAAAATAAAAGAGATATTATGAGTTTCCGAGCATCCTTGTAGTGAATTAAGATCACCAAGGGCTTCTTTGACTTCATTACCACACTCTACACCATTATCCATGGATGTAGTTAACACGGTTTCCAAAGCGTCATCACCATTTAATTCAAACATTTGTTGTGCCAATGTATCCATAACATCAATAGAGAAACAAGAGTGGACATCACTAGGATATCTCATCGTCTCGAAAATGTTGAAACGTATTGTTTCTCCATCAAACTCCATAGTTAGCGTTCCCTTTTCCACATCAATAATGGTTTTCACCGTTTTCATGAAGGGACGCCCAAGTAGCAATGGAAGAGACGAGTCCGGTGACCCTTCATTCATCTCTAACACGCAAAATTCAGCTGGAAATACTAATTGATTAACCTGCACAAGAACATCCTCAACAATACCCATTGGGTAGACATTAGAGCGATCGGTTAATTGCAACACAATTCCAGCCTTTTTAAGAGGACCAAGATCAAGTGAATTACACATTGATGCAGGCATAACATTAACGGATGCGCCTAAATCCAACATAGCCTTGTTAAATGTAGTGTTACCAATTGTGACGGGAATGTCAAAACTACCGGGATCCTTGCACTTAAGTGGGAGTTTGTGTTGTAAGATTGCCAAAGCATTCTCCCCCACACTTAGCACTTCATTATCTTTGAGCCTTCGCTTATTGGTACACAAGTCCTTCAACACCTTTGCATACTTTGGAACTTGCTTAATAGCATCAATGAGTGGTATGTTCACATGGATCTTCTTTAGAACGTCTAAAATCTCCTTTTCTAGTTCCACTTTCTTAGAACTTGCAAATATGCGAGGGAAAGTTATAGGAGGAGCATAAGTAGAAACCGTAGTTTTAGAGTTAGGAATAGGTACCTCAGAAGTTTGGGGAGAATCATCATTCTTCTCCTCCAAAACAGGTTCCTTTGGTGTTTCCACCTTTCCCGAATCAGTAACCTCGGGTTGCACAAGTTGTGTACCACTTCTCAACGTAATAGCATTGACACCCTCTTTTGGGTTAATAGGCTGAGAAGGGAGTTTCCCACTATTTTGTGCCTTCAATTTGTTTATATCAATCGCCATGGAGCCCATTTGTGTCTGCAACTCCTTGATAGCACTATTAGTTTCCTGCTGACTTTCTTTAAACATGGTGGAAATGCCTTGCATAAAAGTTTGAAGCTTTGCATCGATATCGGAACCTTGATTTTGCATTGATTGTTGTGCTTGTGGTTGCTGAAATTGTTGTTGTTGTGGTTGAAATCCACTCGGACGGTTGAAAGTAGGTTGTTGGATTGCACCTTGCTTGTTGGCATAGCTAAAATTGGGATGATCTCTCCATCCTGGATTGTAAGTGTTGGACTAGGGATCATACCGTCTTTGTTGATTTGGAAAGACCGCATTAGCTTGCTCATCTTCATAACATCGAGGAGAACTTGGTATAACCGCGGCTGCAACTTGTTACATCATTGCTGTCATGTTACCCATTTGTTGACGAAGATCCTCAACCTCGCTCACTTCATTCACTCTTCTTAGAAGCACATCCGAACCACGACTCAAGAATTGTTGTGAGTTCGCTGCCATGTTTTAAATCAACTCTCTATCTTGTGCCACCGTCTTGTTCACAAGTGCACCGCCATATGCAGCATCAAGGAGATTCCTATCACTTGATGGGAGTCCTTCATAAAAGTATTGGATAATCATACCGTCACTAAATTGGTGGTGAGGGCATCTTGCCACCAATCTCTTGTATCGTTCCCAACACTCATACAAAGATTCTCCCATATTTTGCTTCATCCCACAAATTTCCTTGTGAATTTGAGTAGCCTTCGAAGCGAGGAAAATACCTCTCTAAGAAAATTTTCTTCAACCCGTTCCATGTAGTGACACTTCCGGATGACAAACAGTACAACCAATCCTTAGCGCTATCCACCATACAAAACGGAAAAACTTTCAACATTGCACCATCGGCATCAGTCTCCGCTGGAAGCATGGCCTTGACAATGGTATAGAAGTCCATAAGATGCTTGTTTGGGTCTTCATTCACCATGCCATGGAACTTTGGTAACTCTCGAAGGAACCCCGGCTTGATCTCAAAGGTTGAGTTAGTTTGGATACACCATTGTTGTGCATCAAGCCTATGAGAAGCCAAGTCCTTGAGTGTACGATTAGCATCACCCATTGCTTCTTCTTCTTCAACTTGTAGTTCGTCTAACAATGGAACCTCTTGTTCTCCTTATATTTGTAACTCTTCTTCCACTTCTAACTCTTGATCTTCTGTTGTGTCTTGACTTGGTTGGAGTATTGTGCCTCTTCGAGTAGCTATCCCGCACCTTGGATAGTTCCAATCTTTAGAAGCCAGGATTAGGTACCTGAAAACAATTCTCGCAAACAAGTGAGAAACAAGACAAGAAAACAAAAGGCAAAGATAAAAGTAGAAATTATAAAAAGAAACTAAAAATTTAATAACAAGCCGTATGCCTCCCCGGCAGCGGCGCCAAAATTTGATCGGTTGTCAGCCGAGAAAAAATAATTGCACTTTCTCACTCTACTAAATATAAATGAAGTACGTGATAAGAAAGAGTTCGTTCCCACAGAGAGGCTTTTGTTGTTATAGAATTTCAGTTTCTTGGTAACCAACGGGGGATTTTTGTTTTATCTAAGCAATAAAATAATTGAAAGCAAAGTAAATAATTCGAATAATCAATAAAGAGAAGATATTGGTCATGGGATAGTATTATTCACAAACATGTATTTTCATCAATGACTAGAATTGAAATTTTAATCTCTCATTTACCAAAAGTCCTAGGATACCTTGATCGCAAGAATATCCCGCTAATTCCCTGATTTCATCACAACCACATTAAAAGATGTAAGCAACCTAACGTGTAAAATTACAATCAAGTTTAACTCCCTAAAAGCAATAAGTTCTATGGAATAAGACTAATCAATGCAAACGAACGTGTAAAATCACGAATCCGTTTTAACAAAAGTTATGATTCACTTGTGACTAGTAGGATATATCACTACAAGCACTACCCACAATTATGCTACTTAAAATCAGGGATATACAACTTTTTCGTATTGAAAAACCTAATATAGATCTAGAGATGAATGCAAATCGGATTGATTCCGGACTCAACCTAACAAGTATTCAAATCATATGACAATATAATCCATGAATCATAAACAATAACTTATTGAGACAAAACTAATTCATAGATTCAAATAACATGTTGAGAAATCCACTGTATCCCATAACCAATAATATGTGTTTAGCTACTCATAGCTTTTGAGTTCATCATAATCATAATCAATAATAAAATAATGAAGAAGATGAAAAACAAACGAAAATCAAACCCTAGTCGTCTCTCTCCAAAACTCCAAGTAGAAAACGTGATGTCAAAGTTGTAGAAAACTTTCTCCTTTTGTATCTTTCCAAAACTAGGTCTTAAAAGCCCTAAGTCCAAAAACAAGATGTCCACCAAGCCCATATGTGAGGAATACCCATGTGAAAATATGTCCCAAAAATAGTCGTTGGAAATTGGTATTATGGCCGGAAATTGGCTGGAGAAGTGACCGGAAAATAGCTCAGGTGACCGGCAAAGTCCACCCGGCCACCTGTCAATGAGTCAGCTCGGTCGGGCCAACTGAGTGAAGGCGAGTCAACACCGATTCAGCTATCTGACTCGGTCAAGTAGGTCAGCCCAGGCCATTGCACAAGCCATATCTTCTGCTGCACTATCATTGTGCTTCACCAGTTAAACTCCAGCCATGATGGTCGTTCCTTCTTCACAGCTGAAGCTTCTTCTTCCATACAATTCTGTCACTCGCAGCTGCATCTTTCTTTGTCTCAAAGCCCCTGATGTTCATATCACCACCACTGATCACCATAAACATCATTCTCTGCATTCAGTACATACATTCTTGAGCCATTCTTAGCAGCATCACCTGCTTGTTTGTGTCTTCTCAGCTTCAAATCCCATCTGCAAGTCATACAAAATCTCACGCCAAGTCTGTAATAGCCGCAACACATTTCAAACCAAACCTTCTAGCTTCTCTATTACAATAGCATCAATCCAGATCTGCGGTTCCTATTAACATCAACTTCATTACATGTGCTGTAATTTCAGATTCAGTCTCATCTCCTGCAACACCATTCCACCACTGCATTGCCATCAACATCACAACCTGCAACTCATAATCCATTAACACAGCTCCATACTTCAATCATCACTAGACCACTTGCACAATTTCTTGTTCTCATTTCAGTTCCCATTCAATTGCAACATAGCTAGCTTAAGCACTACTAGTCCCTAATAACAGAAACAACACCTCCAACTCTTTCTATCTGCACTTGAGCCCTGCACAACTCTGCCATTCTATATTTGTTGTCCTACATCACTTCATATCATCTCCCATTGCGCCAATTCAGTCCCTCTGAGCATTGCCTTCACGCCATGCTACTGCCATTGTAAAGTACCAGCACAATCATCTCCTCTGTTGTAGCTTTGCATTGCATTTTAGCTTCTGCAATTCATCTTTTAATGGCAGCAACTACAACCTCAAGCCAAAATCAATACCACCCGAAGCTCAATCATGTTTCCTTATCAACTTCAATTCCATCATAACAGCAGCTGCAACTGCCACTGCATTTTCTTGGCCTTCATCATTCACCAGCTGAACCAACAACAACTTAATCTCCAACTCAGGTTCAAGACCTACTGCAAACAACTCTGTAGCTTCAGACCTAGCTAAATTCTCCATTGCTTGTGCCACCAGAATCATAGCCTAAAGTCAGTTCACCCAAGAAATCCTTCCAGCTGCGACTTCCAACTGCACCCATTCTGCACTTGCAAACTCCACCAGGCCATACTCCATCTGCTTGCACTGCTCCATAAACTGCACTCTATAGCTCCAATCCAGCTAAACCATTTAGTATCAACAATGGCAGCTGTAATTCCTCTTCGTCTTTGTTTTTAACTGCAACAGATACAAAACCCATCTTATAATTCATCATAAACCCTCAATTTCTCAATCAAATAACACAACAACCTCCAAATCTTCTCTTCAAATCATACTAACTCAAATCGAGTTTAACCCATCCATTCATAATCCCAGATGAAATCTTTCCTCCTTTGATGTACCGACCACCAGCAGATCAACCCCTATCAATAATTCACGATCTTAATTTCGTCCATGGCTGCGCCTACTTTCTTCTCTCTGCAAGCCGCAATCCTATTTACTCTCTCTGAATCTCGGACGACAAATGATTGAGAAAAATTACTTCTCTCACTTTTCGGTCTAGGTAATGACCAAAACTGTTCAAGGCATCCACTTTTAAGATAAGGGCCACCTGAAAGTATTCTTAGATTCCTTGTACTGTCAGTTTTGGGGAACTAACAAGTTTAATCTTTGCTTTCGCTCATTACAACTTCATATGATGTCATGGTGACATCATTCTTACGCCGGTGGTTTCGTTCTTTCGTTCTCTTCAATCTTGATGAGAAGAAATCCAAGATTTGAGCGAGTTCCACTTCTTTTTGTCCAACGACTCCAAAACACGTATAAAAATCAAAAGCGAACATAAGATACATAATTCACAAAAATAATAGCAAAGAAAGCATAAATACTAGATATAAAATTAGGTGTTTTAGACACCTATCACTACTCCTATTGAAGTCACCGGTCCTTGGGCTCATGGAACTTGGGTTACTGATCCAAATGGATGGAAACCCACTGCTGATAGTAAGGCTCGCGAAGGTGCTCCCTCTCGTTATGGAGATTTCTGCCCTTGGAAGTTAAATTTTGAAGGCATGAAATTTGATTATGCTGTCGATGTTGCTGATGCTGAGGACGATGAGAGTTCTGATGCCGCTCTTCCTTTGAAGGGATTCTGTCAGGCGAGTTTGTGGAGATTACGTGTTTGGGGCGTGTAGATATCCCCCTTGCACGAGTTTGACTCATTCTTAGACAAGTTCTTGCGTGTTTGGGGTGTTTAAATGGAATGCAGACGCGTGATGGGATGGAAATGGAAATTATTCCGTAAGTGGCAGTGGAGAGTTAATGAAGATTATTCGGAGTTATTGGCGAGTATTTTTGATCCTGGAGAGTATATAAAGGGTGTTAAGGTTTATGAGAAGGGGATGGAGAGTTAGGGGTGAAAACAGAGGTGATTAGTGAGCTGTAGAGAAGAAATCAGAGGTTGCAGAGTTGTTTCTGCTGCTGCTGCACCTCAAGAACACGAAGAACATAAGACGCACGGAGTACCGTAGTAAATGCTACAGTGACAACGACACACCACTAGTGGGTCTTATTTCTACAGTGAAAGTGACATTTACCATTTATCGTACACTGTAACAGTGGTTTGTAACGCTTCTCATGCGTTGCAAATTCCTAGTTTATTTGATATCTCTCCTTTTCATCATTTGTAAGCACCTTTGAGCAATAAAATCATATTTTGAGCGTGTTTCCAACATGATGAGCTAGACCCCCATTACTGGGACGACGGAGGAAGACGAATTTCATACATGGGTAAAATTATTTAATTCTTTTTAAGACTTTTGCATTAATTTTAATTGAAATATGATTTGAATTAATTGGTTATCATTTAATTTGATGAGGTATGCTTAGCTTAAATGTTTTGATACATCATGCTTAGGATTTACAACTAATCTTTTGAGAATCTACCTTGGAAAAATCAGAGTCCATGTTAATTTTATTTATTGAGCTTTAATTGTTGAGAATAAATAAATTGAACCCTATGTTATGAATTCGACGAAGTCCTAGTCCCAGTAACTCTCTTCATCCTGTGACAATATTTTGTATATATTTTTCTTTTATTTTAGTTTATTAATATTTAAAATCAATCTCATCAAGTCTGAGTGAACGACAACTCTATTTACCACTATATAAAATTCGATCAATTTTTGATGCCGCCGACGCGGACTTGTGTATAGATTTGTTTTTAGGTTTTATTTTTATTTTTATTATTTTTGTTCTTTTTTACGCGTTTTGGTATTTCTGTTTGCTTTCAGATTTGGAGTGGAGCGAAAGAAAAAGAGAAAGTGCTGAAAAGAAAAGCAAAGCCAAAATAGGAAAGAAAATAGAAATCCGAACGGAGTGAAGAAGAAAATTTTGTATATAGGGTTATTATTATTTATTTTTTTTAGAAACTGTAATTATGGTTATATTTTTGGACATTTTTTTTTTGTTGGACTTTATTTTTGGGACTTTCTTTTGGACTTTATTTTTAAAACCCTAAGGAAGGGTTATTTTGAATATAAACTGCACAGGGAAGGACGACAGTTACGATACTGTCTCGGCCCCTCGGGTTCGTACACTGACATAGGAGTCAGTGGCCCGAGTCGACTTCAACGATTCATCCCCCGTCTGGAACGGGAGGTAAGTTTGTCGAAACACTCGCGAATCCCCTGTCAGCGGGTTACTGTATTCCTTCGTTTGCATATATGTCGAGGAACTGAATACGGCTGCTTTAATTTCCTAGTAAAGGGCAAGGCCTGGCCATACAAGATAAGGGTGTGGATTTCATCACCATTATCTTCTTGCCCTCCTTAGGAAAACAATACTTAACGCGAACCTAAGCTATAAAATTTGGAATAGAACGAGACCGATAGGGTAACGAGCTTAATAGGAAAGTCATTCGAAAAATATTGGTTACTCTTTTAAGCATACTTCGAAGTTCATGATGGTTTCTGTGAGTTGCGTGACTGCGCCGCCTTGCAATTCCGGTGAGGCCTTGGGTATCAAAGCTCCACGTAGCTTCCCTCGCCTCTATTCAACTTACTTCAACTCGGATTGATTCCAGAGAGGTTTGCTCGATTGTAACGAGTTCCTTTTCGAAAGATTAGAAGCTGGTCTAGAAACAATCTAAGTGGAGCCATCATTCTTTTTGTTTGCTAGAAATCGTAGGTTTGTTGTGGTCGAGTCGGCCTTGTTTGTGCTTGTGTATAATTCCCTTGCAGTTAGGATGTCAAACTGGTATTATAATAGCCATCACAATGAATATGAATATCCAACTGAACAATACGGACATCACTCTTTTTATGACCATAGTGTGAATAGTGGTTGGGAACGCCAACCTTTTGAAGGTTATGGGTCATACCATGGTGAGCCCAATTACTATCCACACGTGCATCAGTCTTACGAGCAAGAAGATTATAATACTAGTTCTTCGTCTCTAGAGGATACAATCAAACTTTTGAAAAGTAGTCCTTTTTATGATCCTTAAGTTCCTACTCCTTATTTAGAAGAGTCCCTCAGGGATTTAGCTAAAATGACATATAAGTTAGCTGAGGTGAATAACGTAGTTATGGACGAAAGGACTGCAACAATGACTGAATCTTCTTTAGAAGACATCCTCAATAGATTAACTCAAAACTTAGATCCAACACTAATGGAAGTTTCTTTGGAAGAGACCCTTGAGAGTATAGCTGAGTCGACACGTAGACTTGAGTTAGAGACGAACGAAAGTATTGCTTGAAATAACTGGAATTGCCAATATAGTGTATCCAATAATACCCTTGAGAATGAAGATAGTTATTCTCATAATCAAGATGAAGAGGTTAGAATTGGCAACACTACTTGTTTAGATGAGGTTCGGTCATTTTCATGTTATTATAGTGATGATCATGATGTGGATAGTGTTGATGAAGAATCTGAAGTTTTTAGGCATAGTGATCGAATTTGTTTCTCCAATTGAGCTTTATAATGATAGTAATATTTCTGGTTTAAATCCAAATAATTTTAATAATTAGTCACCTATTCAAAAGGATGAGGATTTGACTAGAAGTATCTCCGTTTTAGACGATGTTGAATTTCCTAGTTACAAAGCCGATAATGGTTTAGAGGAACGGGTTTATCCTGAGAATACTGTTTTAGAGTCCAAGGATTTAGAAACAATAGTCTTAGACGAAGAAGATGAACTCGTAGAGATTTTAAATATGAGTGAGGATGCATCACCTGAGTATAACATAGAAGAAGCAATTGACCATTTTTAGGATTCCGATGATCTAGAAATTAGGGAAATTGTAGCTAGTCTATCTAGAGACACCCAAAACTCTAAGTTTGGGGGTGATTATCATTCTCCTTGTGCCTTACCTTTAGCTCTTACAGAGATCCTTCACTTGGGACTAGAAAAAAGTGCCTCAAAAATTTTACAAGATTACCTTCATACACGTTTTCCTAAACCTAATGATGTCCAGAAAGAAGTCCAGTTGTTAGAAACCCATCCTCTGGTTGATGTGGTTAGCCCAGGCTATGATACCAAAATTGACTTTGTTTTCCAGCCAAATATTTTCCAACCAAATGTGGGAACATATGAGTTACAGGTGTGTCAGTTATTAAGTTTTGAGACTAAACCTAATTACTTTAGGAGATTAGGGTCGACACATTTGTTTAAGATTGACCATCACTCTCTTTGTGGTCAGCTATGTCAGTCAAATCTGATTGACTTAGAGGATCCCCAATTATTCAGGTTATTGTTTTGTGCTTCTAAGTTCCTATTTGAGTATTTCCAGACTCTACAACCCGATCTTAAGAATCCTTCATTTGAGGAAGTCCAGCCAATAAAAACATTTTATTTAGACCCGTTTATAGAGCCTGAACCTGAGCCACAACTAGATATAGTTGTCTTAAAACAAAAAGTTAAATAAGGGTATGTTCGATATCTTCATGGTCTGTTGCAATTTTCTCTTCTTTTGGGTTATACTTTTTGATCCAGATGACCCACAATTATTCCGGTTACTGCTATATGATTCTGCGAGGTGACTAGTTCTTTCTTAGTCTGGCTGAAGACTTTAAACTTAGCACTTCATGGGAGGTAACCCATGCTCATGCAACACGGTAATATCTTTCCTTAACTCTTTTGCTTCAAGTGGCAACAGTTTCTCCTTGTTCATACTTTTAATTTTATCTTTAGAACATTGAGGACAATGTTAGATTTAAGTTTGGGGGTATGGGAGAAACTTTTTAGTTGCAATAAATAAACTCCAGAGCCTAGAAATTTATGCCTATTAAGGATAGCACTAACCAATCTAAGTGGATGGAAGCATCTTGGTTATAGGAGTTGAGGAACCAATCTGATTAGATGGAAACATCTAAAGAGTCTATTCATAAAAGCATAGAGCTCAGGTGTTAGAATTGAAAAAAAACATGGTAGTTTCGCCATATCTCGTTGAATCCTTTTCACCTTCTGTTTTTATTTTTATTTTTTTGATTGGGTGAAATAGAGTGATTGAGATACCAAAAAAAAAAATAATAAAAAAATAAAAAAATGAGACAAGAACATCAGACCAACCGGAATAAATTCAATAAAGTCGACCACTGGCGCCCTTGTATATGCCGGTTGTGTTGACCTAGAGTTAGGATTATCACCCGCTGGTTCCCTTGTATATGCCAGCTGTGTTGATATTAGTCAGGCTCGTATCCCAGTCCATTAGGATAGGTTCACCTTAGTCAACATCAAAACCATCTACGTTTTTCTCTACATCCATCTTCTTAATCTTTCCATGTGATTGGTTGACTCCGGTTATAATGTACAGAAACTATCTGAGTAGAGCTCTGTGACTTATATATGAACTAGGCCTTGACCCGTGCAAGTAACTGTACACGGGAGTTGATCATTGTCTATATGTTCATTGCCCAATTTATATCACCAAAACATGTCTTGCCGCGGATCATATAAAAAAAAAAAAAGATACATAACCCATTGGTTGCCCTCCACCAAATCCAAAATGGTCTTGTACCAAAAGAAAATAGGTAAACTTCACTTAGGTGGCCACAAATACGTTTTCACTTTTGGCATAACAATGTTTTTGTTCTTAATTCGTGATTCCATTTTTTTTTTCGATAAGTATGAAAATTGGAATCGATTAGATGTTAACCCTTACCCGGGGAAGCAGGTATTCCCATCCGATGTTTAATTTTGTGACTCTTTAACCCAACCGCAGTACCTATCGGAAAAATGAAATTGCAGAATCACAATGACTCTGCCGATTGATGATATGTCATCTGCTTAGAGAAGTTCTTCTCCTTCTCTAATTGTTATTCCAAAACGTTATCATGCACGATGCTATACCACGGAGCTATATCGGATTGATTGATTTTTTTCTTTTTCTACACGGATTAACGTCAGGCTAATGTGGAAATCGCTGGAATCAAATCAGATAAGTTGACCGAAATAACGTCAATGCCACTATTAGTTTCTCACCGTAACGGTCGGTGACTGGATTACATTTTAGGGCCTTGTTGTTCCAAAACTTATGTTGTCAAAAACTAAGAGAAGTTGGGAGGTTAACCCAAGGTGAAGTTTCTTATTCTTAGTTTGTTACATGCAAATTAAGAGAGAACTTGAAAACAACAATCCATCCTAAGGGAGCTCTAAAATAAGCACATGACGCGATGGATTGTGCATTAACCTATTACTCTGGGTTAATGCAATTTGTTTCCATGGTTTTTTTTTTTTTTTTTTTTTGAGAATTGCTAGGTTGACCGTAATAGGTGTTTAGAAGAAACCACCGAATGAAACATATAATGAGACCAACTGAAAACCGTTACCATCCCAATAACATATACATTACACTATCAACGTTAAATTTTATTGGGTTGTTTTTAGGGTAAATTGCGGTCAACCTGTACAATCTTCTTTTTTTTTTTTTTTTTTTTTTTTTTTTTTTTTGTATTATAACCAGCTTATTTTCACATAGAGTAAGAATTCCCACTACCTGACTACCACACTGACCACCTACACTACCACCACCAGAACCGCCCATCACCACTACCTCATCACCGGCTCCATGGACCACCAACAAATACTACCCAATTGATATGATTATTAACAAATTTATTATTTATTTAATGAAAGTATTTATTAGGATAATCATATGACATTTATAAGGAAACATTAATAAAATATTAATGATGAAAGTATATTCATTAAGAAAATTGTGAGACATCTATTAAATTAAGATATTTATGATGTAAGAAGATATTTATAATGAAAACATAAGAAATTTAATGAAAGTATATTAATTAACATAATTATAAGACATTTATAATGAGAGATTAATAAAATATTCATTATAAAAAATTAATGATACAATAATGATGTAAACAACCACAACCATAGATTTAGCTTCCCCAAGAATGAATCCAGAGCGTCCTTTATCTAAGCTAAGTTGTCCATGCTTTGTTTTATATTAGAGATTTTAGTATGCTTGAGTGCAAACTCGTGTACAACAATTGGAATTTTGCATCAGGGTACTTCCTCCTATAGTTCATGATTGTATGCCAACCAAGGAGATTCTTTAGTGCCTTCCAAGGTTTTGCGTAGATAGCTAAGGTCTGGAGTAAAGGTTTTGTGGGTATACCTCTGGTAAACCCTCCCGAGACTATAACTCAGTCACTAGGGCCACCTAGTGAGTTTGAATTTTCTTTTCTAGAATAAATTTGCTCGAGGACTAGCAAATAATAAGTTTGGGGGTATTTGATAGACACATTTTTGTGTCTAAATTGATCTCAATACTATACATTGTTGGCACTCGATTTTGTATTTTTTTTACAGTGTTTTTTTTGTGTTTGTAGGTATTTTTGGGAAATAAACATTTTTGGAAATTTCGGCTCGAAAAGTTGGTGTAGGCACCCGGAGGATACATGTTATTCGGACTCTCAGTTTTGGATAAGGGGCACCAAACTGATAAGGGGCACCCCAGGGAGCCAACTGCTAATCGCACCTCATCACTGGTTAAGGGGACTCCTTCTTCTTCACGGTTTGAGAAAAATATGGCGGGAAAATGTTGTTTGAAACTCCGGTAACATGTAGACTTCTCAGGGCGGATTTTGGACGTGATTTTATGCAATATTTTCGTGGATTTGGTTTGGTAATAGTCTGCTACGACTAAACATGACATTTGGTGGACTTGAACTCGAAAATAAAGGAAGATTTCCCAAAACAGGGGCGTATCGTGACTGGCAGATTTTCTGAGAAGATTTCGGGCGAATCAAGGAGATTTAATCACTGCTGATTGGTATCACCTGTTTTTGAGTAAACAGGTGGTAATTTGTTTTGTTTCGTAAAACAAAGAATGATTCATCGCTTTTGGAGTAAACAGAACACGAGATATACTCGGGATTCTGTCAGGCGAGTTTGTGGAGATTACGTGTTTGGGGCGTGTAGATATCCCCCTTGCACGAGTTTAACTCATTCTTAGACAAGTTCTTGCGTGTTTGGGGTGTTTAAATGGAATGCGGACGCGTGATGGTATGGAAATGGAAATTATTCCGTAAGTGGCAGTGGAGAGTTAATGAAGATTATTCGGAGTTAATGACGAGTATTTTTGATCCTGGAGAGTATATAAAGGGTGTTGAGGTTTATGAGAAGGGGATGGAGAGTTAGGGGTGAAAACAGAGGTGATTAGTGAGCTGTAGAGAAGAAATCAGAGGTTGCAGAGTTGTTTCTACTGCTGCTGCACCTCAAGAACACGAAGAACATAAGACGCATGGAGTACCGTCGTAAATGCTACAGTGACAACGACACATCACTAGTGGGTCGTATTTCTACAGTGACAGTGACATTTACCATTTATCGTACACTGTAACAGTGGTTTGTAACGCTTCTCATGCGTTGCAAATTCCTGGTTTATTTGATATCTCTCCTTTTCATCATTTGTAAGCACCTTTGAGCAATAAAATCATATTTTGAACGTGTTTCCAACATGATGAGCTAGATACTGGGACGACGGAGGAAGACGAATTTCATACGTGGGTAAAATTATTTAATTCTTTTTAAGACTTTTGCATTAATTTTAATTGAAATATGATTTGAATTAATTGGTTGTCATTTAATTTGATGAGGTATGCTTAGCTTAAATGTTTTGATACATCATGCTTAGGATTTACAACTAATCTTTTGAGAATCTACCTTGGCAAAATCAGAGTCCATGTTAATTTTATTTATTGAGCTTTAATTGTTGAGAATAAATAAATTGAACCCTATGTTATGAATTCGACGAAATCCTAGTCCCAGTAACTCTCTTCATCCTGTGACAATATTTTGTATATATTTTTCTTTTATTTTAGTTTATTAATATTTAAAATCAATCTCATCAAGTCCGAGTGAACGACAACTCTATTTACCACTATATAAAATTCAATCATGCTACTGTTAAAGTATGATTCCTCGTGACATTGTAGTATGTGTATGCTTGCCCTTTTTTTTTAATTTGAATTTGGTCAAAGTATGAAGAAAACTGTCTTCACAGTCTCCTTAACTTATCTCAATAACTGTTATGACTTTTAGGTATCGAGGAAGAAAAAGATTGGTCCTTCGGTCTTTCTCACGCCACTTGTTGAGGAAGGAAACTCCCGATGAGGTTACTAGTCCCGTGAACGATGAGTATGTCAAAGAAGAAGAAGAATATACCGATGATGAGGAGCATACAGAGACTTCCCCACACAACCATGAGGATGATGAGGATATTGGTGGCGAAGCTATTGAAGAAAAAATTTCCCCTGGAGGTCAAGGAGATATTCCCCGTTGTGATCTGAACCTTCTCATTCCTTATACCAGAGGAACGAAGATGTTGATCTTCAATCAACAATTCCTACCAGCCGTTCCAGGAGTTCTCCTTCGGCAAAATCTATTCGTCTGGTGGGCAAGTTGATATTGGTGCTTCTATGGGGATTGCATCCAATTTCTCGTTATTGTCTCCTAATGATACTTGGGAAGTCGAGGTCGAGGATGACGTTGATCATGGGAACGAAGAAAATGACAGCTCTGATGGATAGGATGCTGAACTTTGTGCCAATAAGGAAGCCAAAGAGAGAAGGTCTGTTGCTACTGTCCATGTCGATGATGGTAACGAGGCCTCCGCTGGTATAGTGACCGAAGCTGGAGAGGGATCTACCTCCGTAAGGAAACCTCTGATGGTGTATCTTCTGAGGGGTTTGTCAATGATGTAATGCGTGACGGGGACGACGGGACCATTGACTGGTTGAAGAAAATGGGATTGATGAACGTACACCATCCTTCCCCTGTGATTCCCGGGGAGAGGGCCTCCGATGCTTTCACTCGCCAGCGGATGCAACTATCTTCTCGTGAGAGGGTTGCTGAAATATGGGAATAGGACTTGAGTCCTTTCACTTCAAATCTTGGCGAATCTTCCTTCCTCTATTCTGACATGATGGCGGTGGCCGATGGGTTTCATTATGGCTTTCCCCAGTAGCACATCCTTGAGGTACTACATTATATTAGTTTTGATAGATATTTATTTTGGTGGATTCTAACTCTGCATTGTGTAAAGATCCGTGTGCCTTCTGCTGCAATAGTTGGCGACTAGCAAGCACTGCAATTATACCTTTGTTGATGGTGGTTTTTAGACAAGGGGTAAAATCGTAAAAACCCCATGACCTAGTGTTACCCACAACACATTAACTAAGAGCATTTAACTCGTGTAAATAATTAATAGGGGTATTTTTTCAAAATACCGCATTAGGGTTTTCAACACGTAACCCTAATTCCAAAACCCAAAGCACTCGCGCACCATGGCAACAATGCCAAACCAAGCCGCACTCTGCGCACCATGGCAAAGAATGCCAAACCAAGCCGCACTCTGCACCATGGCAACCATGCCAAACCAAGCCGCACTCTGCGCACCATGGCAACCATGCCAAACCAAGCCGCACCCTCGCGCACCATGGCAACCATGCCAAACCAAGCCGCACCCAAAATACCATGGCAGCAATGCCAAACCAAGCCGCACTCTGCGCACCATGGCAACCATGCCAAACCAAGCCGCACTCTGCGCACCATGGCAGCAATGCCAAACCAAGCCGCATACTGCACACCATGGCAACAATGCCAAATCTCCAAGCCGATATGCCTTTGGCACACGCCAAATATAGCGCCATAGGCTTGCAAGACATGCAACTAGGTCAACATGGCCGCACATGCCATTGGCACATGCCAATACGTGCCGCAAGCCATATTCCAAGTCGCTATGCCATTGGCACACGCCAAATATTGCGCCCTAGGCTTGCAAGACTTGCAACTAGGTCAACATGGCCGCACATGCCATTGGCACATGCAAATATGTGCCGCAAGCCATATTCCAAGTCGCTATGCCATTGGCACACGCCAAATATAGCGCCATAGGCTTGCAAGACTTGCAACTAGGTCAACATTGCCGCACATGCCATTGGCACATGCCAATACGTGCCGCAAGCCATATTCCAAGCCGCTATGCCTTTGGCACACGCCAAATATAGCGCCCTAGGCTTGCAAGACTTGCAACTAGGTCAACATGGCCGCACATGCCATTGGCACATGCCAATACGTCATAAAGCCATATTCCAAGTCGCTATGCCATTGGCACACGCCAAATATAGCGCCCTAGGCTTGCAAGACTTGCAACTAGGTCAACATGGCCGCACATGCCATTGGCACATGCCAATACGTGCGCAAGCCATATTCCAAGTCGCTATGCCATTGGCACACGCCAAATATAGCGCCCTTAGGCTTGCAAGACTTGCAACTAGGTCAACATGGCCGCACATGCCATTGGCACATGCCAATACGTGCCGCAAGCCATATTCCAAGTCGCTATGCCATTGGCACACGCCAAATATAGCGCCCTAGGCTTGCAAGACTTGCAACTAGGTCAACATGGCCACACATGCCATTGGCACATGCCAATACGTGCCGCAAGCCATATTCCAAGTCGCTATGCCATTGGCACACGCCAAATATAGCGCCCTAGGCTTGCAAGACTTGCAACTAGGTCAACATGGCCGCACATGCCATTGGCACATGCCAATACGTGCCGCAAGCCATATTCCAAGTCGCTATGCCATTGGCACACGCCAAATATAGCGCCCTAGGCTTGCAAAACTTGCAACTAGGTCAACATGGCCGCACATGCCATTGGCACATGCCAATACGTGCCGCAAGCCATATTCCAAGTCGCTATGCCATTGGCACACGCCAAATATAGCGCCTAGGCTTGCAAGACTTGCAACTAGGTCAACATGTACGCACATGCCATTGGCACATGCCAATACGTGCCGCAAGCCATATTCCAAGTCGCTATGCCATTGGCACACGCCAAATATAGCGCCCTAGGCTTGCAAGACTTGCAACTAGGTCAACATGGCCGCACATGCCATTGGCACATGCCAATACGTGCCGCAAGCCATATTCCAAGTCGCTATGCCATTGGCACACGCCAAATATAGCGCCCTAGGCTTGCAAGACTTGCAACTAGGTCAACATGGCCGCACATGCCATTGGCACATGCCAATACGTGCTGCAAGCCATATTCCAAGTCGCTATGCCATTGGCACACGCCAAATATAGCGCCCTAGGCTTGGAAAACTTGCAACTAGGTCAACATGGCCGCACATGCCATTGGCACATGCCAACACGTGCCGTAAGCCATATTCCAAGCCGCTATGCCATTGGCACACGCCAAATATAGCGCCCTAGGCTTGCAAGACTTGCAACTAGGTCAACATGGCCATACGTGCCATTGGCACATGCCAAACACACACGCTGGTAGCCTAACTTGCAAAACGTGCAACTTACCATCAAGGCATTCCGCACATGCCATTGGCACATGCCAAACACACACGCCCGGTAGCCTAACTTGAAAACCATGCAACCTACCACCAAGGCATTCCGCACATGCCATTGGCACATGCCACACGCGCCATTAGCAGCACCACTTGCACTCAAGGCGCAACCAACGAGATATCAACACAAAACTGGGGGATGCTTCTTTAGGGTTTTGGTTTGGCGGTCACAACATGCAGCGTACACTACGCTCACAATTAAGAAAGCGTGAATAGGAATAAAGCGGTCAAATAAAAGAGGAAATAATGGTGAAAACGTTTTCACCCATTAAACCATGCGGTTACCACCTCCTCCCATTATTTCACCCTTTACTCTCTTCCTTCATGAGGCCGAGTGCGTTTCAATCTCGACTTGTATAAATAGGTCTTACCTATTTCCACCCCATACAACAAGTCTCGGTCGGAGAAATATACTACACTTACACTCTCGGAAAGGCAACTTTGCAAGCTCTCTCAAAAGCTTCCATCTCTTGCAAGCTTCCTAAGCTTTCACTTTCCGATACAAGTCGAGATACTACTCTCCTCAACACCTTTCTTTGCTTCCCTCCCCAAATCAACCCTTCTCCTCCACTTTGTGACCGAAGCAAGTCCTGGGAACGGCCATTTCTTGGTTTTAGGCCGGACTTGTACGGATCGATCTCTCGAACCTATAAAGTGCTCACGTGCAGACATTTGTTTAGGGTTTGAATCAGTTTCTCACTCACCCACCAAAATTACCGAAACCAGCAGAAACAATTTTCACCCATAAACAATTGGCGATCACGGTGGGATGATTGACTATCGGCTACAATATCAGATTGTCGATCTCGTTCTTCGACCCAGATGTCGAGATGGTAGGAGAAGCGACTCAATCCGACTCAACTACCAGACGACCGGTTACTAGTTGTAAAAACTACACAAGAAAACGGGGACTTGATGAAGATGATATTACTCAATCGCCGAAGATGCTACCAAAGCAATTGGGGACTTCTCAAAGGCGATGCTACCCCTGAAACCGCCTTTTACATAGAGAGGGCGTGTTCGCAAAACCTATGAAGTGAGTAAATTCAGATTGGGCAAGATATACAATCTATTTTTAGGTTTTTATTAAAACCGTCATGCTACTGAGTCTTGTGCCTATTGCTAGCACACACTTTCATAAAAGCAAATACTCTTTTCCCAAAACATAATCAGAGTCATATTACCAAAACCATTCATCCCGAAATAATCCAATACCCTAAAAAGCTACCAAATTGTCTACCAAAGGTCAAGTTTTGAACCAGGACATCCAATATGTCTCTCAAAAAAAAAAGAACCTAAATGAAAGTTTAACGGAAAAACGTTCAAGGAAAATCGTCCAACAAGTCCGCTTTCTTGGAAAAGTCAACTTTGCGTCCTCAAGAGCCGCTCTCTTCATAGTCAACATCTTGGAAAGCTTTTCGAGTTCCATCCATGTCGTGCAATCTCCTCGGCGGAAAGGCTTTCGATTGCTGCATCTTTCAACTTTTGGATCTCGGCAAGGCCTTCGACAAACCACGAAGTATTAAACTCCTTTTCTACGCACACGTCGCGATGGTGCTCCCAGTCGGCAATAACGTCTTCGAAACGGTGTGACCGTTACCTCACGCATATCCTCAATGGAAGATAAAGCCTCTTCCACACGCTTAACCAGCGCAAATCGACTAGTAACTTTCTTGTTTGTAGCCATATGTCCGTGCTTCTCCTGGATTACGGTGTACAACGCCTCATGCTTAGCCGGCATGTCAAGCCGCCAACCAAAGACATGACCTGGATAAGGAACCAAGTACGGGGGATCAAAAATGGCGCCTGCAAGTGGCCTCACGACTCGCAAAGGGTCTTCTTCCATGACTACGGCAACAACCATCAGAGAATCATCCACCGTTTGAACCACGTCCATGCCCGGCAATTGGCTAACTCCCATCTCCAAGTCACCGGTGGTGGTCACCAAAGGCAAGTTTTCGTGTGACTCCACCCCAGAATCGTCCCCCAAACCCAAGTTCCTCCCGCAAACTTGAGTTAGACATTTTTCAAAAGAAGAAAGCTTGAGAAGAAGAAGAAAGAAAAGAAGCGCGAAACTCACCGAAACACTTCCCAGAAGAAGAACCGGTCTGCCCGAGGAATTACTCTCGCTTGTTGAACTTTCTTCTTTCTCGACTCATCACCGCTATGAGTAGGCTCGGTGCCGCCGGAATTCCTTGAAGAAACTGCCGTCTCCTCGGCAACGTGCAAGGGCAACAAAGCATTAACACTACCGAAGCCCTGGAGGAAACAAGACACATATTCTCACCGAAATTCACGTGTTTTGAGACAAACCAATGAAGAGGTGACACATACTGGTTATTGAAGAATCGAAAGACACAAGAGCCGTGGGAGGATCTTGTGAAACCGTCCGAACCCGCCAAAGACGGTTCTTCGTTCTCCGTTTCCTTGGCCAGGGCTTTCCGAATTGCTAGGCAACTTTCGCTTGGGATCTCTCAACATTGGATACTCCTTCAGAACTGCTGGGGAAGGTTTGCAACGAACGTTTTCCACCACGTTATTCACAAAATCTCGGATCATAGTAAACTCGTTGCACCAAAACTCATTATAACCGAAGGTCGTAGAAGTTACTCTTCCCATTTGAAAGAAGGAAAGACGGATACCCGGCTTAAGGACACTGGCGTCAAGGGCGACACGCATGAATCTTTAGGGATCACTGTAGGTAAACAAGAGGCACCCCTTGATCGAAACCCATATGACGAAAGACGGTCAATATTATAAGCAGTATCTGGAAAGATCCTACGAAGAAAGACGATATATAACCAAGGCAAAGCAGGCTATGAATGAACGAGGTTTTCACCAAAGACTCAAATCGTCATCTAAGACAAAGACATGAGCGGAGCGAAGCAAAGGTGTCCATTTGAATCACCGACTTATGGATCGCCCCCATGGACGAAAGTTGATTTCATGCAACTTATCAAGAAAACTAACCAAGCTCACGCCAACTCTTGGGCGCCCGTTCACCCATCGAAGAATTCGAGAGCCCCCTAACTCACGGAAGCGAAAGGCGGCGGTTTGAGCATACTTCTCGAAGTGCTCCCATAGCCGGACTTGCGAGAAAAGCAACGTGCACATATGAATCCACTTTCATGAAACCATTCGAAACTTGCATGTTCGCAACTAGGTGATCCAGATGCACATACGGAACCAAGGAAAAGCTTGCCAATGGGAAGAACTTCACCCTTTGCCAACTTCACAGCGATCTCTAACAGCTCAGGTCTTATTCCTTTCTTGCCGGAACCGTCATCAAAAATGTCTCTGGATAACCAGAGCCAAAAATGCTGCGACATGAAGATCACCGCTTTGCTTCGGGCTCCAACTCGTCCTAAACCATTGAGATATCCACCAACCGTAAGGGCATCTTTCATCCTCTTTCCTATGAGAATCCTTCGACTTCGCAATGGAGTCTTTCCGAGCAAAATCCCCAACTTAGCGGCCAGGTCATCCCGCATCTTCACCTCACTTTCAGATAATTGGATTCTAAGATTCCCGATTCTAAGATTCAAAGAAGAGAGCCACACTCTCAAGGAGAAAGTTATCTCACCCCATCTACATATGATTGTATGGGTGTCCGAACACCATCTGGAGATGAAAGCAACCAAGCCTGGGATGTCCTTCCTAATCTGGAGATTTACCGAAGTCTTGACAGCATCAATGACATGCGCTCGAGTCAAGTTGGTATTTATACGCTCCTCGCTCACCATGAACTCAACCCATCTGTCAAAAGAACGCAATGGACTTTGACACATCCACGAAGTCAATGTTGGAAGAGGAATATACCCCTTTATGAAGACAGAACCGAATGGTGCTCTCTGGCGAACCGAACGTGTCTTCTTGTCATCCTCACCACCGGTTAGCAAAATCGGCACGAAACTCGGGTGATTCTTCCGAGCGAGGGGCGGGGCTCTAGTGAAGAATTCATCATCTATGTTCGGCTTGGAATTATGAGCATCCTTCGACGAAGTGAAATTTGGTTCGTGTAACATCTTATCGAATTCCTTCATAACAATTTGGTAATAAGATGTCTGCACAAAACAAACGAAGAAAATGGCGAAGTTATCTCCCTGACACATAATCGTACCCAAAAAAAAAAAAAAAAAAAAGAGAAAGGGGTAGGAAGACGTATTTTATTCGAGTTCAAGACTATATACGCAGTATTTTCTTCGGGTTCGAGACTATATAAGCGGCATTCTATACGGGTACAAGTCTGTCTACATATCCTTCTTCGGGTTCAAAAATATATGGAGCATTTTTCTATTGGTTCAAAATCACAGCGTGGTACTTCTCTCAAGAAGCAAAAATCATATATACAATATTTCTGGGTTCGAAGTCATATGAAGCATATACACGATATTCTTCTTGGGATTCATACAGGGTTCTCTACGGGTTCAAAATACACACGCATTATTTTCTTCAGGGTTCAAATATTTCTTTCAGGACCGAAAATTCATATATGCAATATTTCCCACGGGTTCAAACAATATATGCAGTATTCCCTTGGTCGCATACGTACAATATTTTCTACAAGAGGCACGCCAAGGAATCATATGCAAGGATTGTGGAAGCGCCTACTCTTAAGGTTTATACCTATGTGAAAAAAAAAAAAAAAAAAAGAGAGAGAAGAGTACTCAAGACATACCGGAAGTCGGTTTCTCTTTGCCGCTAGTATGAAAAGAGAAAAGAATAAAGCGCAGGATGGGGAGAAAGGGGCTTTATGTATATATATATACATATATAGGCGTGAAAGACTTTGAAATAAGGAAGGATTCCCCTTTTCACCAAAATCACGCGTGTAAGAAACGGGCCCACAAAGGGTGTGACTTCCCAATGCCGCCCAAAGTCACGCCTGCAAACACGGTTTCTACACTGTGTGCCGGTCCCACCAGCTAGCATACTCAGTTTCCCAATTCACGCCAACTTCCCAACGTCGCCCCAAGCTGCACCGCCCCACCAATTGCACAGACCTGCAAGCACACACGGCTTCTACACTTTGCGCCGGTCCCACCAGCTAGCCAACTCAGTTTCCCAACTCACGCCAACTTCCCAACGTCGCCTAAGCTGCATCAGGCCCACCAATTATGCCAGCCTCCTGATTTGTGCAAAACTACCAGAGACAAGGATTCCAAATCCTATTTATAAAAGGTCAGACAAGCCTCTTTCAATTTTCTTTACGGTTTCTTGTTAATAGTTTGTCACCATCTTATGCTTACCTAGCAACAAAGCCCCCTGCTCCGAGCTAAGAAGGGGACTTAATGTTGATGGTGGATTTTAGACAAGGGGTAAAATCGTGAAACCCCATGACCTAGTGTTACCCACAACACATTAACTAAGAGCATTTAACTCATGTAAATAATTAATAGGGGTATTTTTTCAAAATACCGCATTAGGGTTTTCAACACAGAACCCTAATTCCAAAACCAAGCCGCACTCTGCGCACCATGGCAGCAATGCCAAACCAAGCCGCACTCTGCGCACCATGGCAGCAATGCCAAACCAAGCCGCACTCTGCGCACCATGGCAGCAATGCCAAACCAAGCCGCACTCTGCGCACCATGGCAACCATGCCAAACCAAGCCGCATACTACGCGCCATGGCAACCATGCCAAACCAAGCCGCACTCACTGCGCACCATGGCAACCATGCCAAACCAAGACGCACTCGCGCACCATGGCAAAGCAATGCCAAACCAAGCCGCACTCTGCGCACCATGGCAACCATGCCAAACCAAGCCGCACTCTACGCACCATGGCATCAATGCCAAACCAAGCCGCATACGCACACCATGGCAACAATGCCAAATCTCAAGCCGCTATGCCTTTGGCACACGCCAAATATAGCGCCCTAGGCTTGCAAAACTTGCAACTAGGTCAACATGGCCGCACATGCCATTGGCACATGCCAATACATGCCGCAAGCCATATTCCAAGTCGCTATGCCATTGGCACACGCCAAATATAGCGCCCTAGGCTTGCAAGACTTGCAACTAGGTCAACATGGCCGCACATGCCATTGGCACATGCCAATACGTGCCGCAAGCCATATTCCAAGTCGCTATGCCATTGGCACACGCCAAATATAGCGCCCTAGGCTTGCAAGACTTGCAACTAGGTCAACATGGCCGCACATGCCATTGGCACATGCCAATACGTGCCGCAAGCCATATTCCAAGTCGCTATGCCATTGGCACACGCCAAATATAGCGCCCTAGGCTTGCAAGACTTGCAACTAGGTCAACATGGCCGCACATGCCATTGGCACATGCCAATACGTGCCGCAAGCCATATTCCAAGTCTCTATGCCATTGGCACACGCCAAATATAGCGCCCTAGGCTTGCAAGACTTGCAACTAGGCCAACATGGCCGCACATGCCATTGGCACATGCCAATACGTGCCGCAAGCCATATTCCAAGTCGCTATGCCATTGGCACACGCCAAATATAGCGCCCTAGGCTTGCAAGACTTGCAACTAGGTCAACATGGCCGCACATGCCATTTGCACATGCCAATACGTGCCGCAAGCCATATTCCAAGTCGCTATGCCATTGGCACACGCCAAATATAGCGCCCTAGGATTGCAAGACTTGCAACTAGGTCAACATGGCCGCACATGCCATTGGCACATGCCAATACGTGCCGCAAAGCCATATTCCAAGTCGCTATGCCATTGGCACACGCCAAATATAGCGCCCTAGGCTTGCAAGACTTGCAACTAGGTCAACATGGCCGCACATGCCATTGGCACATGCCAATACGTGCCGCAAGCCATATTCCAAGTCGCCATGCCATTGGCACACGCCAAATATAGCGCCCTAGGCTTGCAAGACTTGCAACTAGGTCAACATGGCCGCACATGCCATTGGCACATGCCAATACGTGCCGCAAGCCATATTCCAAGTCGCTATGCTCGGCACATGATGAGTGCCAAATAGTGCATATTTATACACCTTTTTATTGGCATTTTACTCATCTTTTGCGCTTAGAAATCGAGATATTATCCCATATTCTCAGTGTTTTCTTTGTTTTCAAGAATAAATATTTGTATTAATTAATTTTGTGTTTTTAGGTAATAAATAAAGCTTGGAGAATCTGAGGAGTCAAAAGAGCGAAGAATTGGAGTCAAGCATCTATGGAGCAGATAGCCAAAGCCCGCGTGCGAATCAGTTGCAACCCAACAAAGAAGACATGGGCTAGAGCTACCCGAGACCCGGATCCGAACCCGCTCGTCCCGAGCCGTTGAGATCTCGCCCAGACGCATCATACGGTCGCTGCCTCCACGTGCATCGAAGATCGCTGCTCCCGTGCTACACCAGATCACATCAAAAACCGGCTACCTCTCTCAGCCGTTCAGATCGCAGCCGCTCCATCCAACGCTCGCTAGGCTAGTCTCATCATTCCCCTGATGCACCCGCTCAACACCACAACACCCTATACCTATACCCCCCATCGACAGACCCATTCCTCTCTTCTTCTTTCTCTTTCTTTTTCTCTGCAACCCTCTGCAAAAACCATTCCCCCATCACCCGACCACCTCTGCAGAGCCGCTCTTCCGCCACCTCCTTCTTCACCCATACCTCCACCAGAGACAACACCATCACTCAACCACTCCATCATTCCGCCATCACTCTCTCTCTGTTTATCTCTTTCACAGCTTCTTTACAAACCTAGAAGCTAGGTTAAAGATAAATAGAGTTTAGGGTTTTCACCAACTCCGTTGCATGTTCGATTCAGAAGTCAGAGATGATTGAGTAGAGCCATCACGCGAGTCAGAGAAGTGGGTGAGAGTTTATTTCATTTTTAATTGATGTTTTATCAAGAATTAGGGTTTGGGGTTTGTGTATGTATAAATAGAAGTGAACTGAGTTTGTTAGGGTTTATGCACAGGCTAGCCAAGTGCTTCAATTAGTGTTTAATTTGTAGTTTATTTTCTGTTTTAATCATGTTCTAAATTATTTTCTAGGGTTTAGATGAAACCCATTATCAACTGCTAAATTTGGTTTCTATTTTTGATATTGTTCTTATTAAGCTATAATGTTTAGGTTAAATTCAATCTAAATACCTCAAGATAAAATGTTGCTTTCACAATGGATGTCATGCATCCATTGTAGTCGAATTATCTCCATGAGTGTGTGTTGCAATTCATGCCTTATTGTCCGATTATTAATCCTTAGACTGGTTTGTGCCACGAGAAGACAATCGGTACTTTGGAAAGATACCTTAATTGTGATTAGATTATCCATCCTAGGATAGGTTAATCATCTAAGTGAATGAACTTGATCTGTGATTAGTTGTGCTATGAAAAGACATCTAATACTAGGGGTTGGTTAGTTACTTTAGTTGATAATACACTATCCATTGACACCCTGGGATAAACGGCAAGCTTGCATCTTGTTCGTTATCCATTACAAGGGATAAGAACATTATTAAAACTAGAACTGATTTAGCTAAGATTAAGGGGTGGATTCGACGGCCCTAGTGCTCTCAATAATTTGTTTACAACCTTCTCTGCCTTAGTTTAGTGTCACATTCACAACTCAGCCATTTCGGCACATAATACCCCCTGTTGTCACATTGTCACTTGAAATTCGATTAAGTAGCAAGCCTTAGATCACATAAGGGCACCACAAGTCTCGTGGTTCGACCCGTACGTGCCTGATGCTACATCACGACACCGTGCACTTGCGGTATCACCGTAGGCTTCATTTTATACATCTTTTCGGGCCTACCAAGTTTTTGGCGCCGTTGCCGGGGACTTGGCGCGTGCCCTTTTGATTTTCGGCTAGACTTAACTGTTTCATTCTCATCTCTGTATATATTCTTTTGCATTCTTTGCTTGTCTTCTTGTTTTAGTATAACTTAGTTTAAGTTTTTAACTTGCATTTGTAACTTAGCATTGTAAGTTTATTTGTCCGCATTTCTCCCCGTACATTTTCATTTTGTATTCCCTGTATTTGCATAAGCATGATAACTTAGTTGTTTTCTTTCATTTTCATCTCTCAGTTCATCTCAAGTCATCTCGGTTCTTGTAGCTTCTTGTTTTCTTGCATCTCGGTTCATTAGGGCATATTTCATTACCTTTGGTGTATCCTCATTGCATCTTTAGTATAACTTGTAAATAGCCTTGCACTTATAATCATCATAACTAGTCTTTGTCACTTAGTGTGATTATCACTTTGCATCCGAGCTACAACTTAATAAGTGACTTTGTAAGCATCACCGCCTTATCCCGGTCTGTCCAAGTTATTCTCGGTGCACTGTAAGTCATTGAGCGGTGCCCAAGAAAGAAAAGGTGCTTCTTTGTGCTTGCCAAGCCAACCCAAGGCGGACACGGTCTTTGCAGACTTGCGATACTTGCTCGCTTCTTTGTGAGGCTGTGCTACTCACTACCCCCGTGAGTAAGGTAATCTCACCAAATACTATATTTTGTGAGTCTCGTGGAGCATTGAATGATTGCCCCGTGAGCATAACCCCTTATGCATGCTGTGAGCTGCTCTTAAACCTGCCATGTGCTTGTGTGAGACCCTGTGTATTGCTTTGTATGAAACTGCTTTCATAGCATACATGTGAGCTAATCTGCCCTGAGCTCACCTAAACCTCAATCTTCCCTGAGCTCCAGCCCTGAAGCTAGTGAGCCTCAGAGCATACATGTGAGCCACCACTGTGTTGAAAATATTGATTGTGTATAACCTGAGCATGCCCGGAAATCATTGAAATATAAACTAGTTTCCTATGCTAAGTCTTGCTTGCACCGAGATAGATGCTTGTGAGCATTCTCCATTTTTGTAGCCTGTGAGTGTGAATAAGTATCCCGAGAAACCAAACTGTGTTGTATGCTCTGTGTGTTTTGAGCACATAAACCCTTGCTAACCAATCGTTTCAATCAACACAAACCACCCAACCCGAAATGTGTGCAAACCCCGAGTCACTTTTTGAATTTGCTGAGCATCCGACTCGTAACCTCTTGAAAACCCCGAGCTCAGCCCTGTGTCTCATTACTCTTCACAATGCTAGCTCTTGATATGCGCAATGATGAAACTGTGCTAAACATCTTGTAGAGTTAAGCTTAAACACATCGCCTGATCCTGGTACACCTACCAACATCTTGCTTGAGTTGTCTTTGCTCTCAGGACTCCGAGCTTTGAGAGCCCGCCAACCTAAGCTGAGCTGAATTGCCAAGCTCTGCACAACTGAATCAACCAGACTACACAACCACCGGGCTTGCACACACCTGGCTTGCACATACCAAGTAACATGCACACAAACCGAGCCCAAAGACCATCAACTGGCTTGCACTCGCATAACCGAGCCCACCATCAACTGGGTCGACCGACCACACTTTCTTGGGCCTAAACAAAATCGAGCCCACAGTTCCACTAGGCTTTACACAAACTGGGCTTTTGCACTCTTCCACTGGGCTAGTTAAACCCACATCCTGTTAATGTACACACACTTACATAATCGAACCATAAGCCTCTCTCTGGGCTGGATCTGGCTTACACAAAACTAAGCCCACAAGAACACAAGCACCACAGGCTGAGCTTTCTCACTTTGGGCTGCTTAGGCTAAACCTATTAGCCGGGCTGTGCAACTAATCTGGCCCATTTAATCTGTTGGTGAACACTTTCACTTGGCTAACTCAACCTAAGTTTTGCAAACACTTTGGGCTGCAACCACACATAATCCCAATAAAACCAAATGAAACCCAATAAACCAAACCAATCCCACCAAAACCAAAATTAGATTGTGAGTTCAATTTGAGAGCTACATCATGTCAGGATTTTGGTCCGCATCTGGGGATTCAAACAAATCCCTTAGAGAGCTTGCTTACGGGCACCTTTCACAGGATGAACACCCCACATACCATAGTGACTTTAGGGAATTATATGGGCCTTCTCGGGGCCCTGATCTCACATACCCTAATCATTATGATCACATACATCATCCACCACAAAGTTGAAAATGAACAATTTTCTCATACCCAGTCATCACTTTTAGATCATTATGAAATGCATGCTTGCACCTTATGTGGTGGCTTAGACCACCTAATTTGCATGCTTGAGTCTTGTTATATTTTGCATGCTTTTAGACAGTCTAGGGAAAACCATGATAATCCAATATACGAAGTGTCTAGAAGTGATTATTGGGACCATAATCAACCTGCACACATGCATCATTCACCACAATGGGGAGATGAACAATTTTATACTCCCCTAACTCCTAGTTTGCAATCAATAATGGATACACTCATAGAGCAAAATGCTAGGCTTGAAATGAATGCAATGCATGACCATCCATATAGCAACATGTCTGAATTTCCCTTCTCTAGTGAACCTCATGCACAACCATACAATGAATATCCATATGAGGAATGCATACCCACTAGTGAAAACTCTCCTTTCATTGAACAACATAATGAACTTCTTGAATTTAGTCAAAACCTTGAGCAAAACCTTGAGCAATATCAAAAGTCAATCGACCAAAGGTTTGCGAGCTTAGAACTCAAATTGAGTCAAATCTGTGATGCACTAAATGAGGAAAGGGAGGAACTTCGAGATGAAATGAATGTTAGGGAAATGCATTTGTGCTATGATGATGATGATGATGAATATGAAGAGCATGTGTATTTTGAAAATGTAGTAGAATCTTTAGGTTCAGAGACATTAATTGTCTCTTCTGTGAACCCTATGAATGATGCTTCTTCTGATATTCATGCATGTGATGTTGATATGGATCCTGTGGAATTGTCCTGTGAAAGTGAACATGATTTATCATCTTTTAACTTTGGGAAAGTGTGTGATGGTACAAATGATTTTAAAAATGAAAACAACCTAGACGTACCTAACCTCTCTCCTGAGTCCCAAATTGAAACTCCTTCACCCAACCTAGGTGTAGTTTGTCACAAAATTGCAAAACCAACTTTTCTGAAAATGCCTAACTTAGGCCTAGAGCTTTGTGCTTCCCAAGTCCTCTTGGACTATTTTGCATCAAAGTATAACACTCTTAAGGAGCCACAGTTGGAATATGTATGTCTGCATTAATTAGCAAAACTCATTTCGAGTTAGACCTTTTGCATGATGTACCTTTAAAATTGCAAGACTTTGTGCTTTCAAACACACCCGTTCACAAGTTTAGGTTTGGGGGAAACTCATTCCCATTTGCAGTCTTACTTGCACTCTCATATTATATTTGTGTAAGGCTGTTAATGTGTGTACATATCGTCTATTGGGTTGATCCTCAACTCTTTAGATCAAGTAGTTTATGGTGAATTTTCATTGTATATATCCAGTAGGACGTGTTAAATTTTCTTTTCTTGATTCGGTTGAGTCTTCTTGCACATATATTATGCTAATCCGATATGATCTCCGTTGAGAATATTGGATTCTAGCCTTGACGAATGAAGCTCAACCTTGCTCCCCGCCGACATCCTAGGTAATCTCTTCCCTTTTTCTCTTATCGCATAGTTCTCATGGTATGTGACTTGTTTAATTTTTCCTATCTTTTGACACATTGAGGACAATGTTTGATTTAGGTTTCGGGGTGTGATTTGCATTTAGAGTTTTTAGTCTTTTATTTCACCTTTTATTTTCAAAAAAAAAAAAAAAAAAAAAAAAAAAAAAAAATTCAAAAACTTTTTGCAAATAAAAACCTCCAACTTTTAGAGATTTTATAGTCACTAGCATGCTTTTAGCTATGTTTACATAGAGATTCGACCGAAATAACATAACTTGGAAGTACAGGAAAACGCAATCGGGTTTCTTAGTTGATTAGAGCGTTAAAGTTGGATTTAACCATACCGGAGGGCGAATTAGGTCTTGTTTAGATATTCGGTAGTAGAATTGTGATCACCCATAGTGGAGACTACCCATTTTACATCAAGCGAGGTACCGACCTTCACTCTTTGTGACTTTCTAGAAAAGCTTTTAGAGTGTGTGTCACCGTACGTCAATTCCCGGTAGGAATGGTGAGCTACCCAACTTCGCACCACTTTCAAAGACTACTTTTGATCTTTTGAGTGCTAATTTTGTCAATCATGAGGGTGACGTCTAAAGATGAAAACTCCTTCTAAATACCGATTTGTAGTTAGCATCATTCTCTCTCTCAATCAAGAAGACCCATAGAAACACATCATCGTCAAGAACCTGAGCGTAATCGGAGAATATTGAAAGAAAAGTTGAGATAGTCCAAGGTTTTTATGCAACAAAGAAAAGAAAGAAAATAGGATGAGAATTAATGAAGTTTGTGAAAAATTGAGTTTATCGTTTTATTGTAACCAAAAAAAAAAAAAAAAAAAAAAAAAAAAAAAAAAAAAATTTATTATTAAGTTTTTGTGAAGTTCAGAAGTTCGTCATCAATAGTTGAAGACTGAAGACCGAAGACCGAAGATTGAAGACGTTTCTATGGTTTCTTATGAGAGAGTGATATTAATTGCCGATCGGGTGAGAAGTGAGTGAGTACTCCCACCCTTGCTAATGGTTGATTTCCTTTCTTAGAGATCATTAGAAAAAGATTCTTTTGTCCACACTTTTGTGGAGTCTCCGATTTTATTTCGGAAGGTTATCCTTCTTACCTACAACGTGTGCGATTTCTCTCTTTATTCCCCCTGCACACATGAGAGACTAAAAAGCGATCTTTTGAGTGCAATTATCATAAAACCCTAATGGTGAGGCAGAAGTTGAGACTTATGATCACAATCGAATCCGAATTCTTTCATATGGTATGGTTACTTCTCGCTCAGCACTTAAGGATGAGAATGCGTTCTTCGATAGTTCTAACTTGCATTACTAGCATGCGTAAACTCTATGTCCTCATAGCTTCTTGGAGGCTTGAGACTCTTTTACACTCGAAGTTGGAGAAGGTTTTGTGGGTACACCTCTTGTAAACCCTCACGAGACTACAACTCGTCCACTAGGGACACCTAGGGGTTTAAAGGCTTAGTGCATACGCTAAATGCATTCGAGAGACCAGCGACAGTGGTATAGTTAGGATTTCTTCATTTACGTTTCACTTGAGGACAAGTAAAATTCAGGGTTTGGGGGTATTTGATGAGTGCCAAATAGTGCATATTTATACACCTTTTTATTGGCATTTTACTCATCTTTTGCGCTTAGAAATCAGATATTATCCCATATTCTGTGTTTTCTTTGTTTTCAAGAATAAATATTTGTATTAATTAATTTTGTGTTTTTAGGTAATAAATAAAGCTTGGAGAATCTGAGGAGTCAAAAGAGCGAAGAATTGGAGTCAAGCATCTATGGAGCAGATAGCCAAAGCCCGCGTGCGAATCAGTTGCAACCCAACAAAGAAGACATGGGCTAGAGCTACCCGAGACCCGGATCCGAACCCGCTCGTCCCGAGCCGTTGAGATCTCGCCTAGACGCATCATACGGTCGCTGCCTCCACGTGCATCGAAGATCGCTGCTCCCGTGCTACACCAGATCACATCAAAAACCGGCTACCTCTCTCAGCCGTTCAGATCGCAGCCGCTCCATCCAACGCTCGCTAGGCTAGTCTCATCATTCCCCTGATGCACCCGCTCAACACCACAACACCCTATACCTATACCCCCATCGACAGACCCATTCCTCTCTTCTTCTTTCTCTTTCTTTTTCTCTCGCAACCCTCTGCAAAAACCATTCCCCCATCACCCGACCACCTCTGCCGCAGCCGCTCTTCCGCCACCTCCTTCTTCACCCATACCTCCACCAGAGACAACACCATCACTCAACCACTCCATCATTCCGCCATCACTCTCTCTCTCTGTTTATCTCTTTCACAGACTTCTTTACAAACCTAGAAGCTAGGTTAAAGATAAATAGAGTTTAGGGTTTTCACCAACTCCGTTGCATGTTCGATTCGGTAAGTCGAGAGATGATTGAGTAGAGCCATCACGCGAGTCAGAGAAGTGGGTGAGAGTTTATTTCATTTTTAATTGATGTTTTATCAAGAATTAGGGTTTGGGGTTTGTGTATGTATAAATAGAAGTGAACTGAGTTTGTTAGGGTTTATGCCTGGGCTAGCCAGTGCTTCAATTAGTGTTTAATTTGTAGTTTATTTTCTGTTTTAATCATGTTCTAAATTATTTTCTAGGGTTTAGATGAAACCCATTATCAACTGCTAAATTTGGTTTCTATTTTTGATATTGTTCTTATTAAGCTATAATGTTTAGGATAAATTCAATCTAAATACCTCAGCATGTTGCTTTCACAATGGATGTCATGCATCCATTGTAGTCAGATTATCTCCATGAGTGTGTGTTGCAATTCATGCCTTATTGTCTGATTATTAATCCTTAGACTGGTTGTGCCCTGAGAAGACAATCAGTACTTTGGAAAGATACCTTAATTGTGATTAGATTATCCATCCTAGGATAGGTTAATCATCTAAGTGAATGAACTTGATCTGTGATTAGTTGTGCTATGAAAAGACAGCTAATACTAGGGGTTGGTTAGTTACTTTAGTTGATAATACACTATCCATTGACACCCTGGATAAACGGCAAGCTTGCATCTTGTTCGTTATCCATTACAAGGGATAAGAACATTATTAAAACTAGAACTGATTTAGCTAAGATTAAGGGGTGGATTCGACGGCCCTAGTGCTCTCAATAATTTGTTTACAACCTTCTCTGCCTTAGTTTAGTGTCACATTCACAACTCACCATTTCGGCACATAATACCCCTGTTGTCACATTGTCACTTGAAATTCGGTTAAGTAGCAAGCCTTAGATCACATAAGGGCACCATAAGTCTCTGTGGTTCGACCCGTACGTGCCCAGTGCTACATCACGACACCGTGCACTTGCGGTATCACCGTAGGCTTCATTTTATACATCTTTTCGGGCCTACCAGCACACGCCAAATATAGCGCCCTAGGCTTGCAAAACTTGCAACTAGGTCAACATGGCCGCACATGCCAACACGTGCCGTAAGCCATATTCCAAGCCGCTATGCCATTGGCACACGCCAAATATAGCGCCCTAGGCTTGCAAGACTTGCAACTAGGTCAACATGGCCATACGTGCCATTGTCACATGCCAAACACACCGCCGGTAGCCTAACTGCAAACCGTGCAACCTACCATCAAGGCATTCCGCACATGCCATTGGCACATGCCAAACACACACGCTGGTAGCCTAACTTGCAAAACCATGCAACCTACCACCAGGCATTCCGCACATGCCATTGGCACATGCCACACGCGCCATTAGCGGCACCACTTGCACTCAAGGCGCAACCAACGAGATATCAACACAAAAACTGGATGCTTCTTTAGGGTTTTGGTTTGGCGGTCACGAAGATGCGCCGTACACTACGCTCACAATTAAGAAAGCGTGAATAGGAATAAAGCGGTCAAATAAAAGAGGAAATAATGGTGAAAAACGTTTTCACCCATTAAACCATGCGGTTACCACCTCCTCCCATTATTTCACCCTTTACTCTCTTCCTTCATGAGGCGAGGCACGTTTCAATCTCGATTTGTATAAATAGGTCTTACCTATTTCTACCAGACAACAAGTCTCGGTCAGGAGAAATATACTACACTTACACTCTCAGAAAGGCAACTTTGCAAGCTCTCTCAAAAGCTTCCATCTCTTGCAAGCTTCCTAAGCTTTCACTTTACGATACAAGTCGAGATACTACTCTCCTCAACACCTTTCTTTGCTTCCCTCCCAAAATCAACCCTTCTCCTCCACTTTGTGACCGAAGCAAGTCTGGAACGACCATTTCTTGGTTTAGGCCGGACTTGTACAGATCGATCTCTCGAACCTATAAAGTGCTCACGTGCAGCACATTTGTTTAGGGTTTGAATCAGTTTCTCACTCACCCACCAAAATTACCGAAACCAGCAGAAACGATTTTCACCCATAAACAACCTTGTACCAGTGTTTTTGAGCCAAGTCACTGAAGCTGGAGGCGAAGCTTCGTCAACGGGATGATGAACTGTTCAATGCCTAGAAATCTCTGATTTCCAAGGACAAAGAAATATTGGAATTGAAAAACCAATTGAAGGGGAAAGAGCAACTTGGTGCGACCGAAGAAGAGCTTCGTCTTGAAGTCGCTTCTCTTCGTAGTGAGTTGGAGAAGGCTCGCAACGAGGCTTCGTCTTCTAAAGGTTCGTCTTTTTCCCTTTCATTCCTCTTCGTCTCTCTTGCGTCTTCTTAGTGTCTTTGTCACGAGTCTCCACTACTGTCTTGGCGGGCGATGTCAGAGAGTTAACATGGCTTCGGAATGAGAGGACTCGCCAAGCTTTTCAGATTAAAGAATTGGTGGAGAAAATTAAGGATGAGGCTGATAAGTGGAATTCCCGGGCCGATGAGCATAATGAATTGGCGGCTCGGTATCGAGAGAGACGGGTTCAAATGGTTGATATGCAAAATAATATGAATGCTGAACGGCGTCAGTTCAACGGTGTTTTACTATGGACTCGTGAGAGTCTTCGTGAAGCTTGTGAGGATATTTCTCGCTTAGAAGCCAAAGTCAAACTCTTAGAAGAAGAGTTGCGTCTAGCTCGTTCATCCCATGATCCTGAAGTTCGGGATTATATACAACGGCTCGTTCGGGAGAGGGACGATGCTAGAGTACAAGCCCATGCCCTTAGTAATGCTTTAAGTGCTTCTCGGGCCAATGTTGCTCGTCTTGTGGAGTCCGAGAAGGACTTAGAGGTTGATATGTACATGCTTACTAAGGGGATCGAAGGGATGACCAATGAAGTCAATCGCCTCCAACACTTAGATTCTATGAAGCAGGTAGAGTTAGATGAGTGTCATATGCTCTCAAGAATCTTCAGCTTGATTATGAGAAACTTTCTGGTGAATACGATTTTCTCGATGAGGCCCGGGACACCGCAGTAAATGAATATGAGATAACTTCGGCTAATTTCGAAGGTATAGCTTCGTTTAGTCGTGGGTGCCCGTTCGTTTCTACCTTCTAATGTTTCTTTTTGTTTTTGTTACAGAGATCGAGGGATAACTTAGCCTTGCAAATACGAAGCTTGAAGAGGCTCAATCTGACTTGATTAAGCAGCAAGGACAAACTAAGTATTTTGAAGCGCTGACAGGGTCTCGGGATGAGGAGGAGAAGGCATCGGACAACGAGATCGATCGGCTGAAGACTTTGCTAACACAATCCGAGCTCAAGTCTGATGTCATTACTCATAAGGCTCGTGAACATCTCGCAGAGGAAGTTTACAAGACTCTGGCCAGGGTAGATAAGAGTCTCTTGAAAGAGCATGGCCTCGCTAAGAGGTACAAGCGTCGTCCTGTACCTTGACCCTTTAAGTGCACTTTGACCCGTCTTCTAGGGGTAGCGTTCCTTCTTCTCAAAAGGAGCAGCTTACTGGCCACGTCGAGCCTTTTGGGGAAAAGTAGGCATATATGTTGGTGTTTAATATTGTTCTTTGTTGATTACTTGGCTTTGGGCCATTTTTTGTATATCTTTTTTTTTTTTTTTTTTTTTTTGCTCTGCTCCCAAAACTTGTAATCAACTTTCTTGGAATGGATCATTCGTTGTTTTAGTATGTAAACCTGTAGTTTTTTCTGCAATGCAAATTTGTTCATGTTTTGGTGAGGTCTCGTTTAATTGATATGGTGAGGTCTGCTACTCCTCTGCCAGAGATAGAAACACATCGGGCGGGTACACCGTCTTCTTCTTCTGGTGATCTTCACGCATATGCAGGTCTGCGTTGCTTCATGGATAGTATGGCTTGAGGTATTTTGCATTCCAGGGGTGCCTGAGGACTTCTCCTTTTAGATTACGCAGATAGTAGGATCCGTTTCCTGCAATATCGTGTATCACAAATGGCCCTCCCCATGTTGGTGCTAATTTGACCCACTTTTTCTCTCGTTTATATCGCGGTATAGTTCTTAGCACATACTGTCCTTCTACAAAATTTCTAAGCTTAACCTTCTTCTTGTATTCTCTTGCGAATCTTCGTTGGTAGTTTTCCATTCTTTGTAGCGCTGTCTCCCTCCTTTCTTTTAGATCATCGAGCCTTTCCAGCATCATATCCGCTGTAAGATTCTTCTCCCATGCTTCGGTCTTTGTGGTTGGCATGATGATTTCTGTCAGAATGACTGCTTCGGCCCCATAAGTGAGGAGGAACGAGATTCACCGATAGTGTACCTACGTGTGGTTCGGTATGCCCATAGCACATTGTGTAACTGTTCACACCATCGGCCCTTGTGTTCATCCAATGACTTCTTGAGGATAAGAGCAAGGGTCTTGTTCGTGGCTTCAGCCTGACCGTTACTTTGGGGGTAGATGGGGGTCGATTTGTTCTTCCTGATCTTGAAGGTATCAAAGAGCATGTGTATATTCTTTCCTTGTAGTTGCTTACCGTTGTCGGAGACAATTTCTGCGGGGATGTCGAACCTGCAAATGATGTTCTGAAAAATGAATGTGAATACGTCTATGTCTCTGATCCTGGCTAGAGCTTTGGCTTCCACCCACTTGCTAATGTAATCCGTGGCTACGATCAAGAATCGTCTTTTTCCTGATCCTTCGATCAGGGGTCCGACGATATCTACTCCCCATTTTGCAAATGGCCAAGGGCTATCTACCTAATTTATCTTCGTTGTCGGGGCATGAATTCTCTTAGCAAAACACTGACATTCTTCGCATCTTATAGAAATCCTGGCCACGTCTTGAATCATTTGTGGCCAGTAATATCCCTTCATCTTAGCCTTGTCGGCTAATGACCTCATTCCGTTATGGTTTCCTGCGTCCCCATAGTGGATGTCCTTCAGATATGGTGATCTTCTTCTATGGATAAGCAACGCAATAAGGGACCGAGGAAAGACTTCTTATAGAGAACTCTGTCACGAAGATCATATCTCCCTGCTTTTGATTGTACTTTTCGAGCTTGCTTCAGGTCTGCAGGCATCGTTCCTTCTTCAAGGAAAAGATGAACTTCGGTTCTCTAGTCTTCTTCGTTTTTGAAGTCTTCGTCCCCGTTCGCTCTTGATAAGATATCGTCTTCGAAAAAGTCATCGGCGATATCTTCCCCCACATCATCGTAAGCAATGTCCTCCCCTAAATCGCCTTCACGATTCGTACCGAAGGATTGCTGTGGAGTAATCGAGGGCTCATATACTCTTGTTATCTTGATGACTTTAACGCTTTCATCTTTTAACATAAATGATATGTATGCTAGAGCATCGGCATGTCTGAGGTCTTTTTTACATAGATGCCGGAACTTGATGTTGGGTACTTGTGATGCTAAGGTTTGGACCAAAGCCATATATGCTGAGAGGATCTCGTCATAGACATTATATTCCAGTTCGATTTGCCGAATGACCAGTTGCGAATCACTTATTAGGCGTACGTCGGTTATTCCCATTTCTATTATTAAACGAAGGGCATGTACTACGGCTTCGTATTCTACGATGTTATTGGTATGCCCCTTGAACTCCAACCTTAGTGTGTGTACAATCCTATCTCCGGTTGGGGTGGTGATCACGATGCCTATGCCCGCTCCTTCTCTATTTCTCGATCCATCGACAAAGACCTCCCATCGTTTTTGGCTTGAGGGTTCGAGGACGTCGACTGGATATTTCCCGTCCTCTTCTTATTATGGTATGTCATTCACTTCTTTTTCATTATCCAGAGGTAAATCCCCTAAAAAATCCGCCAAGACTTGCGACTTTTGGGAAGTTTGGATCTCGTGGATAATATTGAATTGATCAAGATGAGTATTCCATTTCGCTATCCTTCCCACTTTCCCAGCATTTTTTAGAACAGCTTCCAGCGGCACTTTACATGGGACACGAACATAATGAGTCAAGAAGTAGGTTCTCAGCTTTTGGGTTGCTCATACTAATGCCGGGATGAGTTGTTCAATTTTCGTGTAGTTTCTTTCTGCCGGGTTGAGGGTCTTGCTGACATAGTAGTTTGGTTGTTCGACCTTCATGTTGGTTTTGACCAGTACTGCGCTGACTGCGTCTTTGGTTGCTACTATGTAAAGGGCTAGCACCTCATCGGGGTCGGGCTTATAGAGGATCTTGATCGTGGCCAGGTACTCTTTAATCTTCTAGAAGGATTCCTCGCATTCAGCGGTCCATGCGAACTTGCTTCCTTTCTTGAGGATGTTGAAGAAGTGCTTGCATTTGTCCGACGATCTAGCGATGAATCTCCCCACTGCTGCCAGGGATCCATTGAGCTTTTGGACTTCTTTTAAGTTCTTTGGGGACGACATTTCTATAATGGCCTGGATCTTAGCAGGATCGACTTCGATGCCCCTTTTCGTTACTAAGTATCCGAGGAACTTCCCTGAGGTGACGCTGAAGGTACATTTTTTTGGATTCACTTTCATGTTGTATTTCCTCATGGCATCGAAGATATCTCTCAGGTATTGATGGTGATCTTTGCGCAGCTTACTCTTGACAAGCATATCATCAACGTAGACTTCTAAGGTTTTCCCAATCCATGGCTTGAAGATTGCATCAACCATCCTCTAGTATGTTTCCCCTGCATTCCTTAGTTCAAATGACATGCGGGTGTAGCAGTAAAGTCCGTGAGGAGTGAATAAAGCCGTGTGATGTTGATATTCTTCTGCCAGAGCTATTTGGTTGTAACCTGAATATCCATCCATGAAAGACAGCTCTTCGTGAACCTCTACTGCCTCTACCAGCTGATCGATGCTAGGGAGCGGGTAGCCATCCTTCGGACAGGCTTTGTTGAGGTTGGTGAAGTCGATGCATATTCTTACCCATCCGTTCTTTTTAGGTACGATGACCATGTTCGAAATCCAGGTAGGGTATCTAACTTCCTTGATGAATCATGCCTCCATTAATTTGGTTAGCTCCTTTTCGACAGCTTGGTGGTATTCTGGCGCTACTTTTCGCCGCTTCTTCCCGAAGGGGTTCGTGCCTGGCTTTATCCTAAGTTCGTGTTGTATGATTTTTGGATCTATCCCAGGCATGTCACCTAGTTTCCATGCAAAAATGTCCGCATAATCCTTAAGAATCTTTATTAAGGCTTCTTGTCTATCCTTTTCCATTAGGGTTCCTATCTTGATCATCTTGGGGTTCTCTTCCGTTCCTATGTTTATCTCTTTGGAAGGTTCAACCGAAGTAAATGTGGGTTTTGGTTCTCCTAAGAGAGGAAAGTTCTTTAATTGATATTTGGTAGGCACTTTAGCCCCCTTAGCTGCTGAGGTACCTGCTTCGGTTGTTAGGACGACGCTACCCTTCGTCAAGCTTTTGTCTGAGATCTCTTCCAGGTATAGATCGATCGCCTTGTCCTTGGCAGCAGCTTTGTTTCTGCTTCTTCGGGACTTTCACTGCTCATCTTGTTCATTATTGATTTGGTTTGTAGGGCACGGCATTATGGCATCTTCCTTAATTTCCATCACCTTCCTGTGTTGGGAATCTAAGGTATTGGTGATACGTTGCTGCCACCCCTTTGAGCTTGTGCACCCATCTTCGGCCGATGATGGCGTTGTAGGGGGAAGGGGCGTCTACCACACCGAATCGGGTATCAAATTTCATCGGACCTGCCTTTACTTGTAACACAATGTCTCATAGAGGCTTCGTTGGTGCACCGTCTGAATCTGTAGATGGTATAGTAAGAAGACATCAGTTGCTCATCATTCAGTTACATTCGTTTGAACGTGTCATAAAACAGAACGGTGACTGAAATCCATCCGTCAATGAGGATCTTCTTGACATTGCACCACCGTTGGAGAACCAAGGGATCGTTACCTACATGTCTTCCTCGACATCCTCAGCTTCAAATGTCATAGGTCCGTTCATCCATTGCTCGTGTTCATCAACTTCGACTCCATCGATTTTGTACAGTTCACAATAGTCCTCAAACTACTTTCGCAATCTTTTCCCTATCTGGGCAGTCAGTGAGGGACCGATAGATTCGAAGCATGAAATGGTATTGAGCATTCGATTACCCTCAGGTAATTGGACTTGCTTGCTTCGTTTTGCACTGTCATCGGTTTCTGCCTTCTGAATATATTTCTTGAGGTCGCCAGCGTCAATCAGCTTTTGGATCATTATTTTGAGGTTCTTGCACTTTTCGGTCTGATGCCCATTAAAGCAGTGGTACCCACAGTAATCTCTTGACTCTTTGGACCTTAAGGGCTGCTTTCCTTTGGACCAAGGCCATTCTAGGTTTTCTCGATCCTTAATCTCCCGTAAGTGATGTGATTTTGAAGTTGTTTGTAAAAAGTGGTAAGAAAAGTATCGTTCACTCAAGACTTGTAAAGATTGATTTTAGACTTATATACAAATGATTGTCACAAATATCGAGAGGTACTGGGACTTAGGATTTCACCACTAATCACATTCAATTGGTTCATAACAGTTCTAGCTATTTTGTTGACTCTTTTCTTTGCCAAAAGTAGATTTTATAAAATATTAATTGTAAATCATAAGCATGACGCATCAAAAGCTTTTAGTCTAAGCATACGTCATCAGACAAAATCACAACTAATTAATAAAAATCTTAAATCAATTAAATCAATGCAAAAAGTCATGAAGAATCATTATAGTTACCAAGCAATTGTGAAACATGGCTTCCTCCGTCGTCCCAGTGTTGGGGTTTAGCTCATTAGGCTCAAAACACCCTCAAAAGATTGATACATGGCTCGAAAGATGTTTTATTGGTGAAAATATAATACACGAGATATTCGCAACGGTTTTTAGACGCTACGTAAAATTACTGTTACAATTTATAAGACTTGTTGAACAACGATAGTTTATTGATGCAGCGGGATCTGCGACCGTCTTTGTTGGTCCAATGTTCTTCGTCTCCTCCTTCCTCAGCAGCAGCAGCTACTTACTCTGCAATTCGTATTCTTTGCCTCTGCAGCCTCCCTTAGGTTCCCAAACTCTCGACACTTTACTTTGAACTCCTGCAAGCCTTTTTATAGCCAACAGGGTTAACAAATCTCGCAAATTTCTTCTTTCTTTCTTTTCTTCCAAGTCACGGGAATATCTCCCTCCAATCTTCTTTACGCGTCAACTAGATTTCCAAAACTTCCCAAACTCTTTCCTAAGATAGAATTCAACCTTACAACGAATATATCTTCCCAAGTTTACCACGTAACTGCCAAAAGTAATCAAACAGTATCCCGAAACTTTCTTCACTCTCTGTTTTCTTCAAACGGATGATACAACCCAGATTAATCGAATCGATCACCTATACCATTTCTGTATAGCCCAAACAGGCCCATTCCAAAATAAATCCGCGATTGAATCTCTCTTTATCACGCCCAGAAATCGAACAAAACCGAGAAAAGTTCACTCTCCCTGTTTAACCCAGAACTTGATTATCCAGCCCATTTCAATCGATTTAATCAAACATACCATGTCTATTTGCTCCATTCAAACCCATACCAACAAATTTCTCCGATTGAATCTCCTCAAAAATTGCCCAGAACTCGAACCCTAAAATTTGTTATTCGCTGCTACTGTTCCCGCCAAAATCTGAAATTTAAATTTAAAAGATGACCTCCCCCTATCCAGACCAGGGGTGCGAATAGCAAGTGAGGCGTAAATAGCAATTAGGGTACCCCTTATCAGTGGAGTACCCCTTAGTAATTTAGATGCCCCTTATCCAAACTGAGAGTCCGAATAGTAATTTTCTCCCACGAGCGCAAATACCACTTTTCGAGCCAATTTTCCCGCAAAAGCTTATTTATCCAAAAACACCTACAAAGACATAAAATACTAAAATAAGCGCAAAATCGAGTACTAACATTACAGAGAATTGAGACTAAAATAGACACATAAATGCGTCCATCATTAGGATGCGAGTATAATTGGTGTTCAGCTTCGTAAAAACTTGATCTTCGAACTTCCGATCATCGCGCCGACGATCGTCCCTTCGTCCTCTCTTATCTTCGTTAGGACGTTCAGCTGAACTGCCCCTCTTGGATCCGCTCGCTTGCTCCACCGAATTAGTCCGATGAGATCTTTGCGTTTGGGCTCTAGGATTTTCCCGCTGGATTTCTTCCAACCTGGCGTGCTTTTCAATGACCACTCGAAGGTCTCCTTAGGTTTTAGGGACACTTCCATGAATCTCAACAAATAGTGGGCTCATCCTATCCAGTTCCCACTTGTATCAGTTGATGCTGACCACCAGATCCACATTCTCTATCGCTTGACAGATTTTGTGCCACATATCGGTATATTCCCTGATAGTTTCTTTGTATGCGACTGCTAACGAGAAGAGCTTGTCCATTCCTGCGTTGACGGCCTTGTTGTACATGTAAGTCCTTAAGAATTTTTCAGTTAGATGGGTGTAGGAGTCGATGGAATTTTTCAGTGAGATGGCTGTAGGAGCTGGCTGTAGAATTTTTTAGTGAGTTGGCTGCAAGATAGTACCGATCCTTTCAAGCTCGAGGGAAAGTATCTGCAGAGGACCGCGTCATCCTGGTACCATCGGGATAAAATACAGTTGTAATACCGAAGGTGGGCTATGGGATCGTTGGATCCATCGTAACATTCGAACGCTGGGATGGGGCACTTCTGGGGAATAAGAGCTTTGGCCAAATGCGGAGTCAGCGGTGTGGTGTTGGCTTCTCTCATTACTTCCTCTAGTCTTCCTCCTCCTTGCCTAGCTTTCAGTTGCTTGATTTCAGTCATCATTTCAGCACGAAGGTTCTCCATTGCAAGCTGGTGGTCCTCTCTGACTGTGGATCGTCCTGATCTTCGGTTCTCACTATCGAAATAGTATGAGTCCTCGGGAACATAATATGGATCAGATAGTCGGTTTTCTCTGACGGCCCTTTGATTTAATAGTTCGGGATTGTCGATGTTGGCCACTACCATCCTCCGGTCCTGATTAGGCGGTGGTGCTTTGGAATTAGCTTCATCGTGCAAATTTTCTACCTCGACACTTTGGGCGATCCTATCTTTGAGTTGCTGGTTCTCTTGTTCAAGTAGGGCCACAACATCTGCGTATACCTTCTGGCTTCTCATCAACTCTTCAAGATCTGCCATCATCTCGGATGGAGTGGTTCGATCCCTGGTTCGGAGTTCCTACTTGTACTTGTCCACCGGCGATTACAGTGTGATCTTCATCAACAGTCTGTATCAAAGGGACCGGCGGATCGGCGTGCAGGGCCTGAAGCTCCATTGGCTGTTGTGCTGGTTTGTTTGCTATAAGGAGAGGTTGATTGGTTTGCAGCGGTTGATTCTGCTCGTTGGTGAGTGGCATCCCATAGAGAGGTTGTTGTATCATCGATTCTGCCATCCCTTCTCGTTGTTCGTTTGCTCGAGTCGTCACCGCAACTTTGGAGGCACCTGCTTTGGTTGCTGCGGCTTTCAACGATGCTGCTGCTATTGCGCTGGCATCCAATGGCGTCGTGCTTTCTGCTCCATCCTATTTCTTGTTGGTCGCTTTAAGATTTTCGCCCTTTTGTTTGCTACGTGTCATAACTGGAGTAGTCCTCGGTTTTTCTTTTGACGATGCCTTGGCTTTTCCCACATCCTTTTCTTTTTCCATCTTCGATTTTTTCTGCAAAAACAAAACATTGTCGAAGAAACAATATCCGCGTGGGCCCTGTTAGTAAAGTTAATCCGAAGAAAGGGCTAAGACCACAACGTGCATCTAAAGATTCTTAAGGAAAACATAGCTTAACAAGAAACTTTCTTTGTGAAAACGTAGATCCAACACTCATAAACATAGATCTACTCACGGATCTAAAAATGCTTTGTGAAAACAGGAAGATCCTCGGGTTTTTATGCATGAAAACCTAGATTCGATGTGAATATTTTCTAATAATATGACTTCAAGGTCATGTCACCCAAAATCCGTATTATAGGAAGGTACTAGTCCAGAAAAAATCTCAGATCTCGAAAATAATTGTGAAGAAAAAAATCTTTTAGGCTTTTTTTCTTTTTCAAAAGGTTTTTGCAATAGAAAACGAACGCAAATCTAAATGGTTTTTGCAATAGAAAACGTGGATCTAAAAGAGTTTTCGAAATGGAGAACAATGATAGGCTATCCAAAACACTATCATTTGGGGAATAGCGCGAAAGCCAAAAAAGGTAAAATCACAGGGAAAGATAAATCTTTTACCAGGACAAAAGTACCTGTTTCTAGCGCCAGATTGTGAACACAGAGAAATAAAGAAGGTATCTTCGTGGCCACAAACAAAGTTCGCAATGTTAGTAAAACTGACAAAGAGATAGAAATATACGTGAAATAACATAAAGTAATAGAAAAGGAAACTCTGAGCCTTCGGGCTCGTCCTCGTTTCACATCATAGGATTCCTATGATGATTTAAATGATTCATAGTGTTAAAGTACGAAAGATATAAGTGCAGAATATAAATGAGACGATGATTTACGTGGTTCAGCACTAAGGCCTACATCCACGGGGGTTGGTGTTTCACTATGTATTATAAGGATTACAGAGAAAATCGAATGACTTCTGGTAGGGAACGAAGCTAGGAGGGAAATGAATAAACTCATACTTACTCTTTACACTTCTTTCTCCTAAACCATATCTCTCCTTCTCAAATTGGTCGACCCCCTTTCCCTTAGAAGGTTTGGGTATTTATAGACTTTTTCTGTGGGTCCCTCTCTTATGATACAGCTGTCCCTTATCGTCTTGATCTCTGTGCTCATCCGATGGTACCTTCGTATCATACCGATGACTCCAACGGTAACATACTGCAAAGATGGGTCGCCTCTTTCTTCTCCATAGGATGTTTGACACGTATCCTATTTCGTAGCATTTAATGCGGGTGGTTGAGTCAGTCTGCACGCCTCAGACAGATGTTGACGCGTGTGTCAGCCGCTCTTCCTCTCGTCTGTCGGATCTGGATCTTCCCTGGATGGTAAAAAGTAATGTCTTAGAGTTTTATAGGGTACTTCGCAGTGATCCTATCGTTGGGTGGTCCCTGATCGGCCATCGTCGGATCTGCATGATGATGGATACGTGGCAGAGGATGGTGGCATCTGTTCTTTGGGTGTTGCGACGTGGCATCATTACCTTGATGCCCCTCATGTTGATGTAGCGCACGTGTCTACTCCTTGACACGTGTTCGATCATAGATTATGTGTATATAGATAAAGCAAATACTAGCCTACAAACCTCACTAGCAATCTAAAGACACCTAAACTTCTGGTCTTTAACTCCACTACAGAATTCAGAAATTGTGAGGCAAAACAATGTTAATACTCTAAGAAAATATTTGGATTCAAGTATGAACCAAAGATGGAAAGCCCCATACGCATCAAGTTAAACTTAATTTTGATTCTTCTTGGAAAGATTTTAACTCTATTGCAAAGTATGGCCTAATTTTAATGTCCGATGCAGGTTCAACTATCAAAGTTGGAGATGGGATCTTCTCTGCAACCAGCCCAACAGAAGCAGAGGCTTTGACTTTGTTGAAAGCTTGCTACTGGGCAATGAACATGGGCATGCCAAATTTTTGAAATGAAGGAGATTGTAAACGATGGAAAAACCAAACAATAATCTCTGAAGCCCTGAAAATTTTTATATCTTGTGCAAATTTTTCGAGAATGTTATTATTCTGCCAGAAATTGTAACAAGATGACAAATGCCATGGCTAAGGATGCAAGGAAGCAAGGTTTCTACAAACAACAATAAAACTTAATGCCTTCTTTTCTCTTATTTTTCTAAAAGTAACTTACATAAATGCAGTTTGAGTGTTTCTTCTTCTTCTTTTGTTTTTTCTGGGAGTCAAATCCTGTAGGGAACTCTCGTATTTCAGGCAGCTTGGCCGGAGTAAGAGCACTTTGGATCCTTGCCCAGTAATTGTTTCTTTTGGCAAAACAAATTTATAAGAAGATATAAGAAGTTTAATTTACAAAACAAAATTAAGAAAATAGCAATGACAAGAAAAGGGGAATGCTTCAGAAGGGATGACGGTGACAGATAATGGTTTTGACCTAGCAAAAAAAAAAAAAGGTGACAGATAATGGTCTTTCGTATTAAAATTTAAAATTGTCATGTATGGAAATGAGTTGGAAAACTGAAGTCTGACCAAAATCATGATTGTGGGTAGGATTCCCTTTTAGCAGATCTTTACCCAGTTGCGGTGTTTTCTTATTCGACAGACCCCTGACTACAAGCCTACTA